>OY978226.1:2229284-2581544 GCA_963854785.1 Vaccinium vitis-idaea | reverse complement strand
AATCGGGAAAATGAAAAGCACAATCACTCTAGACTGCTAGATCAGTGTAGTTAACCCGAGTCAGGACTACATTCACGATCTCTTTAGCTGTTTCAGTATAGATCAAGACATGGCAGAATTACATCGGAATTGCCCTATTGCTACAAGAAATCAGACGGAATTTCAGAGTCTAGGATTAGCTACTTTGTGTAAAACGGAACTCCTAGAAGGTTAGCAAAAGAAGAAAGAAACCGGAGACCCTACTCAATAAGCCAAAAATTGATATGACCCCAGTCAAATAAACACCAAAGTGATCTTACTGTTGCAATTGTTGAAGGTGCAAACAACATCTTCAAGTTGATCTTTTCTGCAAAATCCTTCATATGCTGCTGAATCTTCTTTAAAACTGGCACCTATCAGATATATTTTATAAAAGGTTTACAGTAGCTCAATAAGTAATTAGAGACCAAATCGTGTAGACGTGATACATGAATTGATCCAGTTCTTCCTTCATTAATTCTTATTTCCAAAGTAGAAACAATTTAATGGTTACAGAAGTTTCTAACAGATGCATATACTTGGGATGTATACTTGTATGACTGATATATAGCTAACACCTACCAAAATTCATTGTGAACCATGTTTAGGCCTTTCAACATTTTAATAAGCTCTAAAACTAAGGAAATGAGAAAAAGTGAAGAGGTGAACTTGAAATTTATTATTGGTTTGATCACCAATCAAAAAATTAAACCAACATATGGAGTATTACTGCTTTTTCTTTTCTTTTCTCTTTCCTCAACAAATCCCATTATCAAACATCGGAGTAGGGAAAAGGGAAGAAACTCTTACTTTATCCTCGGATCCAGTGGGAGGTGATTCAGACTGAGCTTCGTAGTCCTCGGGCATTTGGCTATCCTTTGGAACCAATGGTTCTGTGACTTCTGTCAAGCTCTCGGAGGTTTCTCCAGGAGTGATGGAGTCATTCCTCTTTCCTCCAGATGCCCGAATGATGTTGTATACATAAGTCCAAATGTAAACAGCTCCTATCTGAATTATAGAAACAAGAAAAGGAAAGTAACTTAAATTCCACCCTATCATTATCTGACTTAATAAAGAAAATAAATTCAAATTCATGAGTTATGAAGCAGTGGCCCTTATTCAAACAAGTCTGAGCCATATTAACAGCAGTAACATTGTCTAGAGAGATTTAACAAACAGTTGGAGTTCATATAAATTTTACAGTTACAAAATCAAAACCAGAGACATTACAGCCATAGAGAGGGAGGCATATGCATTTCCATTAGTAGTGCATGTACTAGAATCTCCAAATGGACTATTTGATTCATCGCAAACAGCCGGGATGATAATGAGGAGCAAGTTTCCCAAATTTCCTGCAAAGATTAAAAATCCTCCAAATAAATTGTGATCGACAACTATTTGCCTTCTTAAACTAGTTTATTGGATGGTAAGAAAAAAATGAAGACTTAGATATTGAAAAATAAGATCAAGCGATTTAGCATGTTCGAAAAAGTGTTTGATGATGTAATGGGAAATGCAGAATCATGCCATTCTTGAGAACCGAAAGACAGGAAATATCATATGATTTGTGATGAGAATGAATTTTCCCATGTTCCAATTTCACTTTCAATTATTTCAAGAGAAAATGAGGAAAACTCTCAATTATTGCGTGCTTCATACAGAAATCATGGAGAAGCCACTATGGCAGATTTTTAAAGTAAATTTCATGTTCACCGGTGAGCCAAAAATTGGCTAAGTCGTGCAAATTTTAGGTGGTGGTTTTGTCAAATCTGCCACACCACCCCAAGCCAACCGATCTACATCGAAAAACGAGATTAGTTGAATCCAATCGTCTGAATTTGAGATTTTGCAAAAATGACACCAAACTGGTGCACTTATTTTTCAGCTTTTGGCAACATAGCAAGCTCAAAAAGTAAGAGACACTTTGACAATGAACATTTGGACTTGAGAAACATTTTATGCACTGACTGCCCACTGTAACAAGTTGCATGCAACTTTTATAGTTACCAAAGTTTTAGAACCTTTTCTTAGTTTTCACATAGCTAGGGTGCTACTAGAACAACGTCTAAGTACTTTCTTTTTTTTTCTTTTTTTTTTTGTAAGAATATTGGAGCACATTTTTTATATGCTTATGTGAAACATACAAATTAATTTTGAAAGGAAAGGCCAAATCAAAAAGAAACAATAATCACACAGTATTAGATTTACCTGCAGAGCAACAACCGATTACAAGGCCATGCAAATGTTTTGGTGTTCTGGTGATTTTTACAAGTATCCATCCAAGTGCTGAGCCAATTATAAATGTGAGAAGAATATTCACTGGCATAAACCACCTACACAATACAAAACCAAATATTAGACATCAAAACAAAGAGAAATCACAAATATTCGCTTAAAAGTTATAAAAAAAAAAGTTGGAAAAAAACCAAGTAAAGAGAGAATTTACTCACAAAGAAACCACATTGCTTGATGTAATTGTATCAGCCAGATTGCTGGCAACAAGTGCAGGCGTGAACACATAAAACACCAGCTGTTCAAAGCAGAAAAGTGAGCTATGCTTGTCAAATTATGTTTTCTGTTCTTCATTTTTCAAAAATAACATTTGATGATTTTCAAAACTAGTTTTCAAGTAACAACACTTTGGAAAACAACCCATTTCGCAAAAAACTTCGAAAAGGTGTTCTCTTATTCTTGCAAATCATTCCGCTTAAAAGTGAAAAAACAGTGATGAGTCGTTTGTTTTCCAAAAATAGGTTTCTGATGAGTATTCTTCAAAACTGACTTTAGAAATCGTAATGTCGTCTAACTTACATTGTTCAAATGGTGCCTTGTGACGGGGCCCAAAAGATTCACTCTCTCTATCGCAAGGAATAATCCAATGGCGGTAACTATCAATGTCTTCAAAATTGGCATCAATGCCACAATAAACAGATCAAGGAATCCCATTTTGAAACTTTCGTTTCAACCTCCAAGAAATATGTTTTCCACCCCTAACATAGAAACATGCTTAAACTAGTGATTCCAATTTCCAAGCAACAGAGTGAAATCCGTTATATTATTGCGGGAAAAAAGCAAGGGAACAATAAGAGTTCATAAGCATTTTTGAAGTTCCATATTGTAAGGAGGTAACACACATCGAACAGTAGTTGATTGAAACTACACGATTTCAATTGAATGTCAGATGAATACTAAGGAAAAACCATTTGACTTCCACCTGCATGCTATTAGTTCTTGTGTTGGGTAAGTCCGGACGGAGCTTTGCCTCTACTTTGGAAAAAATACACTACTTGTGCCTATATGATCGAGGGCCTGATTTTAATCTTATTCTACATTTTGAACAAATACATAGTCTATGTCCTCTTTCAGTCTGGATTTTTCTATCTATATTTTTCTATACTAGGAAACTTTGATTATAGATAATTTACTATAGTTGGACGTGAACATTGTGAAGACTTGGCCGTGATTTTGCTTGTATTTTGGAGTTGCTAATTGAATATCGATAACCTTGTGTGAGGAGGCAATAATAATTTTTAGGACCAAACAAATCGTGCATCTCTAATCACAGCCCAGATTATCCCTTACTTAATTTTTCTATTCAGTCCTAGATATATGCAAAGACTGATAGGCTTTATATATTGCTGCTTTGGTTTCTCTGTGTTTTTTTTTATTTATTTGATAAGTAGTTTCTAAGTTTATTTATACATTTCCTAACACCATTTTCTAAGAAAACACTTTTTTCGTGATAATTCAAAGTGTTTAGACCAGTTTACGCGCATCGCATTAAAACCAATTCCACCATCGGGTAAAGCAAATTGAATAATTGTCGATTCAAACGATAGGATTTGAATTCCCTTGAAAGCAAAAACATCACCAATGACAATGACAGATGAGTACCAAGGGAAAACAAACTTTTTACAGTTCACACAAAAGAACAGAAAAACTGATAAGTGTCAAACGTTTGAGTTACCTGAGGAAATCAATGCAAAGTTTCTATAACTTGTTTCTCTTTACCATCACTGCAGAAAAAAACTATGAAGAAATCAGATTCCTCTAAAGTGGTTCATACTAGCAAAAGAGACCACAACATACACATTGCACGAAGAACAATCAAGTAAAGAACGTCAGAAAACACAAATTTTATGTGGTTTTCCGCTAGTTTCCACGATGTGTTAAATGAATAAATACTAGTACTTACATAAGCTATTGCGTATAACAAATGTATATAACTTAAGGTCGAATCCTGAGTAATCAGAGAAGCGCAAACCAAACCGAATCAATATTCAAAAACCCAACAAGAAGCTGCAATATGTGAAAGATTGCCTTGGTATAAGGATAGAGGAAACAAAAGAAAAACTGAAAATGTCGTTTCCAAATGTTTTTGATATCAGAGATGAACCAGGTATCAGAGAGAGAGAGAGAGAGAGAGAACAGAGTAACCAAAACAGAGTACCCTGAATTTGAAGCTCAAAATTATAAAGAAGAAGAAAAGCTAAAGAAAGAACAAAAAAAATCAATATGTATACTTTTTTTTGTGGAAAATATTTGTACTGATTTGGTAGTCACTGAGATGAAGAAGAATCTGATTCCCCCCGGAATAGAAGATGTGCAGAGAAACAGAGAAAATAGAAGGAAACTACCACTCTTGTTTGTATGCCTAATTACAGGTGTGGATGTTAAGGGAGGAGTTTGTTAAACGTTGCCTTTTGGGCTGTTTTCTCTTAAGACTTTTTTTTATAAATTTGGCTCGCCGGGAGGAATCGAAAAAATATAAATGTCTATCAAATTTGAAAAAAGTTTATATGAGATGACAAAAAGATCCAAAAATCTTTTTTTTTAAGGGTATTTTTGTCATCTTATATGAGCTTTTTTTAACTTTGGTCAATATTTTTATACTTTTCTGATTCCTCTCGTCGAGACGAATAATATAAAATAAAATTATGAACCAAATCTTGTAAAAATTAAGAGAAATTACCCCCCAAAAAAACCGTGAAAAAAACTCGGAAAAAATTAGGTCAAACTCACAACACCAGCATAATCAAATTTCGCATTTAGATTTTTTTAGCTTCCTAGCTTTAATACACACACACTATGGTGATAAAACAGGCTGCGTCCCAAGTCAAAAAATGTAATCTAAATCGTTCACTATATAGAGTTTGACATGCAAAATAAATATGTAAAGAGTTAGGTTGATCGGATATCAGTAACTCAGTGAACAAACAATATTTTTAATTGGTTATAAATGTCCAAAAAAATTATATTGTTGATAAATATAGTTTGTTCACTATGTTAACGATATTCAATTTACTTGATTTTTCACAAATTTTTTCTACGTGTCAAACTCTACATAGTGAACAATTAAGATCACATTTTTTTGCCCGGGACTATACTCTCCTTTTGAGGACGGCCACCATGCTACATGGTTATAGATATTCCTATGCATACAGATCGCTTAACATGTGACTCTGATTAAACACTTAAAATTAACATATTCTGCTTACGGATCGTTTTGGATCAAACACTTAGAATTAGAATTAATAGATTGATTTGAATTGGGACCATTCGAAAACGATATTTGTGAATTGTGAGTAACATTGATTTCTATTTAACCCCAATTGAGTATTGATTAACATGTGACTGATTAGGTTTCAGTGCCTTCTCCATTCAACTGCCATTCCACTCAAGTTTGTCATTTTCTTATTTCAGCCCAGTGCTACCTTATATATTAGGTAGTTAAAAAAAAAAATTGTAACTCATAGGATCGGATCACTATACACGCACTTCGACTAATTTTCAAGAAATTAATTTCATCGGCCGCCAGTGGCACTCGATTAAACTGAGGCACAACCAAATAACACTGGAGAAATTTCGAACCTAAAATTTAAGGAGGGAACAAATTCCTTTAAATTTCAAACCTTAACCACATACGTCAGCCCCTGGGTGTCAAACGAGCACAACACTTGTGTAATTTAACAGTCTTGTATTAGGAGTCAATAAGCTCTGGCCTCACAAGGAAAGTTTCATTTGAAAGCGACAAATTCTATTTTACTTAACCCAAAAAAAATGTGATTAATTAACATTCCCCACAAGCAAAATCTCTATTTCCAATCAAACAAACAACTTCGCTACATCAATCCCAACAAATATTATAGGTACTAATTATGGCAAGGGTTCTGATAGTGTGTCAGATGGGTGTGTAAACCCATTCCAAAGTCCTACACAAATGATCCGAGGTGTTCATTAATATTTAAATAATTTTTTTAGTTGCTTTAAAAAAACAAAAATGATATGTGCAAGGAAGATATGCAGGAAATTACATAGGAAAGGCCCTATGTGGCCCAGTACGGATCCCGAACGGTTGATCTGAGCCACTGAAAAATTCTAAAAACACATTTGGTATGGGCTTGCGAGAAACCAGCTCCATCCGATATGTGTGGATGCTTGATCCAAACTTTCATTTTTTAATGGCTCGGATGAAAAAAGAAAAAATGAAAGTTTGGATCGAGCATTTACACATATCGGATGGAGCTGGTTTTTAGGGGACCCACTCGAAATGTGATTCTAAAATTCTTGGGCGGCTCGGATTAGTCGTTCGGAATTCGTACTGGGCCCCACAGGGTCTTCCCTGCGTGATTCCCTGCATATCTTTTCCCTGCATATTAAAAAAATTAGCTAAGCCATTAAGTGCTTGACGCAGTTGTCTAGTATTTCTTCAAAATGCATTCAAAACTGGAGTATGAATTTTGAATGAAATTTTAGAAAACTGGATCAAGTAGTTACAATTATCATATTAAACTATTCTCCTAGAGACAACTAGAAAACTTATTTTGAAATTAATAAATGACTCCAATCATTTCTATGAAACCCTAAAGTGGACCCCACACACATTGGTACTTGCCATAATACCCTTGGTCAGGTTACCTAATCAGTGATAAAAAAAAAAAAAGGTTACCTAATCCCCATTCCTTGGCCCTTTTTCTTCCAATCTCAATTCTCTTCACATGCATTATTAATTCTCTCCGATCTGTAACATGTTTCATGAGTTCAATAATTAATTTTCTCCGATCTGCAACATGTTTCATGAGTCCAATAATTAATTCTCCATCCAAAGGAGTGGAGAACTAATCACTTACAAGAACTAAGACCCCAACAAAATAAATAATCCACCCATAGGTTGTCCAGTGAGAAGGGCAGATTTGCACCTGCAATGTCATGGTAGGGTTGGATCCCCCTTGGAGGCATTCAGGATTTAATTGGGAGGTCAATCGTGACATTAATTAGGTTGTTGCGCTAGTTCCCCGCATGTTTGTATTGCATGATTGGGTCTAATGTGGCCCTGCCATGAGGTGGTTCTGAAGTTATAAAAGAAACAATTAAGGAAATTTAGAAAAGGAAAGGAAAATGCTCTACAATTGAAAACAATTTTGTTCTCGTAAATTTTTACAAGTGCAACCAAACCCCGGAAAACCAAATTAAAAGAATACATTTTACACAAAATCATTTTATATGAAAAATATTTTCCAACCAAAAATGTTTTACATCGAAACAAATGGATCAACAAAGTCATACTCAACTATCTTTTTCTCAGTCTGGTTAAAGACAGATCATTCACTTTAAAACTAAGAGATTCATGTAATAAACTACTCTCTCACGAGTTAAACCCCAAGAATTAAACTCTAATCAATTGTAGGAAAAGCACACTCATCAATGAAGGACTAACTCGCGGGCTCCACTCTACTAATCTTGTCTTAATTCTATGGTTTCCAACCAAAAATGTTTTACATCGAAACAAATGGATCAACAAAGTCATACTCAACTATCTTTTTCTCAGTCTAGTTAAAGACCGATCATTCACTTTAAAACTAAGAGATTCATGTAATAAACTACTCTCTCACGAGTTAAACCCCAAGAATTAAACTCTAATAAATTGTAGGAAAAGCACACTCATCAATGAAGGACTAACTCGCGGGCTCCACTCTACTAATCTTGTCTTAATTCTATGGTAGTGTGAAGGTCCATGCATTAAAAGGTGTATTCTCAGTAGTCGTTGACAATTCGGTGCCATGTTAGTTGGACGTGGGGTACATTGATAGAAACCTCGGACCCTCGGCTCTGAGATTTTAGGACCCTGCTGGGGTACAGAGGGCTTGGTACAGAAAATGTACCAAACCCTCTCGGGGACCCATTTTTGGGTCCCACACGAGTGATCCGAACCATTCATTATTCTTAGAACATTTTTCCTAGGGGCCCCACCAAAAATCAGCTCGATCGGACGGTTAGAAGTGCTTGAACCAAAGTCCCACCGTTTCAAACAAATTTTCGGAAAAATGTTCTAAGAACAATGAACGGTTCGGATCACTCGTGTGGGACCCAAAAGTGGGTCCCCGAGAGGGCTCGGTACATTTTCTGTACCAAGCCCTCTGTACCCGTAGGATTATTCGAGATTTTACCCATTCTCTCTCTCTCTCTCTCTCTCTCTCTCTTGCACATGCACCTGTACTTTCGTTTTCTCCAATGGGAGACGCATGTTTAGGGGTTTTTTTTTTTTTTTTCATCCGATATACACAAGCGGGGTTAGTGGGTTAAACAATCAAGGTGGGTTTCATGTCTCTCCATAGACTCAAATCACAGACCTTCCCTTAAGGAGTACAACCAAATGAGGTATAAGCCACATCTCACACATGTTTAGTTTGGGGGGGCCTCACTTTTCTTTCCTTCTTTAGAGTGTTTAGAATTCGGTTTCTCTTGCTAACATTTTACTTATCTTTTTTTTTACTGTGTTTTTAGTTGTTTTTACTTACTATTAGATTCAGGTCAAATTTTTGCATCGCATCGTTCATCACGATGAGCGAAATCGACTAACTATGGCATCGTTTGTTTGACTGGAGATAAATAGATGGGATATTGCTCAGTATATCAATGGATAGAAAAAATTCATATCTGTACCAAGCCCTCTGTACCCGTAGGATTATTCGAGATTTTACCCACTCTCTCTCTCTCTCTCTCTCTCTCTCTCTCTCTCTCTCTCTCTCTATCTCTCTCTCTCTTGCACATGCACCTGTACTTTCGTTTTCTCCAATGGGAGACGCATGTTTAGGGGTTTTTTTTTTTTTTTTTTCATCCGATATACACAAGCGGGGTTAGTGGGTTAAACAATCAAGGTGGGTTTCATGTCTCTCCATAGACTCAAATCACAGACCTTCCCTTAAGGAGTACAACCAAATGAGGTATAAGCCACATCTCACACATGTTTAGTTTGGGGGGTGCCTCACTTTTCTTTCCTTCTTTAGAGTGTTTAGAATTCGGTTTCTCTTGCTAACATTTTACTTATCTTTTTTTTTACTGTGTTTTTAGTTGTTTTTACTTACTATTAGATTCAGGTCAAATTTTTGCATCGCATCGTTCATCACGATGAGCGAAATCGACTAACTATGGCATCGTTTGTTTGACTGGAGATAAATAGATGGGATATTGCTCAGTATATCAATGGATAGAAAAAATTCATATCTGTACCAAGCCCTCTGTACCCGTAGGATTATTCGAGATTTTACCCATTCTCTCTCTCTCTCTCTCTCTCTCTCTCTCTCTCTCTCTCTCTCTCTCTTGCACATGCACCTGTACTTTCGTTTTCTCCAATGGGAGACGCATGTTTAGGGGTTTTTTTTTTTTTTTCATCCGATATACACAAGCGGGGTTAGTGGGTTAAACAATCAAGGTGGGTTTCATGTCTCTCCATAGACTCAAATCACAGACCTTCCCTTAAGGAGTACAACCAAATGAGGTATAAGCCACATCTCACACATGTTTAGTTTGGGGGGTGCCTCACTTTTCTTTCCTTCTTTAGAGTGTTTAGAATTCGGTTTCTCTTGCTAACATTTTACTTATCTTTTTTTTTACTGTGTTTTTAGTTGTTTTTACTTACTATTAGATTCAGGTCAAATTTTTGCATCGCATCGTTCATCACGATGAGCGAAATCGACTAACTATGGCATCGTTTGTTTGACTGGAGATAAATAGATGGGATATTGCTCAGTATATCAATGGATAGAAAAAAATTCATATCTGAAAAGCACTTTTTTGCCCCCCCCCCCAAAACAAAGGAGGGCTAAATATACAAACAAAAGTTGGAGGGAACAAACCCCTTAAATGACGCTAAAACTTGGCTTATAAAACATTAAAATTTCCAGTTGGTTCACCCCTTGAATCCAAACTTGCTCTCTCAACGACTCACTGGTTTCCATGTAATGGCAATATTATGGTAGAAGGAAGCATTTGAGTCCACAGGTTACTGAAAAAGAAGTTCCAATAATTATGGTAGAAGGAAGCATCCGAGTCCACAGCTTACTCAAAAGAAGTTCCAATAATTATCCCACACTCCCACTATTAGAGACCACCTATGTCCACACAAAAAAAACCCATCATAAAATGTTCACCACTTCTCTTCAGACAACTCACAAATGTTTTTGATTTGATAGAACATGTACCATCTCTTGCTTACTGAAGAATCAGCATGCCACAATATAGCAGCTATGGCCTATGATTTGGGGTTGGCATTAGTGTTAGGAAAATGCTAAAAGAAGCCTAGTAAACTTGTGTTAAGGTTTAAAAATTGTATTGATATGTATGAAAAATGTATAAAAGTTAATGAAAGTGCATTGAAAAGTGTAAAAAGTGTATTGGAGATCTTTTTTTGCATGTGCTTAACTGAAGCCTTAGCAAGACCCGTCATGTTAAGTGCCGTTTTTGAAAAATGTTAATTTTAAAAATTCACATAGAGGGCAAAAAATAGAGTGGTTATAAAAAATAAGAATGTGAAAATAAGTTACCTTAATCTTTTGAAGGATCTTGCCAACTTTTGCTCATTAGGCGGAGAATAATCTATATGTAATGATAAACAAATCGGATATCAACATACATTTTATAGATATCAATGCATTTTTCTCGAATATCAATATACTTTTTATTCTTTATCCTTCAACCTAAGGGCGATGATTAGCATTTTCCTTAATTATTTCCATACTCTTTTACACGTGGAAGGACAACATTGTAAATTCACATCACAAGAGATAACAGAAAAGGTATGCTCCGGACCATGAATGAGCCGCTCAAAAATTTTAAAAACACATTTTGAGTAGGCTTGCGAGAAATCAGCTCCATCCGATATGTGTGGATGCTTGATCCAAACTTCCATTTTTTAATGGCTCGGATGAAAAAAGAAAAAATGAAATTTTGGATTGAGCATCTACACATATCGGATAGAGCTGGTTTTTGGCGGGCCCACTCGAAATGCGTTTCTAAAATTCTTGAGCGGCTCGGATTAGCCGTTCGGGATCCGTACTGGGCCTACAGGGCCTTCTCTGCGTGATTCTCTGTTTTGTGGAATCAATTCATGTGGCACTACCAAAATCTCCCGTGGCATTAATAGTTTCCTTAATTAAACCAAAATATTACAAATAAACCCAAAAAAAAAACAACAAAAAACTACCCAAAAAAACAAGAAAAATATAGAAAAGAAAAACCACCAAAAAAGTACAGAAAATGGTAAAACCACTGGTGCATGCTCCGCGCTGTCACCCATCGTCGCCTGTCGCCACCGATGTAGAAAGCCCAAATCGAGAGGTTCTCAATCTGGCTCCCCCTGGTCAAAAAATCGGGTGTGGTTGGCTGGTTGCCAATGCCGGAATACAGAGGATCGTCCGTCCTGAGGAGTCTCCAAACGCCAACGAAGCGAATGACAAATGCTAATGACATGATTATGACAAATGCTAATATCAGCATTTAATATATCTTGTTGTGCATGATGATTAATTTTCGTACAACTGTCAAACATTTGGTGCTCATTGTCTGTTTGGTGAAAGAAAATTAGTTCATTATGTAGGGTCAGCCTTACCCTTTGTGCATGTGCTTCCTTATTCATGGGGAGGCAAATACTAGTTCATTATGTATAGGGTCCATTGCCCTTTGTGCATGTGATTCATGGGGAGGCAGATCAGTGTATTTGTGGTGGAGACTTGAGCTCAACTACGTGTACGTATACTAATAAAAATGCGAATTTTTTTCGAATAAAGACAAAAACTAAAAAATGTAAGAAAAACAAAACCAATTGAAAAGAACGGTAACATTTGGACTGTTAAAAATGGACCCTGCTACTGGTACAGAACATTTTGTACATAAAATGTACAAATCGCTTTCGGGAACCTACTTTTGGGTCCCACACGAGTGATCCGAACCGTTCATTATTCTTAGAACATTTTTTAACAAAACGGCGTGATTTTGGTTCGAGCACTTCTAACTGTCCGATTGAGCTAAAATTTTGTGGAGCCCCTAGTAAAAATGTTCTAAGAATAATGAACGGTTCAGATCACTTGTGTGGGACCCAAAAGTGCGTCCCCGAGAGCGATTTGTACATTTTTTGTACAAAATGTTCTGTACCCGTAGGATTACCGGTTAAAAATGGTAGTTTTGGAGGCTTGAACCAACGGCCAGCTTTGAGCAACGGTAAAAAAAAAAAGGACAAACAGACTATGGGCAGATAATATAAAATATATTTTTAAACATTTGATTTGAAGGTTGCTACCCGTAAGAAATTTGTAAATTTGATTTAGTTTTTATTACCTCTGCTGAAATCCGTAAAACATTACTGAACCTTTAAATCTCTTAATTTTTTTTTATTATTTGCTACTCCCTCCGTCCCCATTTATTTGTCTCTTTTGAGAATTGGTGCTATTTTTCAATTGAATATATCTCGCAATGTATATTGATTTACATGATTTTGAAAATATTGTCTTATAGAATTTATTGAGATCTATCAAACAATATCTATATTAAATAGTATAAAATTCATTACCGATTTAAAGTTATAACGGCCCTGTTCGTTTCCCAATTTAGTTTTAGTTTTAATTTTGATGACATCATCATTTCCCTAATTTCTCTCTCTATCTCTCTCCACTCATTACACTTGCTGACATCATCAAAACTAAACTAAACTATCTTATCAAACACAACCAACAAGTTTTTTATCCGGTTAGAATAAAACGAGAGATCAAAAATTGGAGACGGATGGAGTACTTATGGTGGAGGTGCATGCTTGGTGCATGTTGCAACTACTTTCATGACCTCACTCTTCCATTCCTTATGAGATCTCGCACCTACCAAAAATTGGGAATGCATAACTGTACTACACACAAAATCTAGTCTAGTAGATAAAAGGTGATTTAGAGGGCATGTGGCCCTAACTAGAAATATGTGCCACCGCTGTCCTTTTAATCCAATTATAGCACCTCTATCCTGGACCATTCCGGGTGAGAATTTATGTGAACACCAAGTCCTCTTTTTCCCTTTCTTGGGTGAACGATGACCATGTATTTGCACTATTTTGGTTCAACAAATATATATATATATATATATATATATATGGAACACTATTTCTACAAACCCATCAAATATTATTGTCAACACCACACAGTCATTTGCTATTTCTACCATCGGTTCGAGTGAATATTTAGGAGTGTAATCACGACGTGCGGATTGCTTTATATCAATCCACATAAAACCCATGTATAAACCAGGAGTGATAGGGAACAGATTGCCATAGATTTTATAGAAAGATTTGACAAGCACAAATCATGATATCAAGAAAGAATTATTGATAAGATCTTTCAGTATGACAACTTTGGCTAGGAGGTTTTTTCTTTATAGAAACATTTTGTATTCTAGATTTTTCTTTTTATTTTTATGTCGCTTGTTTTGAAAACTTTTATTATGGCATAATAATAGTAGAAGATCTTATTTGGTGATGCATGTTTAGCACGGTTCTAGTTTCCTATTGTTTAGTTTTCTAGAGTTTTTTATTTCCTTATTTTGTTTTTCTTTGGTTCCTACTCCAAGATATATCTTGGTAGCCAAGCATTACCTTATTAGCTAGGCCTACTAATACGTGTGTAACTCTAGGCCTCTATTTTTCATTCAATTCAACAATCAATAAAATTCTAGAGTTATCTCTATTTTTCTTGTGCGCAAAGTGTTTATCACTTCTCTTGTGAATTCAAGAGCTATCTAACCAATTCGTCTATTGGACCGATACCTAGTATTCTTCCACTAACGTTACGTCAAGGAGAGAGGCTAGAAAAACTTACCTTACATCCAACGAAAATAGCAGAGAGAGAGAGAGACAGAGATCAGATGAATAACAATATTGAGGGTTTGACGAAAATGTTGAACTTTAATTTGGTTTGTTGCGAGGTTTAAAACTAGGGTTGTCGAGTGTAGGGTGTTTAGATTCACAGGAGGTGCAGAATTGGGAAGAAGAAAGGGGAAATTTGATTTTTGGAGTTTTAGGGCAATGATTGGGTACTTACCTGAGAGGATGTATTCATGTATTATGGTCGTTGGACTATAGTAGACTACGGACCCGTTTGGGAATCTAATTATGGATTGCCTTTTGCATTTTAATTATGTATTGCATTTTACATGTTAATTATGGATTGCATTTTGCATTTTTCAATGGCTATTATGATTTTTTTTTTTTTTGTTTCGACGGTCTAAGTGTCACGTGCACCTCAACTAATCTCTTTCCCAATCCAATCAAAGAGTGTGCATCTATGTCAGGACTAAAGGATTCACGAGAAATTGATCTCTTACAGCCTGACCCTAAGAATCAACCATGGTCAATTGTGCGGGGAGAAAACTCAACAACCAACCTTGATTATCATAGTTATGTAAGAAAAAATTGACTTGGTAATAGTACTATTTTGAATCTAGACCTGTTTTTTTTTTTTTTCTAAGTTGAATTTTTTGAATACCTAATTGTGAATGTAGCATTCACGGACGGTAGTTATTAGTTTGGTTGAATTAGATGTGAGCCTATAATGGTCTAAAACTTAATCAAACTAGATGCTAGCCACTTTTGTTATCGGAGGGAGGTGGGGGTCATCATCTTGTTGAATTTTTCCCTCTGGAGATTACTTTAATTATTCTTATTTAGGCATCGATATTAGATGCTTACGTGATCGAAATTACTTTTTCAAGTATTTTGTACATGCGAGGATCTTAGCAATTCCAATGTTCGAGGCCAATATGGACCAAATTAGGTTATTGTTGCTTGTAGGGTACCAAACTACAAAGGAACTTCAAAGGAAAAATTATCCTAATTATCAAACATTCTGCAACCAAACTAACCAACCAGATTGGGTGGTCCGGACCAAGGGTGCTGCGAGTTGCAATTTTGTCCAGAATTGCCCGAAATTACTTGGTCCGGACCAAAGAAGCCTTGGTCCAAACCAACCATGTTGCGAAGTCCAAAATCGAGCCAAAATTTCAACAAACCTCCACATCAGCGAGATATCCAAATACCGAACCAAATCTGAACGAACAGATTCCCACAAAAATAAACGTGATTAACATTCCTCACATGAAAAATCTTTATTTGCAGTCAAACAAACAACTTCGCTACAAATCCTAACAGATACTCTAGGTACCAAATGCAAGGGTACTGATAGTGTGCCAGTGTGTGAACCCACATTTTCTTGTAGTTTGGTTGATATTTCATCTAACTTTTGGGTCCAACTGCATATGATTGTCACTTGTCAACATAGTTGGAATGATTTCATGCGTTGTGATGCATTTTCATTGGTTCTATTTGATCATTGTAACTTTCTTCCTTTGATTAATAAAATTTCTTTGCCGTTCCAAAATAAAAAAATAAAAAAATTGTAAACCCACTCCGGAGTCCTATTCAAATGATCTAAGGTGTTCATTAATTTTAACATAATCTTTTGAACTTGATTTAAAAAAAACCAGCTTAGTCATTAAGTGCTTGATGTAGAACAAGTGGTGACCCAATTAGGAAATAACTACCTTTCCTCTCTTGCACTCTTTCAATCCCATACTTCCACTTATCCTTTTCAACTTCCAAAATGTGTAGCAGCAAGGCATGTGCCCTAATTAAGAGTGAGCACGGGTCGGGTGATAGGTTTTTTCGGGTTCGGGTTTGGGCCAGTTTTGGTCGGGTTGTGAAAAACGGCACCCGAAACTGAACCGAACTAGCCTAGAAACAGATCGGATTGGGTTTGCCGAGTTCCAGTTCGGATCGATTGAGTTGGTCAAAACCCAACTTCCAGATCTCAAATCAAAGAGACTAAGAGAGAGAGGGAAAAGGCTACAATACACACCCCTTATTTGGGTGTGTATGATACACACCCCTATAAAAGTTATAAATTTTTTGTAAAAGTTACGAATTTTTTGTAAAAGTTACGAATTTTTTGTAAAAGTTACGAATTTTTTGTAAAAGTTACGATTTTTTTTATAAAAGTTACGAGACACACCAAAATGTTACGAATCATAAAAAATGTTACGAATCATATTGCTGAAAAGTTACGAAAAACTAAAAAATGTTACAATTGCCGATGAGGTGGCACAATCTGGACCATGCAATAGGTGCATATGGTACACCCAAATAAGGGGTGTGTATTGTAGCCATTTCCAAGAGGGAAAGAGAGAGAGAGATCTATCACAGATTCCACTCATTCCATTAATACACACGAATACACAAATTCCATATCTCAAATCGAGAATCATCACAAAGACACAAAATCATACCAGTTCACACACACGCACACAGATCTTCTTATTGAGAGTATCTTCACCAGAGTTTATAAAATTTATCTTCAAAACTATACTTTACTACCTTCGTATGTACTTTTGGCGGGTGATGTAGGACTGTGCCTTTCACGAGATTTTATAAAGAAACAATTACTCCATTAAGATAAGAAAACAAATATTTATTACCATTAAGATCAGTCACTCTTTTTTTTGGTTTAAGCACTAAGGGTATCATACGGTTTCATAGAGTTTTAGAAGTTTAGACACTTTCATATGATTTTGAGGGTTTGGGCACTTTCATTAGGGTACCCTATGGTTTAGGTTTAAGGTGCACTTTCTTATTATAAGGTTTTATTGGTTTAGACACTTTCATAGGGTACTCTAGGGTTTTAGGCACTTTCATAGGGTACCCTAGGGTTTAGTTTGGGAACTTTCACACGGTTCGAAGAGTTGAGGAGAGAGAGATTGTGCTCAAAGTGGGGTGAGTAGAGAGAGAGAGACGGAACAAATCCATTAAAACCGTACTTTCCTCAACGTGCGTGGGAACATTGATTGTGCCCTTGTGGAGTTCTTCATGCTTTCCAAAATTTGGGATGGAGTGCGTGGTAAAGTGGTCATGAAAGTTGGACCGGCCTGTGTTTTCCCCATTTATAAATTCTACATTTTTTTTATCTTTATTGAGATCAAATTTACCTCCCTTTACAATTTTCACTTGTTCAAACGGTGACATTTGGGCTGTTAAAAAACGGTAGCATTTGGAGGCTTTTTTCTTTCTTTTTTTAACATATAAAAGAGTGAGAGGGGGCAAACAGCGTAACAATCCCTTTTGGGCGTATCTATAGGGCCTCCCAAGCCACTGTGAAAAGAATATACAATGTATTTTTTAACATTTGAAGGTTGCTACCGGTTAGAAATTTGTAGATTGAGTTAGTCTTTAGGGTGAGTTTCCACTGCAATATTTCAGTATTTTTGGTATTTTTTGTATTTTCAATATTTTTCATGCATTCCAACGCAAGTGATTCTCCTCGCATACATCACAAAAATACATGAGAATACATTGCATGGTATTCTTATCAGAAACTACACCCATATTTGATTACAACTTGATACCCAAAATACCGTAATCAAAATTCACCCTAATACCTCTGCTATAGTCCATAAAATAGCACTGAGCCTTTAAATCTCTTGATTTTTGGTATTTGTTACCTCTGGAAATGCTACGTGCATGTTGCTATTCATGTGAATCATGTTTCTAACTACTTCCATGACCTCCTCACTCTCCATCCCTGTGAGATCTCCAACCTACCAAAAACAGTAAATGCATAACTGTACCTACACACAAAATCTAGTCTACTAGATAAAAGCCAAAGTCCTCTTTTGGCCTTTCTTGAATTCTTGGGTGAACGAAGAACATGTATACTTGGGCAGCGGATCCTCTGTCCCCTAGGTCCTACTCCCCTGTCCCACCCCCCATCTCCTGCCATCTGTCCCCTAGGTCCTACTCCCCTGTCCCACCCCCCATCTCCTGCCATGTCGCTCAAATTTCCTCCACCTACCTCTAACCCCACTTTTACCTTATTAGTTTGTTGAGTTGTTTTGTAATATCTGTTGAATTAAAAAATAAAGTACTTTCATGCATAATTTTTTAAATTTTTTTGCACCAAATTAAACTACTAATAGAGATATTTAACTGGTACAAAAAAAAATGGTGCAAAAAAATTATGAGCGGAAGTATTTTATTTTTTGATCCGAAGGATATTACAATGCAACTGAACAAGCCAACAATGTGAAAATGGGGTTAAAGGCATCAATTGGTTGAAGTTAATAGTGGGCATTAACAGAGTTAGATGGGCTGGAAGGTGGAGGAAATTTGGGCGACTGGACAAGAGCTGGGGGTAGGACAGGATATATGGGACAGAGGATCCGCTGTATTTACACTATTTTGGTTCAAGAGATACTCCATCTATGCTACTCTAGAAACCAATCAAATAGGAGTATTATTATCAACACCGCACAGTCATTTGGGGACATCCACCACTCCTATGGCATTCAGATGTCCGGAATACTGTGTGGGAAATGAATTCTCAAGAAAAATGAAGTGAGGTGAAGCAAAGGAAAATAAAATTTTATTTTCCTAAAGGTGGTTTCTTGACGAGAAACCTTGTAGAAAAACTAGGAAACTATTTAAAATAGTTAAAGTTTTGGGTCTCAATGTTTTTGGTAACCGAACATGCATAAAGTTACTGAAAAGTTAATTTTTTTCATCCTTTCCGTGCGATTGAACGATGCCTATGTTGGGAACCGAAGTTTAAGTCTCACCGCGTGCTCAAGGCAGGAGCTGTTGTGGGGCTGGTGGGTATTAGTTTAGTATTTATGTTTTATTTTGCATATTAATATAGCTTAATATATTGTTTAATCTATAAAATTTGAATAATATTACATCACCTTACAAAATTTTGTGTAGTGCTTTCATAGACAAGAAGTATGCACATAACACATTTAGGGGTTGCCCCAATGGTTAGGCCGAGTGCTTGACTTTGGGAGTAATCTCCTTGGTCAGTAGTTCAATTCTTCGCATAGTGAGTACCTGTGCTAAGTGGGGGCCGTGATTGATGTGGGTTGCGTCAGCTCCCTCCAATGTTTGGGTTGTGCAGTGAATCCAATTAGTGGCCTGCTGTAGGACTGTTCCTTGGTTATTAAAAAAAAAAAAGAGTATGCACATGTGTGTTTTAGTTACAGAAGAAAAAGTTTACTGAACTCTCATACTTATTGATTCATTGGACCAAAATTAGGTAAATATTTAGTGTGTAATACTAGAACACAAAAATGTATACAATACTAGAAACAATGAATTCTTCCAATAATATTTAGCTCTTCCTCCAACCCCGAATCGAAATTCTGGCTCTACCCTTTGCCTGCCCTGGGCTCTATAGAGTAGATTTTGTCCCACCAACCGACAGTGGAACTTGAACCAAGTATTAAGCGAGAAAATCCTACCATTTACCTATTAAACCAACCATGGTCTCGTTTTGCATTTTGAAGACACTCTTGTAAGCAAAATATCATAAACGTTTCATTGCAATGGTCCAACCATGCCACCAAATTGATGTCCACGATATATCCACATGCAGAAATTGTGTCTCAATGCAAATTTATTTTAGTATTTTGAACATTACTATAAAATCATTTAAATTTGGAAGGTACTACTGTAAAATGAACAATTTATTTAAAATGATAGAAGCCTCTTCTATGCAAGGGCAAAAAGAAAAAATACCAAAGTTTGGGGGAGGCTCTCATGCGCTATGCCCGCCCAAAAATTCCATAACACAATTTTACATGCCTACCATGCTAAAACCACACTCAATTTACACGGGAGGTGGGGGGGAGAACTGGGGGGCTTTGCTATCCCTCATGAACAGCAAGCCCTGATCCAGGACAGCCATCTCTGCAATCAACGGTTCAAATTCATAGATGAATTCTTACCGGTCAAAGTTAATTTTTATCGGTAATATCTGCGAATCTGAACCGGTTGATTGCCAAGATAGATAGCAGAGCTCCCGGGTCGGGGTGGGGGGGCCACCACAAAAACGTGTATGGAAATTGAGTGTGGTTCTAACTTATTGCTTAACACACATACAACCATTTGTGGGGCCACACACACTGCACCAATATTCTGTGGTCCTCATACATGATTCTAGCGTGTATGAATTGTTTGTGTATATGATGTGTGTGGTTGTAGCAGTGCCGGTGTCCGCCCGGGGATGAAGGTAAGTAGTAAATAACAGCCCTCAATGGAACTTGACACCCTTTATGATATTTCCATTTCATTTGAACGGCGGAAAAAAGAGATGAAAACCCAAATCAGCACTTCTATTGCCCAAAATCAGAAAAAAACTTACAGCCATGGTAATTTCTCAAAACTGTAGATTCAGTGTTTCTTTCCTTTTTTCTATTACACAAATTTCAAAAGTACTGACAGCAAAAGCAAGTAAATCATACAAATGAAACAAAAATAAATTTCCCTATTAAGCATACAATTCTGGGGTGAAAGATTAACACATAATTCTACATTTGACGAGGCTAACCAGCTTGTAACAAAAGGTTAACTTACTTACGTCTTGTTTGGTAGAAGGATATAGAAGGGGATGTAGATTGCCCCTGGACATAAATATTCAGGTGGAGAACTCAAAATAGATATAGCTTCCAACTTCAATATCGGGCGGTGATGAACTCTTTGAGGACAATCATGACACCATTGACGCTAAGTCCAGTTCTTCATCAGAGTCAAGCACATCCTCGAAATCATAAAAAGGATTCGCCTGCCATGCAGATTATGACATTTTCATTACATACCGAAATACCCATAAAACAGGACATCATATTTGAACCCATAAAACCCAAGTTAGCCTATCGATAGTCAACATACACAGAAGTAAATTTAGCTTCATTGATTCATTATAATCTTATATTTTCCTTCACCTTTACTTTTCAATCCACAAATTCGGTCCAGAAATTCATGATTTAAACAGCCATATTCTCGTAGTACATGTTAGACTGGCAATGCCTCAGCTATGTTCATTTGATCTACTTGCGACTATTCTCCAGTATAGATATTAGCAGGATCCGGAGCCGATACCTTAGGTCTAGGAGTAATTGCTTCAAAACTGTGAAACACGGGAGAATCAAAACGAGGGGGCTCTAGAACAATGTAAGCGCCTTTATTCTTGTACCGTTCTTCTGTTGCCTGCAACGAAGACGTACAAATAACATGCAAATATTAGTTTCCATTCCACTTACCAAAATAGTACCTTTCAACAGATCAACAAAGTTAATTTGGATATGTTCAATAACCAATGCATACAATCAGTAAATGCATCAATCTATTGTCCAAACCCATGTAGCACCCACATTTCGCCGGAAGCAACCTATCGGCGTTGGACAATCTCCAGAAACAGATACTACGGGCACATGCCCGCAACTTGATTTCTAAGTGTCCGGATTTTTTTGCAATATTTTCAGCTGGACACTCCTGTGACACTCTCGGACACCCCAAGGACAAACAGAAGACACTTTTTGGATGCTTCTGTAAACACACAGGACACTTTCAGACACTTTGGAAGTAAAAACTCGGTTATAGAAACATTTTTCAAGGAGATTCTTTATCTTTTTATCCATTCTTTGGGTATGTTTATCACTATTCCTAGGAAAACAAATATTTTAATGAAGATAAGATTCTACTTATGTATTTTCTTAACAATTCTTTTTTTTTTTTCTTCATTTTTGTGCTTTATTGATTATTCCTATTGAAACATCTGTTATACAACGAATGAACGAATATGCATATATAAAATAAACATTAGCGTGTCCTGCCAACATGTCGTGTCTTCCATTTTTTGGAAATTTGCATGTCGGTGTGTCCATGTCTATGCTACATAGGTCCAGACCTCACAAACCGAAGATACTGATGTCTCATACTATGCAGATCATCCCACAGTGAGATCTGGTATTGAAGATACTCTGGATTATTGTTCTGTTCAACAAGAATCAGCCAGCATATTAAGAAGTACATCTCAGTTCTTTTTCTGATAAGTAGCTTATTTTCTCAAAGAGAACTTGAATTCAACTAACCTTACTACCCTGGTTGCATTAACTGTAGCAATTAACAAAGAGGAACATGACATTTCCCCATTAAATGGAGTACTTTGCTTTTTCCTGATACTGTCTTACGAGAGAGATGAGAGGCAGCCGTCAACCTTTATGGCACTCATCTGGAATCTTTCCAGTTGCGATAAGGTAGTATATTGAAGAATGGGCCTTTCTGTCCACTCTTTACTCTCTTGAATCTATGTTGGTGAATTGCTTATATTGCTTCTTTCAGTATACTATCACACAACGGCCTAAAACCTCTCGGAAATGGTCAATTGGGGGATAGAGATAAACTTGGGAGCTCTGATGAACTCCAATTGTCTAGAAAAGAATTTTGTTGTTTGGACGACACAGCAGTATCCCAAAGAACAGGACAAAAAAGATTAAGCGGGGCCTCAGTCCCAACCAAACCCAGTGCACTGGACCGTAAGAGCTTCAAAACAAAAAGCACGAGCATGCTTAAGAGGTTACATTAACAAGTCACTACTCAAAAGTCAGGTCCAAACTTGCTTGGGTAACTGCAAATCACAGGTCCATTGAAGGACATGATCAGCTTAATGAATCAAAGAACCAAACAAGGACCTATAATTCCTTCTTGTCACAGTTGAAGTCTTCAAGAAAGAAACTTTGGCCTTCTGAAGCAGCATTAAGGGAAAAGGAAACGCATAAAGTAAGGGAAAATATGTATATGCTTTCAAATTAGAAGCCTTCTTGATGTAGGTCCTCTCTGTGTCATAACTCATAAAATCCATACAAATACTTTGAAGGCATTGACTATACCAATTTATGAGGACAAGGAAAGGATGAAGGAAAAAAGATCTTCCATCTAACACCATATCAACATTGGACATGCTAATTGACACTGATTTCAAGCAAACAGCAGATTAAGGTCAGTTCAGTTTTCATACAGGAAAATGAAAATGAACAAAATCACCATGTTCTGTTAGTAATATCTCGTAGGGAGGTTGCAATTAGTATCTCTTTCCGAAGGGGAATATCCATTGTCTTTGACAATCATACAAACTAACAATCACCCAAAGTAATATGTCAAATAATAGTTCTCTCTTTGATCCCTTTTTTGGGGGAACGTTTATTTCCATCAATTGTCACATTTCGGATCTTCCATAGCTTTCTTCATGCAAGCCTCTCTGATGATGAAATGTGCAACATATAAGCAGAAAGGACGAGAAGAGTTTTCGTGAGAAGTTTTGACTACTACCATTTTACAACGGACCCTCGTCTTGAACAAGGAAAAAGAGTCTGTGGCGGCTCCAGAAATTTTGGACAGGCTGTTCAACATTTACCTTAACTCTATTAGCTCTACTAACTAGCATATACATACAAATTTTTCATATATTAGTGTGAATAATGAGGCAAAATGATATGAAAATACAAAAGCTGTCACAAATTTTCTTGGTGAACTCTATGTTATTGGGTCAAGTAAAATTAAATCGGGGGATAAATACAATAATATTTATTGTAAAAATTTGTGTGCCAAATAGGTACGCACAGATATTTATTTTTTTATATAGAGAGTTGATTGTTGCTCAGAGAGAAGTCATAGGACGATATCAATACAATAGCTAGATACTTTTTTTCCCTTGATTTTTCTAATTTTTGTCGTAAAGAGTGTGCACTTTATTATTTTGAACCGGTGTATTAAGGATTCTATTGTGAATTACCAGGATTGGTGAGTGTTCATAATATAAATGTTCAAACAAAATCCGATATAAATTTAACATGTACTATAAAATATAAAAGGCTTTAGAGTGTGCATTGATCATCTACGGGAAGACTGGTTGTTTACATAAAATTGATTTGTGGGCTGATTTGTTGAGCTAGGTGTTCAAATATTTTTTAATAGGGTGTTCGAATATATGTGAGTAGAGTGTTCAACAATGGCTATACTAAACTAAAACTAAAATTTTTACATGTATTTCTAAACAAAAAAATTTCTTGAGGGTGTTCAAGTGACCACCCTTTGATAAGGGTAGAGCCGCCTCTGAAAAAGGTATATGTTGAAGATTATGAGAAATCTCTTTCCTTGAAACATCTGAAAGAATCTCCTACGACTTGGAAGGAGTTTAAAAAGGGCAGCACGCCTCCATGTATCACCAAGACACCCTCCTAACTAAGCAACTTCTGTGAAGTTTCCTTTTACGTGGAAGATTCTCTTCTTTAAGAGGCAATTTTACATCGATATGCTCATGATCTATAACAACTGAAGAGACAAAAGAAGACCATTTCCAACAATATAATAAATAGAGTAAGTAAGAATGCAAAATACATAAATCTGAAAAGAGCAGGCAAAATGCTCTTCCATTATATAGCCCAAACAAAATTGGAAATAAGAATGAATCCACCTCAGATGGTGGTGATGAGATGTGCATGTCAAACTGCAAATTTATAGAACAAGCAGATAACAACTTTCTCCCAGATATTGGAAGGAGATATCAAGATAAAATCACAATATAAGAGCCAATACTAAAGTGCAGATGCAACGTGAGCAGCCTCAGGAAAGACCACGCTTTACAAAAGAAAATACCTGGAACTGTGGATAGTCAGGAGCACTGAACAGAGTAATCAGTTTCCCAGACTCAACGACATGATCTATTGTGTACCCTTCATCCATTCCTCCAAGACCAGACCGCTTTTCCCTTGCATCAGGACCTTCATGTGATCTGATAATTAACTGCATAAACAACAACGCCAAATGGAGCACTGTATTCAACTATCTAGTCCTTCACAACACAACAAATGTACAAGTAAACACAGATTAAAATTGCAAGACATAGGTGATTTTCTTTCTTCACTTTCCTTTTCTTAATTTTATTCTTTTACAGGGTTGCGAGCCATTGAGAGAGCTTAACCCCTGAAGCAAGAAGTACATAAGATTAACCAATACGTATTGATAAACCATCTGCACTTAGTTCACTACAGACCCCCCATCCTTCGGCGTTAAAAGGAATGTAAGCTCAGAAATGTTAATTTTCATCTTACATTGATACATGTGGCTCAAATATGGTCTAGAATTGTCAACTAAATTATTTTAGACAAGTATCCAAAGTCCAAAATCGCAAAAACTATGACTAATGTCCAAGCATCTTTATACATCTTGTCATCCTTTTTGGATATGCTGCATGTAGAAAGTTGATATTATTTCCCAACTTCAGCTTTGGGAAAAATTGGTCCCTTAACAGAGTATCATAACTATGGTTTATGGAAGGTTTTGGGTTCAATTCTCCATGTTATTAAATCTTTGTTTTATGGGAGGCTTTGAGTTCAATTCTCTCCATTTGCCTTATTTTCCTGTTTGCATTCATTTCTTCCTTTGTGAGTCTGGATGAATGTTTTCATCCCAACATGTGGCACGGAGTTCGCACATGAGGACGGTGTGGAATAGCATGATATGCATTGTTGAGCCCATTTCATTACAGCTTAATTATTTGGGACAATACGTGACCAACCAAAGAAGTGAGATGGTTTATCATGTCTACAAATTCGCCGTCCAAAAAAAATACAAAATCTTGGAATCATGCATCTTGCTTAGGATTGAATTTTCTACTTATAGTCATTCTTTCTTAAATTTCATAATAGAAAACCACATCATGTGAAGCAACTCATCAAAGCAATAAGCCAACTGTAAAAACGGTATGTCATTACAAATATTTATGAGAATTTAGAAAGAAAATTGATTTAATCACCTTTAGATTGTACTTCTTTAAAAACTCTTCCGTGCAGTCAGGGCCCCACAAAAGACCAATTCCTCGCTCTTTATTTGGAGAAAGGCCAGGGTTCATTGATGGGTCTGACCATAGAACATCACCTGGAATCAAGTTTGGACCTTCCCATGGAGGATCAAGGACAGTTCTCCTAGCTTTAGATAGCTCATCCAAAGAACCAAGAGCTAGAGAACTTGCTTCCTGGTTGAGTATTACTTTACGAGTCTTCTTTCCTTTAGATCTTTTTGAGGGGGTACTGGGTAGACATCGAAAAAGCCCTCCATGTGCAGTGTAAACACGTCCGGCTATCATGGAAGCCAGAGGAAGTCCTTCGAAACATCCTAAACATTTCCGGTAGACATGCTTTCCTTTATCTCCGTACTTGGTCAAGACTTCTTTCTCAAACCCATAAACGGAAGTGCAATATTTTGATTCATGATTTCCACGAAGTAGATATACCTTATTTGGCATAGAGACCTATAAAAAAATGTGCATCATCCAAACTAATGTTTATTACTCTCCTTTTTTTTAACATAATTCCATGCAACAAATGGAATAGAAATTCTCTTCCACCAAAATAACACAATCAAGGGCAAGTCTAGAAAGAAAGCTTGAACAAGTGCTTAAACAAAATGTATGGAAAGCTTTCGTTATAATGAGCAACAAAATCATATGACCTGTAGCGCTACAAGCGACATTATCAATGAAACTCTTAAGTAGGAAATACATTAAAAAGAAAAAAAAGAAAAAAGTTCACGCAAAATGTCAAATCAACTGAAAAAAATTGATGAAATCCTTCCACCGTAAAGGCATTTATGACAAGTATCAAACTAGATACACACACTGCTAGGATAGTGTGAAATCACCAAAGGGATGGTACATTATTCATTAGTCTCATTTCTGCTTTTATTCTTCTTTCATTCAGTTTAAACAATTGACAAGCATACTTGTGCTCGAGTTGTTTCTACTTCTTACAAAGCTGACTTACTAAAACTAGTACAAAATTTTATAGATGGTTTTCTGAAAATGGAAAGGTTCAACAACAATACACTTCTGTTCTCAAATTTCATGTTCCTGAGCCAAACAACCAACTTAAGGGACAAGACCAAGCAAGAAAACTTCTGGCCCTACTTTCTTTCTTTCTTTGACTAGACTGACTGTGATTTATCTTTTAGTCCTCTCAAAAAGAAAACCTTTGTCAACAAAATATATATCCCTGGGACACTACCAACTCTCACAGGAGACCTATAGCCATTCTCAGGATGATCGTTTCAGAACGTAACGGAGTCTAAATGACCAAACCTCAATCAATTGTAGGTGTTGCAAATATAACCTGTTTAGCACCGATAATCTATAGGAAATCCAAATGCTGGGGTTGCAATCAAATTGCAAGGAATTGAGTTCATGACAATCTTTATCATTTGCGTTTCATGCCCGTTTTCCAAATTCCCATTCATCAAGTATCAGTAGTGTTAAACATTATACAACAAAAGTACATAATACAATACGATAAGCGGAGCAATACACTGAGTTATTAACCCATCCAGTGAATTAGTATCTCACAGGAGATACCGAAATTGCAGCCAAAGAGTTGGCATAACTCCTCCTGTAATTATAGTAAATATGCATACATCCATTGCAGCAAGAGAAGCCTTCAAACCTCCATAGATCAAAGCTTACTGAATAAAGAAACTTCCATATCTTTGATTGCTTTTCCAAAAGAACCAAATTTCATAGGCCAAGGAATTATGAAGGAAGGACGCCCACACACAAAAAGAAGCCGAAAACAAAAGGGCCCTATATCAAAAAGATCAATCATATGAACTAGTGATCAAAGAAGGGTTACAAACACCCGAGCTACTAACAAAATAGCTCCTTTAAGTTCATTAAACACAGGACTTTTCAGACAACAAAAATGCCACCCAAAAAAGTTCTGATTTTTCTTTTCAATTTGAAACCAAAGATATGCACAAAAGTGAATCATAAATACCTTCCAGGCCAATAAGAGAAGAAAAGTCTCAAGACCCCAAGCCCCTCTATCCACATAATCTCCATTAAACACAAACACTCTATTATCCGCCGGAAAACCTGCATCCCTTAACAGAAAAATCACGTCATGTAACTGCCCATGAACATCCCCAACTACCACAACGCTCGAATCGGCCTTGAACCCACCAATTTGAACACAATTGGGTTCCTTGTGAAGGATTTTGGACGCAGAAAGTACCAAGCTATCAAACACTTGTACAGGAAAAAGTGTGGGGAACTCCGAAGGGGGCAGATTTCGAGATCCCCAATCGAAAGCCTCCATGAGTGAAATCACCCAACTTTGGGTTATGACAGAATCAGAGGGCCATGAGATGGGGATTTGAGGGGGCGTTTGGGTCTGGGGTTGGTTATCCTCGGATGAGGATGAGGATGCAACGGAGATAGAGGAGAAGAAATCCTCATCGGAGGAAGAAGGTGGTGGAGGATTCGAATTGGCATCATCAACAGCAGCTGTTACAGCGGTTGTAGTAGAATCAGTGTTTCTTGAATCTGATTGGGAGAACATAATTCGTATAGAATTGTATTCTATTCCAAAATTTTCCCAAAAGTTGTTCGGCCAACACCCTGTAATGGAGTGAAGAAAAGGGTTTGAACGTTGTGAAGTATGAAGAACGTTTTGTTGAAGAGGGATTGGAAGGCATATGGGAGTACAGGGAGGAGAAAGCTTTTCTTGGGAAAGTGGGTTCGTTTTCTTTTTTTTCCTGGGTAACCCTGCAATTGTTGAAAATCTGGTTGCTTGATTATTGTTTGGCCGTCATAAACCACCCGACCACCCATTACGTCTCATATTTGTTGTCCACCTTCACTATTTATTTCACCTCAAAAAGTTGGTTATATTTTCAATGTATAATGTTATAGTATATATTCAATATGAATTTTGTTTAATAGTTCTTGATGAGTACTATTAAATAAAGTTTCCAAAATTGTAAAAAAATATTACGGATCAAAAGATATAGACAATTGAAAAATGACACGTACACCAGTAAACGGACAAGAAATTCGGGACGGATGGAGTATCTTCTTTTACTTTATTGTGGATTAGGGTAGTATTTGAATTGCTTGCGGGCATTTTAATTATTTTCTCAATTTTTCGATGAAAGACAAGTTATTTATGCTGAGATTAGATAATTTCTCAATTCGTTTGTCAAAGGCAATTTATCTACGCTGAGATTAGATAATTGACAAAAGAACTCTTACATCCTAATACAAAAGAGTTTTGCCTTGGAAAATTATAAGGTCAACCCACTAAACTGTCGTTAAAATTTAAAAAATGTATTGAAACATGTAAAAAATGTATAGAAATATGTAACTATGTATAGAAAAGTCGGATCTCGCATTATTATCAGTTAGTGGGCTATCAATAGAAGAAACCATGTGGATGGCAGTGGATCAATTAACCCATCAGATTTGTAAGTATAAGTGTTTTTATATATTATTAGCTCAATATGAAATTGCTCATTTGTCGCCCTAAATTAAGTCAAAATGTTCATTTTGACTCTCCTTTTTGTCTATCATTTGAGGTTTTTTTTTTTTTGGATTGGCGTCTATCATTTGAGTTGAAACTGATTATTCAACTTTTTAGTTTGGAGATGTTTTAAAATAACCTATTTTATCTTAACCCCACCCCCAAGTCCCCAACCAATCAAAATGGATATTAAATTATTTTCCATAGAATTTAAACCCGCAACCTCACAAATACTTATTACACAATCACTAGGCAAACTGGCTTAATATGGGCTGGTTAAGTTGAAACCAATCTTTTGAGTCTTAGTTTGTAGACAATCATTTCAACGTTCAAACATGTGCAAAGCTTGGTGGTTGGGTTTTTTTAATTTTGTGTACTTTGACTTCTTGCCCAAGGTGGCTTGATGAGTCACACAAGGCTGGGCTTGTCTGCCATCCACAACATGAATGTTCGCCTTGTTAGACATATGTATCCAGCATGAATACTCCTTGCAGGGATGGAGACATGGAGTTAGTGGGGACAAGTAGTGGCGGTCGTCACTACAAGGTTTTTAAAAAATACAATTATTATATAGAAGAAATAAAATTTATCCCGGAATTATATAGACTTGCCACGGCTAGATTTTTTAAAAACTTTTCATCATTTAGTTAAGTATATATTTTCATCACCAAAAAGGTAAAATCCTAACTCCGTCCTTGATTCCTTGTATTCTCAGTTCCTTAAATCTTTGTATACTATTAATTCAGGGATTAATAAGTTTTTTCTACTTATAAAATAGTGATTATTTAATGTTGTGATAAGATTCTTCAATTATTTTGGCTCAATCGTAACTCAAGCCAAACTCGAACGAACTAGACTACTAGTTCTAGACGAACCGAGGCCGAATGCTTTAAAACTCATCTCGACTTGACTCACTTCCAACCCTACCCAAAATTATACTAATGTATCTTGCATCAAACATGACTTTACAATGCTAAGGATAGCCGAAAGTGGGGAGCCTGTAGTGCTTTGGATTGTAGTCCCCTAATCATGTGGAAACTTTATATCCAACTAAAAATCAATTGGCAATGAGTGGAGAGGCTCAATATTATATTAAGTGATCAAACATTCCTTCCCCAAGCAATGTGGGACAATATTTCTTAAAATACGCTTGACAACTTCATAATGTCCCATAGTCGGTGAATGCATGAATTGACATACAAAAATAAATTTGACCCTAGATCATTGCCGTGTGTCTTCCTTGGGTACTCCAACAAGCATAAAGGATATCGTTGTCTTCATCCTCCCTCTGGATGTGTATATATTTTACGACGTGTAGTCTTTGATGAGACCAACTTTCCCTTTGTAAGTCCTAGCTCACTATATGATAACAAAGTTGGTAACAGTGATTTCTCGACCTTCCATGAGTGGATAGGAGTTGATGATCAGCCGGTTCTAATGGCTTTAGTGTCCTCGTTGTTGAATTATTTTCCACCATCACCATATGATCAAGATTGTACCAATCACACTGCTACTGCAAAGCAAGATGATAATGCATTGCCAATACCTTATTTCCCCACTATGGTGATTCCTAATTCCTCTTCTAATGGTGAATTAGAGTTCCCACGCATCAATGATGTTGGAAGCTTCAGACTCGTCTATTTCATCCATGCATTTGATTCTTTCCTAACTTGTTGCCATTGACAATTTTAATGATCATGTCATGGTTACTAGAGGCAAAGTCGGAATACAGAAACCCAATCCCAAATATGCTCACACAGATTTTCAGATCCCATTACCAAAAGAGCCAAAGATTATACATTCTGCCATGAAACATCCTGGTTGGTTCTGTGCAATGAAAGAGGATTTGGATGCACTTCATGCTAACCACACTTGGGAATTGGTTCCACCTGATTCATCTATTTATGTCATTGGCTAAAAATGGGTCTTCAAAACCAAATTGAAACTGATGGTAGTTTGGAACGTCTTAAAGCACATCTTATGGCTAAAGGCTATGATCAAGTTGCCAGTGTGTATTTTTTTTGGAGACTTTCTCACCGATTGTCAAACATGGCACTATTCGGTTGGTGCTTACTATTGCCACTGTCAAACGATGGCCCATACGACAACTTGATGTTAAGAATGCTTTCTACATGGTCATCTACAAGAACTTGTCTTCATTGAGCAACCCCCTGGTTTCATTGACTCATCATGCATGGTTGCATAGATTCAATGAGTTTCTTCTCTACTCTGTTTTTTTTTTTTTTTGCAGCACAACATATCCATCTTTGTTCATTCATCACTCAAATCGAGGTACCCTTGTTTTGCTATTGTATGTCGATGATATCGTCCTCACTGTTAGTAATAATTCGTTTCTTGAAGATTTCGTAACACAGCTGAGTCATGTCATGAATTCTCTATGAAAGATATGGGTCCTCTTCATTATTTCTTGGCTATGGAAGTTAAAAGTGACCTTGGCGGCTTGTTTCTTTTCTAGAAGCGGTATGCGCAACTAATATTGGAACGAGCTCAAATGCAAGGTTGTAGTTCTATTAGCACCCCGATGATTGTTATGTCCCGAACTATTTCTTCCAACACCCCTTTTCCTAATCCTACTTTATATCGCAACATTGTTGGGGCATTGCAATATTTATCCTCTGCAAAGCCTGACATGTGTTTTAGAGTCAATTTTGTGTGTCAATTCATGCATTCACCGACTATGGGACATTATCAAGTTGTCAAGCGTATTTTACGTTATCTACTGGGCACATTAGATCACGAACTCTGCTTTTTTTCAGCCAACTTTATTCTTGATTTATATGGGTTTTCAGGCTCGGATTAGGTTGGCTGTCCATTGACACGGCGGTCGACCAATGGTTATTGTACTTTTATTGGGGCTAACTGTATATCATGGAGTGCTAAGAAGCAAAACACTATTTCCCATTCTAGTACCGAAGTTGAGTACCGTTTTTTAGCATCTGCCACTGCAAAACTCACATGGTTGACTTACCTTTTTCACGACCTTTCCATTACTCTCTCTCAGATGCCAACTCTCTTCTGTGATATTATGAGTGCTTTGTACATGACAGTCAACCCCATTTTTCATGCTCTCACTAAGCATATCGAGCTTGATTACCATTACGTTTGTGAAAAAGTTGCTCTCGATGCCTTGCTTACAAAGTTTGTTCCTTCAACGTATCAGCTAGCTAATATATTGACTAAACTTTTGCCTCGCGATTTGTTTTGGAATTTATGCAGCAAACTGGATCTTCTCCCATCCAAGCCCAGTTTGAGGGGGCGTGATAAAGAATTGGATCAAGTCTATCATCGTCAATAGTTATCTATTAGCTACAGTTTTCTTTTATCTTCCTTTTATATTTATCTGATGTAGTTTATCTTGTGTTTTGTACCACTATAAAAGAAATACAATCTCTCATCACATCTGCATGTGAGAATTTCATTCTTGACTCTTGCCTTCTTCATCTCCTCAATCGATGGTTTAGATTCGCAAATGCACTCTTATCGCTAAGAATATACTCTTACCGCTAAGAGTTAACAAATATATCTGAACTGTTAATGACTTATATGAACGGTCAAATCGAAAAACTAAAATCTTAGGCCATGTTTGATAACCCTCTTGGAGGGTGGGATTGGACTAATGAGGAAGTGGGACCTCTAATACTATGTTTGGTTTGAGAAATAAGGCAAGGACTAATAGTCCCATTGGCATGCCAACCCCCCAAATTGGGCGGATTAGTAATACCCGGGGGTACTCAGTATTCATAATCCTATCCCATGGGATTAAATTGCATTGACCCTTCTGCCCTCAGTTATTTGATATATGGACCCAACTGCCCTTGTTCTCTATGCTTTCTCAGACCGAAATACGTGTTAAAATGTTTGTGTTTTGTGTTCTGTTATAGTGTTATATGCATATACGACATTTTCTGCTCCAGTGGAATCTATTTTTTTGGGAATATGCATGTGGTTATTCATCTCAACAAGAGGAATCGAAAAAGTAAAAAAAAAAAATTTACCAAAGTTAAATTTTTGTGAATAACAAAAAAAATAATCCAATAATCCATAAAAATTTGGATTTTTTTTTGTCTTTAGTGATTTTTTGTTTAAAATTTTTGATAATTGTTTACTTTTTGGATTCCTCTCATTGAGACGAACCAATAACCCACAAGAGATCGACGCAAAACTAACTAACTCGGTTCAAAGAAATCTTCATTGGAAATCTGGAAAAAAAAAAAAAAAAAAAAGACATGAAAGCGCGTTGTTGAGCTACTGATGAAAAATGGTGTTTTCAAATAAGGGTAAAATTGGAAACAAATTATTTTTACCCAATCATATCCTAAGCAAAACAAACATGCTATTAATAATCCCATGATATAATCTTGTGCAAAACAAACATGAGGAAATGATTTATCTCTTTATTAATAATCCCATCACAATCCCATCTCATTACCAATCCCTCCAAAATGAAATCTCGTATCAAACGGGGCCTTATAGTGCTCTGGGGAACTTTGGAGTCCCGGATCCTAGGATAGCCCCACTGACCAAACAAAAACAATATACCAAACGTGTTCTCGTCCTTTCCCGGATCCTAGGATAGCCCCACTGACCAAACAAAAACAATATACCAAACCCACATACCTTGCGTCTCTGTTTGGACATGGAAATACTCGATTCCAATAATCCCTATCCTGCAAATCCCCAAACCGCGTTTTCGCGCCCAAACCCTGTCCCCACGCGCGAAAATGAAATTCCAATCCTTACTAAACCCTGAGGACTCAAAAAACGCACGCAGACCAATGCACCGTTGCCCCAAAACCATCGCCACACAAGCCCTAAGAAAGGTCCGCAACTTGTTCTCCCCGTCCAACACCGCCTCCGCCGCCATCGCCTCCTCCTCCTCTACCTCCTCCACCGCAGTCATGGACGAGCTCCAGACCCTCAAATTCCGCCTCTGCATAATCGGCAGCGGCCCAGCAGCCCACACCGCCGCCGTGTACGCCGCCCGAGCCGAGCTGAAGCCGATACTTTTCGAGGGGTGGATGGCGAACGGCATCGCTCCAGGCGGGCAGTTAACTACCACCACGGACGTGGAGAACTTCCCGGGGTTTCCTGAAGGGATTATGGGGTTGGATCTGATGGAGAGGTGTCGGAGCCAGAGTGTTCGGTTTGGTACTGAGATCGTTACGGAAACGGTGAATAAGGTCGATTTTACGACTCGTCCGTTTAAGGTTTTTACGGATTCGAAGGAGGTTTTGGCGGATTCTGTGATAGTTGCCACTGGTGCGGTGGCTAAGAGGCTGAGTTTTCCAGGTATTGGATTCTTAACCTAGCTAGTTAAGTCTAGAGAGAGGGGATAAGTTTGTTCTTTATGTCTTCAATACACTTTACATGATCCATGTAATTACGGTGGAGATTTGGAGCATCATTCAAATACAGACAGATTGAGACCGTCTAGATCTCGTAATTGTTTCCGTACGAAAGTTGTGCCGTTTTGATTGGAAAAGAAGGATAGTTTATAGCATAATTAAAGATTGCTGCCGTGTTTGCTATATACCTTTGTATTTGCCATTTTGGCCTAAAAGATACTCTACATTGAGAAGTACTCACGATATCTTTTGAAAGGTGCAAAAAGTTTTAAATTTTTTGCCGAAAGTACGTTTTTTAGTTGAAAATGGTATGGTCTTTGTTACGAGCAAACAAAATGGGATAGACAGAACAAAATGGAACAGAGGGAATTGCTACACTTGATTCTGGACCATTTAATGCTAGAACACTATGGATAAAGGACCAAGAGCTAAGCATCTATGGCGGAATGGCTAAAGAGCCCGACTCGTAGTTTCTGTGCATGGGTTCAACTCCCATTGGATTGAGTTGAATTTTGTTAAAAGCTTGTTTTGATAATTAACACTCATCTTTGTCATCAGGTTTTTTTTATGAATTCTAGAGCTATCCCCACACCTAATTATGATAATAAAAAGAACCCATCTCCAATTGTTTTTGGTTAGCATTTCATCTAATTCGATTAAGATAGAGCATTTCATATATGACAAAGGCATTGGTTTAGGTTTAAATTTCTTGCTTCTTCATTATTTGTTATGGGTTTTATAAAAGGGTTGGAGCTGGATTTTTTTGGCTCTTATTCATCAAATTGGAATTTGATGTAGGGTTGGAGATGCCCTTAGTGCCGGCCAAATACATGTAATTTGAATCGTTTACTGACTGCTTTGAGATAATAATAAACTGTCAATTAAACTAAAAGCTTAATCTGTTAGGAGTGATTTTGTTATTTGTATCTTCAATACTAGGCTCTGACGAAGGTAAAGGAGGGTTCTGGAACAAGGGAATTTCAGCATGTGCAGTATGCGATGGTGCTGCCCCAATTTTCCGAAACAAACCGCTGGCAGTAATTGGCGGCGGTGACTCTGCAATGGAGGAGGCAAATTTTCTGACCAAGTTTGGATCAAAGGTTTACATCATTCACAGGAGGAACGAGTTTAGGGCATCAAAGATTATGCAGAACAGGGCATTGAGTAACCCTAAGATTGAGGTTTTATGGAATTCATCGCCGGTGGTGGCGTATGGAGAACAGGGCAAGGATGTATTGGGGGGATTGAAGGTGAAGAATGTGGTAACCGGGGAGGTCTCTGATTTGAAGGTTTCTGGTTTGTTCTTCGCGATTGGGCACGAGCCTGCTACTAAGTTCTTGGGTGGGCAGCTACAACTTGATTCAGATGGATATGTGGTGACGAAGCCTGGTACGACGGAGACTAGTGTGCATGGAGTTTTTGCTGCAGGAGATGTTCAGGATAAGAAGTACAGGCAAGCTGTTACTGCTGCTGGGACTGGTTAGTGAGACTATTGCTTTTGCTCTCCATCCCTTCATGTACTTCATGTGAAGCATTTTCTTCTTTTCTGTTATGGAGTATATATACTTTTCTGTTTGCTCTCTGTCATCTGATTTCGGGAAATTGATATTTCCTGGAGAAATCGAAGTGCCAGGCATAGTGTACTGGGAGCTTTCAGTATTTCATTATTTAGAAAGGGCTTGTGGAATAAAAGATGCAATTGCTTGACGAATTGATATGTCATGCATAAGTTCTTCACCACACTCAATGATATCTTGTTTGATTATTTTTGGATAGCGATATGTAGGAATGACTTTTTTATTTGATAGAACGACAGGATAACTCATCTAAGGTTTTGTTGCATTGAGCTAGTATTATTGTGATTGCTTCTTATTTTTAGAATACATATCCTTCTCATATCACTTTATGGTTTCTTAGAAAGAAGCTGTATTGGTTGGAAAATGGAAGGTCTCTATATTATTGTAGTAGTAAGGTAAAACGGGGGGGGGGGGGGGGGGGTGGTAGACCTTGCTTTGAAATTGTTGTCCCGCAGAGAACCCAATTTGAAGAGGTGCGAGCATGTATCATCAGAAGGTTCGAAGGCAAGAGTAATTAGGAGGAGGAAAGGGAGTTTAGGGAGAGAGAACAGGCAGCTCTGATTTCCATAGGATCTGTGGTCACTTGTGACTGGTGAGAGAAACCTGCAAGAGGAGGGATACGTAATTGTATTACATGTATTACTTATGTTGATGTATAATTGTGTTTGACATTGATATATAGGAGTTGAGGAAGACCATGTCAAATCAATATTGCCTGAGAGACTAGACTAAACCAATTCTGAACACATCTAATGTACCTCTTGTTTTTTTTATATAGGTCTCGGTTTCATAGAAACACAAGACTCTTGTTTTTACTGGAAGGACCAGTAGCTTGTTGGCAAAACTTTAGTTTGGGAAAATCTTGGAAGTCTGTCTTTTTTAAAATAACTTTGTATCTGGTCCAATCAACCGACTAATTGGGGGATTAATCCCGCCATCCAGTACCTTAGCATGACGGTTTGTTGAAATATGGTTAATTTAGTCTACTAACATATTGCTCATGTCTGTCCTGTAGTTTTTTCCAACTGGTGATTAGGAAGTATGTGTCCAAATAGTTATTGGTAGTCCCCGTTGGATTTAATTTTGGTTATTTTTGTTTCATGTTGCTGCAGGATGCATGGCAGCATTGGATGCAGAACATTACTTGCAAGAAATTGGATTGCAAACGGGAAAGAATGACTGATAACCCATGAACGTGTAGTTCATCGGTGTCTAAGTTATATTATGAAGTAAGTACTCTTCTCAGTTCAAAAAAAGAAAAAGAAAAGGTAAGTACTCCTCTGGGTTCCATAGAACTGTTTGATTATAACTTTTCATTGATAATTATTAGGCATTCTTGGTCTTACCCATTGAACTGGTAGATCAGACTGCAAATGTAGCATGGATCGAAATTGCCAACTTTGTGAGAATTTTATTTATACTTTTGTGATTCTTGATTGGATGATTGGAGAACTTGGATGTATTAACGGTCTTTGGCATCTTCACTCTTTTACTTTTTTCCTCAGTCGGGATTTTATGTGGGCCTATTTGGACCCCAAACATTGGTTTAGCCTGGGGTGTGGCCTCTACTTTGATCCAAGCCTTTAAATTACATTCAGTCATTTTGCAGTTAATTGGGCCGATGTCCAATACGTTAATGATGGAACTCTTTTTTGGTTGATTTCTTTGTTGTCACGCTCCCATGACCAATTCATTTTTTTTTAAAGGCCCATGACCAAATTCATTGGGATACAAGAAAATTCCTATATTTTGTTTGTTTGTTGGGTTTTTATTTGGTCGTATAGAAGTGGGCAATGAAAAAAAGAAAAAAGTGGAATAGTTTGCTAGTAAATTCTAATGTTTTAGTAAACCCTAATCCCGTGCTTGATAAAACTTACCTCCTGTACATGAGGGTTTAATGCTGTGTGACTCAATTAATGCTGGACTCTTGTGGTGGCACATATGATAGGCCGATGGTAATATTAATGATTTAATGTACCCTTGGCAAAGTCACAACAACCAACCCTCATGACTCACGAGTCCTTAAAAGTTTTTGTGTGACCATCTTCTTGTACTCTGGAGTTTGGAGGCTCCATAAGAACACACCACACAATCAAATGATCTAGCTCATTGGTCATACCACATGTTACTCACTACGAGGTTTGGGGTTCAAATCTCTCCGTCTATAATATATACGTTGTTTCTTGGAGTATGGTTCTTGTGTTTGTCTCTCCTATTTTGGAATATTGTTTGTAAAGATGCGTGCAATTTGTGAGTGCTTATTGGGGTTGATTCTGCTCCTAGTAATTCATTTTGAAAAACTCAAAAGGATCATTAATGGTGCTAGGATATGTTTTAATCATCTAGGTTATTCTGTGCGTCCTTCATGTATGTTTAGAGAGAAAAACCATGCTTATTTATATAGGTATTGAAATTAGAAGGGGTCAGTTCACCTCCCGGCCCTATACTCCATACCCCTCCAAACTCACAATTTGTGTTTCCGTCTTGGATCTCCAACAGTGAATTTTTTGACAACTCCATGGGAATTCGAACTTTTCATTTCATAGACCTCCCAGTGCTTCACATTTGTGAGAGAAATTAACTTTATCGGATATCGATAGGGACTTGGTTGTATTATTTTTTATTGTGAAAAATGATCGTTTAAGTTCAAAACTGAGTCTGAGGAGGATCCACAAAGTGAGAATTAGGAGAAGCATGGAAAGACTAGGGGCCTGGAGACCCAATTTAGCAAGTCTTGATTCTATTCATCCGGCCCAATTGTGTGGAATCATCTATACATGCATGTCTTGATCACCAATATATATATATATACACCACACTTCCCCTCCAAACTCCCGGATTTTATTAAGTTACGGACCTCATTGATCCCGATCGAATTTCGATGATCCGAACCATCCAATGTGTTTAAAAGGTGTTTTTTAGGGTCCCCGCGAGAAATCATAAAAAAAAAATACCGGGAAGGGCTTGATCCGAGCCGTTTTCCACAAATTGTATATTGGACGGTTCGGATCATCGAAATTCAATCGGGATCAATGAGATCCGGAATTTAACAAGTTAAGGGAGTTTGGAGGGGAAGTGGACTGTATATATATATATATATACACCACACTTCCTATCAAGGATCCCGGATTTAAAAAAAATCCACACCTCATTGATCCCGATCGAATTTCGACGATCCGAACCGTCCAATGTGTTTAAAATTTGTTTTCAAGGGTCCCCGTGAGAAATCATAAAAAAAAAATACCGGGAAGGGCTTGATCCGAGCTGTTTTTCATAAAAACTGTATATGAGCTGGCTGGAAAAAAAGAATGTTGCTGTATGTATTCATGTGCTACACTGAATTAGTCAAGAATCTAGGCATAACTGCATAAGTGTGTATCGACTTGACAGTTGCTGGATTTAAGGCCATTTCCAAAATTTGTACATTGGTGTTAGTAGCACCGTCTCTTCCATAGTTATTTAGTTACTGAATCTCCATGAATAAGATCAAACCCTATTCTGTTATATTTTATGAGGTTCTTTCTTGTTAGTACTATTTGTATTCCCTTTCGTCTCCTCCATTTCCATAGCAATAATCACTGCAACCATTCTTTTTCTTAACAATAAAAATGACCTCTGTTTACAGTCAAAAGACCTATGTGATTATTGCTATATATCCCTCCATTTCTATAGCAATAATCACTTGGCAAAACCTGAAATGGAGGGAAGTGGCCTAGTGGGAGTGGTAGCTCTGGTGGGTACTCTTTAGCCTTCTCCTGAACTAAATGTGATTCTCTCTCTCTGTTTTTCCTCTTCTTTACCCTCCCTCTCCCTCCCCTAGGGATTTCACATCCCTTATGTGGGTAGGGGTGAGAATTTATGACACTAGAACACGACACGAGCACGACACGAAGTTAATGGGTTAGTGTTGAGTATCTCTCTCTCTCTCTCTCTCTCTCAGTTTTTCCTCTTCTTTACCCCCCTAGGGATTTGATTTCACAACCCTGATGTGGCAGCGGGAGGGGAGGAGCTCCAGGGGCTTATGATGTTGTTTGGTTTGTTCTTTTTTTTTCCGACCACTTCTAACCGTCCGATTGAGCTGAAATTTTCCGGACCCACTCGGAAAAATGTTCTAAGAAGAATGAACGGTTCGGATCACTTGCGTGGGACCCAAAACTGAGTCCCCGAGCACGATCTGTGCATTTTTTGTGCACTTGTATCTGTACGTGTAGCAATGCCCCTTCTCGACTAATTCAGTGTATCACATTAATGCATACAAAATGAACACGTATGCATATGCATACACTTTTTTTTATCAACCGCCCGATTGAGCTGAATTTGTGGGCGCACTCGGAAAAATGTTCTATTGAAGAATGAACGGTTCGGATCATTCGTGTGAGACTCAAAAGTGAGTCCCCGAGCATGTTCTGTGCATTCTCTGTACCTATGGGTCGGTACCCATAGGTTTTCCGGTCGAGAAGCTAGGCATAATTGTGTATTCAGGACAGATGCTATGTCTCTCTCTTTAGTCTTTACACAACTTGGATAAAACTGAATTAAAGGCGATTTCCAAAATTGATAAGTTTGTTACGAAAATCTCCATGAATAAGATGAAACCTGAACTTAAATGCGATTCGATAATTGTAATTACTTGATTCATGAGCAAATATAGATGGGTAAATTACACTGACCTCTCTTGAGGTTTCTGACAATACACTGACCTCCCTTGAGGTTTTTAAATTACACTAACCTTCCTCGTGAAAATATTATCAAGATTCTCCCTCGCCGTTAAATAAGGCTTAACACCGTTAGTTTTGAGTTCAAAATGTCAAAAATGCCCTCAAATATAAACCCAATCTTAACAATAAAAAGAAATGTAATTTCACTAGCCTCTTGTCCTATATTGGAGTACCATACATTGTAAATAACTTAATACTACAAGTATGTAACATTTTTCATTTTTTTTTTAAATTTTTCAAGGACAAAAAAATCAAAAAATCTAATATTTTGAATTTTTATATTTTTTGTTTTTTCAAAATAGTTGATTTTTTTATTGCTCTCGGTGAGTGAAATTAAAAAATAGAAACACAATTTTTTATTAGTTATGTTATATGAGTATTGAAAAAGTAAAGAAGCTTTGTATACTAACCGTAGAAGATGGTAATATAGGATGGGATGATAGTAATTTATTTTATTTAATGTTGACTTGTTTTTTTTTTCCTTTTCAATAACATACGTATATTGTTGACTAGTGTAGACTTTAGAATATATTAACGGCATTTCGGACATTTTGTACTCAAAATTAACGGTAACTAATTGGGGGAGGTCAATGTAATTTATTAACGTCTCTATTATGTGCTTTAAAAACGTTTTCTAAAAAAATCGGGGTGATTTGGCTAAAAAGAAAAAACTGGTTTTTTGGTTTTTTTCGTTGTCTTTATTCAAATTTTTTTTTTGCATTTGTTAGTTTTCGGTCGATTTCTTGTGGTTTCTTGGCTTGTCTCGACGAGAGGAATCTAAAAAGTATTGTATAAAATTATTAGCCAAACTTAAAGTTTTGTGAATAAAGATGAAAAACAATCCAAAAAACTGGTTTATTTTCGGCTTTATTCAAAAAACTATTACTTTTGACCATAATTTTATACTCTTTGAATTCGTCTCGACGAAATAAATCTAGAAACCACAAAATCTTGACGCAAAAGTAACAAATGCAATTTTTTTTTTTGAATAAAGACAAAACGAAAAAAACAAAAAAAACCAGTTTTTTTTTATAGCCAAATCACCCCTAAAAAATATAGACTGATTCGACAATTGTCGCCAGTATCTTGTTTTTTAATCGAAAAGAATACTACGTATATCCCTTTTCCATTTGATACGTCTTAAATGTATATGTCTGTTTACGAGAAAATTTTGGGTGTAAATAGGGTAGGGTACACGTGGTATTTGAGCGCCAATCTCGATTGTCTAAAACATTTTTAGATGGTTCACATTTCTCCCTCCTTCCTCTTTCCCTCTCGTAATTCGGACTGTCTAGAACATTTTAGACAGTCGAGATTGGCGCTCAGACACTGCGACGTGGTACCCAGTTGGCACCGAAGTTCTTATCCCGTTTTACGGAACTAGATCGTAGTAGACTCCACGATGGTGTAGACATATGACGGTGAGGGGATCGGGAACAAATATCGCGTGTCACTTTAAGGCCTATTTGCCGACGCAAGCTAATTTCAAATAAAGATTAATGGCGAGATTATCTCGTCTCTTACTTATACAAATCATAATTTTTTTAAAGGGACGAATCAAAGTAACATTAATCATAATTTTTTTTTAAGGGACTAATCAAAGTGACCGCAGCGTCGATTCTTAATGGATAATGACTACTAGGATCATACACCTTGTCACTAAAACAAATCATCCAGCAGGAATAACATTAGCCAATGTTAGGGTTATTTGCCTAATGAAGCATTAAACAATTTTGTCGTCGGTAGATGTAAAATGTTATTCCAAAGTATCTTTCTTCCGACACCGACAACAAGCGGCGGTTATTGCGTGACAGCGGCGGCGATGGCACCGGCGGTTTGTTCTGTTTTCCGATTTTATTTTTTTTTTGGTAGTTTTTGGTTTGTTTTTGGTAGTTTTTAGGTTGTTTTTGTTTTGATCTGTGTACTGTGGTGGTTTTATTTAATATAATCTTTATCTCTTCATCAAAAAAACAAAAAAAAGGACATCCAAATATCTAAGAGACCATTTTGTATTAAGTAAATGGTCATATTTTTTAGTTCCTCCGTCCGCTTTTGGTTGTCTTTTTTAAGAAACCATTCATTTTCTTTGACAAAAAGAAATCTACTTTTTGTGACTAATTTATTTTTTAAAGTTTATTGCACCCATCAAAATAGCTCAATCAGATGTTTAATTAATGGAAATAATTTTCAAAAAATAACCGCGATAGCATATATTAACGGATGCCCGTGTCTAAAGCCACATCGGAACGTAGTAGAATCTTAACTTTTTTTTTAATAAACAGGTGCTTAGGCCAGCTTACGCACACCTCGATTAATTTTGAGAGTCCCAACTTTCATAAACTAAACCCTTTACCTAGGGAAGCGGGGGGCCTGTGGTGACTTAGTCACCACAGGCGGTGTAGTGACAGCAAACGGCAACGTTTCGTGTGAGACTCCAAGCCTTTGCAAAATATAATTTTGTGGGACCCACTTTCGGGTCCCACACAAAGGATCCGAACCGTTAAATAATTTTAAAATAATTATTAAGGTGACCTCGGAGAAAATCAGGCCCATTGGATATTTTTACGTTACTCATTCATTCTTTGTTTTCATTCAAAATTTAGGACCCTACCAGTTTGAAAGAATCTTCAGGAAAAATTATAAAATTATGGATTTAGAAAATCATTGATCTGAACCATAAGAGTCGTAGGGCTCGTTGAGAAGAACATTCAGTAAAAAAATAATCTTGATCGGACATCGATAGGTAAAAAAAAACCTCATATTTTTAGTGTTTTGATACCTATCGATGTCCGAACAAGATTATGTTTTTACTGGATGTTCTTTTTAACGAGCCCTACGACTCTTATGGTTCAGATCAATGATTTTCTAAACCCATAATTTTATAACTTTTCCTGAAGATTCTTTCAAACTGATAGGATCCTAGAGGCTGACTCCATCCTCTGTCCCCAACTCTCCGGTTTCAACAGGTGTCTAAAATGAATCCTAGCCGTTAATATGAAGCTCCCCCTTTCTCACTCTGTAACTTGCTCAGCAGACCAGCGCATCTTCTATATTTTCTCCCTTTGCCGCCGCCGAACTCGCCGGACCTTCCTTCTTTCCCACCTCAACATCAGGTTGGTGACCAAGTTTGAAGTTGTGACCTCCTCGTCACCTTTTTCGAATATTTTTGGATCCCAGTCCCACCAAAATATAAAAATTTAACCATCTATGAGAACCTATATGATAACATTACATATCGCACCAATTTTTCTTCAATAATTCCAAGTATAAGCAAACACTACATTGATCGGCGAACCAATTTCATTTTTTTTTCCAGTTGTGACTCAATCCCCTGAAGTGGGTTTTCGATCTCTCTCTTTTTTTCTTTTTTCAAACCAATTTCTCAGAATCCTTGACATAGAAACCCAACATTAAATTTGGTCAATGGAGCTTTTTTTTTAATTTTTTTTTGTCGGCGGTCACCACACCATTGTAGGTAGATGTCCTGAATCCGTGTGCAATTTTTTTGGGTGCTCTACCTAAAACTTTAGGGTAGAGGGAAGGTTTGTAGAAGGAGAGAAGGTTGTTGGGGTGTAAAAGAAAGAGGGCGAGGACGTGAGGAACAGTGAGTTCGCCGCCAACAAAGTACAGAAAGTGAAGAGTGAAGACGCTGTTGAGAGGATTTCATTCAGGGCTGAAATTATTTTGGACACTTGTCAAAATAAGAGGGAGGGGACAGAGGACGGGGACAGGGTTTGTTGAGAAATTTTTGGTTGCAAATAGGATACCACCGTGGCATGCTGAGGTGGTACCCTAAGCCAATAAGGAGCTAACAAGTGGTACAAATGGTGTCAGCTGTAGACCCCATCAGCTAGTAACAAACGGAGGAATAACGGAAAGGAATTTTCCGCTTATTATTTCTCTCTCCTCACGTGAGTGTACTGTGTGAATGCACTCTCTCTCCCATCTGCCCCCCGGCCTTGTTTGGTTTGGTTTCCAAAAACCGGTTTTCTCAATTATTACCTCTATTTTTAAATATTATTTTTATTTTTCTCTCTATCTCTCTCCAATCATTAATACCTATTTTTTAATTATTATACCTATTTCTCCCTTTAATCATTACAAAAACCAAAACTCAAAATCAAACCAAACACAACCACTGTGTCATCTCACCCTCTCAAACCAGTATTTTCTCTCCCAACTCCCACGTCTCTCTCTCTAAACATATCTTTGCCGCGAAGAAACAACAACATATATATTCAATAATTTGAAGATCAGTTTGCCCTATTTTTTTTAAAATCTCCAAATCTTGATTGGGGATTTCCTAAAGTTAGGGCATTTCTAACTTTAATCAAATACATATTTGATAATGGCTGATTTTATGCTAAATCTCTACCCGATTAAAGATTTCTCTATCTTTTTCTTCTTCTTTATCCCTCAGATTGTACTTTCAGGGGGCACTCACCTCGATTCCCATGTTTCTCTTTTTACACACTGTTGAAATCCAAAATGAAGAACGAACGGGATTTGTTTGGGAGAGTCTAATTAGAGAAGCGTTTGGATTAAGGGAGGAGAGTCTGGTTCTGGGTTTGGTATATTTCTCTGGTCTCGTCATTGAAGACAGAGAACAGAGAAATTGAGTGGTATTAAAGGCTATACATACATACATAATTTGTATCTATATGTCATACAACTTTCTCTTTTCTCGTCATTACTTAATTTATTTCCATTTTCAAATCATTGGTTCACTGATGAAAAAAAAAAACTTCAGATTTGCAAAAATGATGAAAAGCATGTTGGTTGTTTCGATCTAAAAGTGAGTTTACATGTCTACAAAGTGATTAAGTGGGTGTTTCTTGGATAGGGAGAGAGGGCATTCGAGAGAGAGAAAGAACAGGAGAAGAATAGAGAGGATAGGGATTTTTTAGAGAGAGGTCAATGGGTGTTTCTAGGAATGGGAGAGAAGATTCAGAGAGAGGAGAGAGAAATTGTTCGCGGAAGGAGAGTAAACGTTCACGGAAAGGTTATCTCCGTCAGTCTTTAATGGATCAAATGCTGAGGTGGAAAGCTGCTGACACCGCCTAATATTTTGTATATTTGTCGGCTCCTTATTTGCTTAAGGGTACCACCTCAACATGCCACTGTGGTACCCTATTTGCAACCAAAAATTTCTCGAGTTTGGGGACAGAGGATCTCACACCGAATTCAACCAACTCTCTCTCTACAATTACGTCCAACTACACCTCTCTCTCTCTATACATATACCAGTCCCACCAAATTCCCTCTTTGAAGCTGTCTTGTGGTTTTTTCCCATCAAAAGTTCGAAACAAGTAATTTTAAGAATGTACCAAACAACCAAAAATAGAAGTTGGAAAATTATTTTACAGGTAAACCATTTTACCAGAAAATATTTTCCTTCGTAAAATAATTTATATCGAAACAAACGAAGCCTAGGTGCATATGGTACACATTTTTAAAAACTGTGTATTGTAAATTTCCCCCTTGATAGCATCCAATGCAAACACGTAATATCTAAGTACACCGGTAGAAGTTCTAATATTAATAAATGAAAACTAGAAGGGGAGATTCCCGGCCCCAACAGCCAACTATCATTCTACTATTACATGGTTTTATCACTTTTATGAACTTTCTTGTCGTTGTTCATCTTGAATGTAATCTAAAAAACGCTCAAGTTTTTTCTATGAAGAGGAAAATGAAATTTGCGATAACATGATATCAGAGTTAGGATTTCAAAGGTTTTTGGACAAAAATCTATATCGTTGACGGTTGATTTTGCCGTATTTGTTAAAACATTTGTTTAATTCTACACGTGCGCGCGATCAGAATCGCAAGTGCGGAAGAGTGTTAGAGATTGTCATGCAATTAATATATAAGATAATCTCCACTCATTACCATGACAAAAATTGTTATTCTGTTTATCATTATGATGAATATTACTTCCACTCGATCATGGTAGTTTAAACATCTAAATGTGTTCATTGTATACCCAAACAACCTTTTTTTAGGAATAATTTGTCAAATATGCTAAGTACCTAATTTATCTAGAAACTTAGCCAGAATTTGAAATCAACGGCTTAGATGCACCCCAAGGAAATCTTAGCCATTGATTTCGAATTATAAGCAAATTTTTGGATAAATTTTCTGTGCACGTAGCATTTCGGTTCAAAAACAACATGATAAAAATGGGGAGATGGCCGGAGAAACACAACTAAAATAAATAAAACTAAGCCACCAAATAAATAAATAAATAAAAATTGAAGAAAATTAAACCGCTTGCGACGCGGCACACGTGGACCCCATACCCCAGCGCGCGAATCTCTATAAAAAAAAGAGAACTTCACACAGTAACCTCCGCTCCACAACATCCTTCTCTGTCTCTCCACCGCCGCCGTCCACGGCGCCAAAATGGACGCCGCTCTCCACCTTCCTATGTACATATCTAACGGCCTATTCTTCTCTCTCTTCTTCTCCGTCGCCTACTTCCTACTCCACCGTTGGAGAGAGAAGATCCGCAACTCCATGCCCGTCCACGTCATCACCTTCTCCGAGCTGTCCGCCATCGTCTCGCTCTTCGCTTCCATCGTTTATCTAATCAGATTCTTCGGTATCGAATTCGTCAAGTCGATATTCACCGGGAAAAATTCCGACGTTGTTGATTGGGACTCCGGCAATGACGTGGACGTCGTGACTGACTGCCCTCCAGTGGTTCCGCAGGATCCTGCGCGTTACAAGGAAGCGGTTGTGGAGAAGTTGGAGGGGGATGATGAAGAGATTGTGATGGCGGTGGTAGAAGGGAGAACGGCGTCGTACTTGCTTGAATCGAAGGTTGGGGATTGTAAGAGAGCGGCGGGGATACGGCGGGAGGCACTGCAGAGGATTACAGGTAACCGTCCGATACTTGTGATTTCCATTGCACACACCTTTGAAAACACATCTCCTGAGCTTGAAAACTTTTATTTTCATAATATTTTGATTTCTTGTATAAGACACGGTGTTCAAAAATTCGTGCGGCTAGACCGACTAGTCCCCGCCTAGGCGCTAGGCGGTGGTCCGACGCTTGGATTAATTAGCCGATTAGTCGCGCCTAGGCGGCCCTTCACCGCCCGACTAGCGGCTAGCGATTTCTAAAACATAGGTAACACCCTGCATGACGGCTAGAAATGAGAAAGAAAAAGATTAGGAAATGAAAGGATGATCAACCGGAAAGAGCGCCCTAGGAATTATGACGACGATCCAAAATGGGACAGACAATCAGAGTTGATCATTCCATATTGAGTGAGAGTCCCCCAGCAATTAGGACCAGTCTCCTGTCCAGTTTTATTTCAACACTTGCAAACAAGATAATTTGCATTGATTCTCTATTCAAGTGATCTTTTGACGATATGAAACAAACAAAGTGGGAATTTAGATAGTGACAAAAATTCTGTAACGCATAAAATCTCTATCCAATTAGTGTATCAGTGTATTTTTTGCAAACAAATAAATATATTTATCTATATAATATAACAGTGTATTTTTAGAAAATAAAATAGTTCCGGAGCATTTCCTCCCGTTCCTCGACACTTTAATTCTCTCGAAAAGGGAAAGGTGAGTAAAAGGAAAACAAAAGCCCATTCAGAATCCAATAATCTGGAAAAATCTGGAAAAGGAAAATTAAATTTAAAAATCAATGGAAAAATAAGTATTAAGCTTGACTACAGTTCATAAGAATTTTAATTTGTTTCCTAGTCATGATAGTTCAGGCAAGGTAATCTATTATTAGTAGACAGAATAGGGGTTTTTTTTTTTTAATACACGCGACAAAGTTTATTTTACTTTCTGTCATAAATTACCTGAAATAAAATATTGAGATTTCACTTAGGTCTATCAAGTATATAAAAAATTTATTTAGTCACTCTCTCCCCACGTCGCATGGGCATACAGCTTTCTTGTTCTCTATTCAAGTCATCTTCACATGGCAATACATACATTCTCTTTCAAGAATTTTTTTTATTAGTATGATGTCAATATTACTTAGATATTCCCCATACGAATTGTTCAAGAAAATGACAATTTTCAATCGGGTTTCCTAGCCGAAGTTCAGTACAAATTTTGTTAAAAGCTTGTTTTCATAAAAAAGAAGAAGAGAGAGGCTAAGTTATTCATCAAATCGTTCAGAAGAACACTCATCTTATCCCAAAAGTCATGTTAACCATTCTCTTGAAAGAATTGAATTCTTTCAATACATATTGTTTTAAACGTTTAATCAAATGTTTTTGAAGAGTTCAAAGCTTATTCCTGTAAGCTTCTTCACTAAATATTTTGTAAAAAATATTTTTTCTTAATTCCATATCACATTCATGAAAGGAATAGAGCTTTCTTTTACCCTTTCCAGCCATAGTTTGAGATTCCTTGGGATTGTCAAATTATTTGAACAATATCACATCAGATAATACTTCATTTGTCCCATAATTTAATCCATTGCTAAAGGTTGTGTCATTCTTTGAATAAAAAAATAAAGCACAACATCCCTAAATGGTGCAAAAAGATACGGAAAGTAATGCACCAAATTACTTTATTCTTATTTGAGAAATGATACGACTTTTCATAATAAAAATAAAATTATGAGACGCAAGAAGTATCCGAATGCGATATGCAACCGTGGTTAAACCGTTAAAGTATGTGGAAATAATTGGACACATATATGCTTATGATTTCAGATATATGTTTCGCCCTACTAAATAATCATAGATCCTCTGATTACAGGTAAATCTCTTGCTGGTCTACCCTTGGATGGGTTTGACTATGAATCAATACTGGGTCAATGTTGTGAGATGCCAGTGGGTTACATCCAGATTCCGGTGGGGATCGCCGGACCTCTGTTACTCGACGGGAAGGAGTACTCTGTTCCAATGGCAACAACAGAGGGGTGTCTAGTAGCTAGCACAAACAGGGGATGCAAGGCCATCTACTTGTGTGGCGGTGCCACCAGCATTGTGTTGAGGGACGGCATGACTAGAGCCCCTGTTGTCCGGTTTGCCACCGCCAAGAGGGCGGCGGAGCTGAAGTTTTTCTTGGAGGAACCAATGAATTTTGACATTGTTTCTGTCATTTTCAACAAGTCAGTACTCTGTTACCCATTTTCGTCTTCTTTGTTATTTTTCAAATCTATTAACTTCTGTGTGAAAGTCTATTAAATTATCAATTGTCCCGAACGTTTAAGATAAGAGGAATTGAATCTCACTATATATATCAAGCTAGTTAACATAACCAAAGCAGGAGAATTCACAAATAGAATCAATGCAAAAGAACCGATTTGAATAAATTCAAGTGGTGAGATGTGAATCTACTACTACTTTGAACTAAAAGTACGTGATCAAAAAAAAAAACTAACTAAAAGTACCGGTTTTATTCATCAACTAGTGCCTTAACGTGATTCCTGAACTTTATAGGAGTTGTAGATGTTTGATCATACTTTTGCATATTTTCTTGTACGTATCACAATACCTTGTGAACGAAATTACCCAAAAAAAAAAAATTCTACCTATAACACATATGGTAGCTTTTTGTCTGAATCGCATTATATATAATCCCTCTAGAAGAAGTTGCTTCTAACAATCTTTCTAGTTCCTTCTATTAGATTAGTATTAGCCGCTTACCCCGGATGTGTTTATGTTGGCTGATGTACAGATCTAGCAGATTTGCAAGGCTACAAGGAATTAAATGTGCAGTAGCTGGGAAGAATCTGTATGTGAGGTTTATCTGCAGCACTGGAGATGCAATGGGGATGAACATGGTCTCCAAAGGCGTCCAAAACGTTCTTGATTTCCTTCATACCGATTTCCCCGACATGGATGTCATAGGCATCTCAGGTAATAACATTTCACGTAACAGTTATTAACAAAAGTTTAGTAGTACATAAAAAGTTTTGGAATGATGTGTGCGTTTAACTCCTTTTTTCCTTAAGTTATTTGTTGTTAGTCAGTCAACCTTTTTAAGTCGTATTTGGTTCACTTTCCTAATGTTTTTGGTTCTTGACTAAAAATATCTGAAAAACGAAATGGAAAATGCTTTCTGTACATATATCCTACTTAGATGTGCTCGTAATCCTTCAATGTATAAGGGTTCCAAGTGCATCGTGTGAAGTCCACACCTATTTGGACACATCCAATCTTTGTCGGTAGCACTACTCAAACAAGATACCAGATGAGATGCTCCATACTGATATGTGGGATCTACACTACACTAATAGTGTGAAGGCACTTCTCGTACCACTATATAGTTCATTGGTTATTTCATTTTGTTCACAGTAAGCACCAGTTTTATTTGATAAATCTATTAAAGAAACGTACGTATATACGTTGTTAGTTTTCCATTTTATGAATTTAGAACTTTCTAAGTGGGGTCTTTGTTTTACCCACATATTCTTATTCGAATGTTGGTCTTTGTTTGTACAGCAAAACTTGTTATGACTAATTTGATTCTATGTTTTGGAAAACAGGAAACTTTTGCTCAGACAAGAAGCCAGCGGCAGTGAATTGGATAGATGGACGGGGGAAATCAGTAGTATGCGAAGCAATCATAAGCCAAGAGGTGGTGAGGAAGGTGTTGAAAACTGAGGTGGCAGCGCTGGTGGAGCTAAACGTGCTCAAGAACCTCACCGGCTCTGCTGTGGCCGGCTCCCTTGGTGGATTCAATGCCCATGCCAGCAATATTGTATCAGCTGTATATATAGCGACTGGGCAGGACCCAGCTCAGAATGTGGAGAGCTCTCAGTGCATTACTATGATGGAAGCTGTTAATGACGGCAAGGACCTTCACGTTTCTGTCACCATGCCTTCCATTGAGGTACTCTTACCTTGTTTTGGTTTGTTTGGACAATTTTTTTTTTTTGTGTGTGTCTAGTGTTTAGTGGGTAAGAAGCATGGATACGGCATGGACGCGCATATACAATTAGTTCTCCAAACATTTAGGCATTGACACGGAATACGTCGAATATCCAATTCTCTTTATATATTAGATGTAACTTTAGGAATTCTTATAAAAATCAAATATTACTTCAACCAACTGAAGATGGGAAAAACAGAAAAACTGTATTGCCATAGTATTCACGAAACTTAACAGATGGAAATTTGTCTATTGGCCAATTTCTAAAAACTGCATTTTAACCGTCTACTGTGTCTACGATGTGTCTTTGGAGTGTTCCCAACTGTTAGAGCGTCCATCGAGTCCAACTTAACCCAAAATGATACCAAAAAAATTAGACATGCATTTATGTGGGTTCGACACGTGTCAAACACAACGCAAGAAGCCAGTACATGTGTCCGTGCTTCTTAGTTTGGTGTAATCAAAACAAAAGTCTGACAAAATATATATTGTGTGGGTCCATGAAAAATGAGTTGATCTTAGGAAGGAAAGAAAACGTTTTCCGCTTTCTAAAACTGGAAAGCATCTTTGAATCAATTCTACTGGGTACTAACACATCGTCACAAGTATCACTCAATCACGACAACTATCATGCCCAACCGCCACCCACTCCATTTATTTCATAATCCACCAACACTTGCACGTTTATTAATTGTTGTAACCAGATATAGGATAATCGTTTTAAGTAGAAAATATTTTTTGATACAGAAAATAAAGAGTGTGATTTACTCTTGGCATATCTTTGATGCTAGTTTGTGCCTATATTCTAATAAATTTCAAACAATCTTTAGTAGCTGCACAATAGAATTTTCAATTGCACAAATGTCGTAACGACATTGTGTCGACTTATCTATGGACTTTGCCGAACTAGTTGACGATGAAATTGATCTTTCCATCAACTTTTCGGGCCGAATACCGAGAAAACTTTGGTTGTTTGTTAGAAAGGACAGCTCAGGTTCACACTTTCTGCTTCAATCAATGCATGGATAGAAACAGGTGGCCGGTCATATGGGCATTTTATCAGCATACAAAGATTTGGGATTCTTCATTACTACTTTTTTAAGAAAGGGAAATAATTCAATAGGCATTGCCGAAAACATACCTGTGGAATTCAATGCCACCTGTTCCGTAGTTCCATTGAGTAATGAAATTCCTTTTGACGAAGTAACAGAAAATCATTCTAGAACAGCTACAGGTGTTTCTCTCATGGCAAGCCATGACTCGTTTCGTTTTATGTCTCACTCTCGAGTCAAGATCAGATCAGATCTAATACCTACCTGTTATGAAAATGTAGTTTTTTAGACTACAAACGTGTCGAGTTTTTTCATTAACAATTCCTGCTCGGCTCGTTAGTCGCTGGTTCAAGCTGGGGTCGTTTTGATAGACGAATGAGTTTGGGTCAAATTTTTTTAGCTCGTTCTGTAATCAATCCGAGCTTCAGGCTGAGTTTCCACTATGGTATTTTTGACGATATTTTCCCACAAGTCATTCTCCTCACGTACATAAAAAAGTACTACAATTTAGCGGAAACAACACCCACTTTTGACTACGGTGGGAAAACGGTATTTTTAGTTGAAATTCAGCCTCAGTTTTTCTTAGCTCGCGTAGACTCGTGAATACAAGGGTCGGTTAATGAAAATTCTCTCTAGAATATATGCAAAATCACATTATTATTAACTTCTTTTTTTTTTTCGTTCGTCATTCAAATTAAAATTCTTAAATTTTTTATTGATTGAAATTCTACATGATTATTATGGCTGTGTTCGTTTGGTAGTATAGTTTAGTTTTGATGATGTAAAAAGGTGTAATGAGTGGAGAGAGATAGAGGGAGAAATGAGGGTAATGATGAAGTCATCAAAACTAAAACTAAACTAAAACTGGGAAACAAACACAGCCTGTGAATTCTAAGATTTTGCATGATTTTTGTGAATCAGGTGGGTACAGTTGGAGGTGGGACCCAACTGGCATCTCAATCAGCATGCCTGAACCTACTTGGAGTGAAGGGTGCAAAGAGAGAGTCACCTGGTTCCAACTCAAGGTTATTAGCCACCATTGTGGCTGGTAGTGTTCTTGCTGGGGAACTATCCCTAATGTCAGCCCTAGCATCAGGTCAACTTGTTAACAGCCACATGAAGTACAACAGATCTAGCAAAGATGTCACCAAATTAGGTATACCCTAAAGGGTGAAAGTAGCAAAAATGGAGGAAATTGATTTTCGCACTTCCTTTCTTTTTTTGTTTATGCTTCTGTTTTTGTTCTTGTAAATGTGAATTTACTACCTTGTCCTTTCACGTGTGAGAAAATAAATCAAAATACATTATAAATTCACATGGATAAAATGAAGAGCCCAACTATGATTGGAGCCGTCCAATTTATTTAAAACAATATTCTGTATTCCAGAACAAAACCAACCTCAGAAAAAACATCAGCTTTCATACTCCAAAATTCAGCAATCTGAGCTTCTAAAACAGCATCACAAAACCACCTTTCATACTCCAAAGTTCAGCAATCTGGGCTTAAAAAACAGCATCGCCACATAGCATCAATGGGTATTGGCATGCTACTGCTATGAACAAAGCATCCTCAACATAAGAAATACTACCAGATTATTCATTATCATTCTTCAAACACCACCAGCAGCAGTTATAGACAGCCATCAATACTATTCACTTTCACAGCAACATCACAGTATTGATTATAGGCTTCAGAAAAAATGGCAACAACAGTACCAACATGTTGATAATCTCTAAGAGGTAGACAAGTCAGACGTAAGAGCCATGTATAATCAGAGCCGGGAGCCATGTATAATCGGACCCGGGAGTGCTGGTGATCAGCCTTGGTGATCACATCTGGATGCGATCACCAGGGCCATGTATAATCTCTTAATTACATGCATGGACCAAGTCCTGACATCCAGACTCAAGACAAGACACAAAAAATATGCGTACCAAAGACCATGAGACACTCAGGACCACCCACTATAAGGGGGTGTTTTCCAAATGATGTTACGAAATCTAGTTTTTATGGAAGTGTGATAAAATCACATTGTCCTCCCGAATGATAAAATCTAGCTTTGAAACTCCACCCAATGCCTTTATTTGATAAAATTTAATTTAATTTATTATTATTTGAGCATCCTAGATTTTGTCAAAATTAATTAGATTTTATTTCATAAAATCATTTGGTAACCATAAAATAGCCCAAACTGCGACCCTTACAAACACCCCCAGATAGGATCCCAACACAAACCAACCCCACCAAGACACCCCTGAAATAAAGACAACTCAACAAGAAACAAGGAGGGACACTGGCACCAACCCAAATTAAAGCCCAGACATTGCCCTTACCACCAACTCCCGAAAAAAGCCCAAATTAAAGCAAGAGAAAAAGATTTGGCCGATCAAAAAATAGTCATATGGATTTGGTGTGTAAAGTCCTATAGATTTTGCGTGTATTGTTATCTTATTTATTTGGCCGGTATTATTAATAATAAAAGAGATATTAAGAATTTGTCGATGTCATGAAGACGAATACTTATTGCTGTTTAATTTAATGTAAATATTACCACATATCACCAAGTGGATGTTTAATGCGTAAATACTTGGAGTTTCTCGCTCAATATATGGATCCAAGTCTCCATAACTGCTTGGTGCATGGGCTAAACATGCTATTTGTGCCCGGTGCACCTGTTGTCATAATAGTTATGGTGATGCGTCTTGCAGATGATTATGTGGTGTTGCCTAAAAGTGCCTGAAGGTAATATTACGTAATGGATCTATATCTGAATATAAAAGTAAATATGCATATGCATTTGGATGTACCAAAACTAACATATAAAAGAAAATATGCAATTTCCCACTTCCATGTTTAAATAGAGATTGGCGAAACTATTAGCACATCTCCAATCCAGTCTCTAAACCAAACCAAACCAAACCACTTGCAAACCGAGTCTTAAGAGAAAAAGTAATAATTTTATTAATCTTTAGTAAAAGGCGAAAGAATAGTTCATTTTATTAATCTTTAGTACAACGATTATAGGGAAACGAAACCCTCCCTAACGATTGCCAAGAAGCCAATCGAGAAAACCAAGCTCGAAGCCCAACATCCCAATCAGTCATAATATAGTACAATACAAATTTTCCTTTGTGCCATCAGATTTTTGAATTTCTTTTTACCCAAAGTTCACATTGGAGAAGGAAAGAAATTGGGTTTGTGATTTTTAATTGAATTTTGATCATTTACAGAGCATTGAATATTATTTCTACATAGAGGCTTTAACGGGGGGATGAGGGAAAGGTAAAGTTGGGGCACGTGGTACAGTTTCATTGTTGGCATTGAGAATCGGCATGGGAAACTGGAAGAATGGCTTCTGGTTATTTATATACACTAGCAGCAGCGATGCAGACACCATCAACGATGAAATGGTAGTGTTTCAATACAAGGAGAGCTAAAGATAGAGGTACGAGAGAGCAAGGTTTTAAATTTTGCTATTGGAACGTGTAACGGTAACGGTCGAGGTGTATCGGTATCTGGAGTATCGGACGGTAATTATCGGGATTCCGTTGTAGCAATTGTAGCGGTCGTGAATTTTTAATTTTTTTTAAAAATTGCTTAACTACCCCGTAAGCGTCGATGTCGAGTATCGTCTGTAACGGTTATGAATCGGATATGGAACAATACGTAACGGGAAATGGCCCTAAGTATGCAATTTTTCCTCTTGCTAGAATACCAGGGTGCTACTGTATCTAAGATCCTAAAATCCGTTAAGTAATGATTGGTAATTAACACAGTACCAAAGAGAGTGAAGGGTGTTAAGGAGAGAGAGGGGGGTACGTTATTTTCTTGCCCAGGCTTAGTGGCATGAGCCCATAACCCAAGCCGCGCACCGTGGGGGCTAAGAAGATGGGTCGAATGATTCAAATCTGTTGTAGGAAACCATGGCCCGACTCAAACAATAAAGGTCACGCTGGCCCAAGCGGGTTCTCGGTTGGCTGGCTAATAAAGCCTTAACATCGAAATTTACGGCCCATTATGCTTGGGAACCAACGTGGCCTCATATATAACTTCCAAAAATTGAGTCCTGAGAGGCCTCGTAACCTATAATTGGTTCGACCCGGCCCAGACCAATTCTTTTTCATTTTTATTTTTATTTTCTAGATGGCAAGTGAAAACAAATCACTGAAATCTCCATAATATAATCTTGGGGCCCTATTGGATATAACTATGTACAAAATTATCAAACGAAAATTAAATTAAATTAAACTCACAGGTTGCAGAATTGACGTTAATGAAGTTTTTGAAACTGGAAAAACAATTCTGAAACTCGAAACAAATCATGAACAAGAAATTGATCAAGACTTGCGCTTGACACAATGTCCTTAAGGTGCTACGTGTTTAACAGAACCTGTCTTCCAGGATACAACGGTCTCGCCTTGTAGAAGCATCACTACAGTCTACAAGTCTGGAACCAAACTTGACTATTGAACTCTCTTTCGAAATAAAAAAAATGCAAAACGATTTAAGGAGTATAATGCAATAAAAAGGAAGATTTTTAGGCAAAGAATATTTTGAACTGGTGCCAGCCAAAGAAACCCATTGATCGAATTGGTGCTGCCCGAAAGGGCACCTATTCACTTCCAAGCAACTACGTTGCCAATAATGGAGCCAGGAGTGGCTAGAAGAGGCAGTCGCCCCTGCTACAACTTGAAAAAACATCACTATTGCATTGAATATATATATATATATATATAGTTTGGATAAGAAGTTTGGCCTATATATATATATATATCAACAAATTATATAACTTTTTCCCTCCTCTACATATATAGCCCGTCCCCCCTCTGCAAAATTCTTGGCTCTGTCCCTAAACGTTGCTGCACTAAAGGATGTTTGCAACTAATCCCAAGAGTTGCAACTGATTCCCAAGATTCAAAGTAGTATAAAAAATTATTCTTGGGTGAATCTACTACCACGTCCTCCAGCCCGGTTCAGTGCGGCTGTGTGCACGGTATACAACCACTTCAATTACTTATGTTGGAGACAATTTCTAATTCACTCTCAAATATATGGTTACGCAAACTATATTTTTCCAACAAGTTGGCCTGAACATCAGGTTTAAAAAAAAAAAAAATACACAGTCTGTGAAGGGAAATAAAGAATGCATGAAATAATCATTAAAAATGATGTACGAAAAGTTATAACCAGTAAATTAATGACAAAAGGAGAGGAAAAATTGGATTACCAAACTAATATCCAATATGCAAATTAATTTTCGACATGGATAATTTCTAGAATTTAAATGATTCCTATAATTCAAATCAATTAGGACTACTGACTTAGAAATTCAAATCATTCCTATAATTGATTTTGTCTAGATATGTATTGCTTTTATATCATTCCTTAATTCCTTAATTAGTGCACGTACATCTCTCCCTCTCACTCCATATTATATCATTCCCTAATTATATGTATTGATTTTGTAAGATACATGAAGGTAATTTCAAATTTCAAATTTTATGGTTTGAATGCTCAACATGGAATTATTGCCTTTTCTAATTCGTAACCTTTTCAACAATATAGCTAAACCTTCTATCCTTTGCTTTTATGCTATGTCATTGCCTCTTTATAAAAAAAATCTGGGATGGAAGGATTTCAATGCAATACAAGGGAGACAATACTTAAAAATTCAAGAGTATATTATTACTATATCATTCTGTTTAGAAACAAAGATGCCATTACGACAATGGTGGCTCTAGAAAATCATACTAAAAAGGGTGTTCAAAAATTATTTTATGGAAATGAGGAAATTTTTTATTCATATACTAAGTCATAAACTTCCTATTTAATCTAGATATTTGCCCTCTTTAAAAGTTATATATATAGCTCACAACTCAAACGTCAAAACCACTTCTCTTTTATTAGTTCCTCTTTCTTGCATGTAATAATAGATACTCATAAGAACTTGGGAGAGAAAGCCAACATCATGAGTGCCCCTCGAGATGATGAGCCAAGCCTACACAACATCACTTGCGCCTACTGCGGGGTTGTTTTTCAGGTACTTAGTTATACTTTTATGCATATACATAGAGAGAGACACAAAGATAGGTTTATATTTTATAACAAACCCACCCACTAGAGATGGCAACGGGTAGAGTATAATCTCAACTGATAAATTAATATTTATATTTTGAAATATAACCTCAATTGATATTCTTTGAATATTAAGGAGTCTATGATAGATACTAATTGATAATATTTGCTAGTCAAAGAGGTCATTGTTTACATTATAACTGTACTCAAGATTCATACGTATGTTCTTATTTATATGTATGTACTCCTTCTGTAACACCCCGGATTTCGGAAACGTTATTAAAACATTTTTTTTTCAAATAATTTATTTGATAAAAACTCATAAATTGATTAACAACATAAATTTTGTCTTATTACAACTAATTGAAATTTTGAATAAAAAGGTCTAACATAGAGTTACAACTTCGAATTAAAGCTTTTGAAAATAAACATAGTATCTACGAAAAGGAAATCCAAGCTTCGTTTGGTTAACTTTACAGAACAACGTCCTCTTCAACTTGATACGGCTCTTCTGCTCCGTCTTCTATACCTGGCGTACGAATACCAGGGTACGTAGTACCGTGAGCATAAAACGCTCAGTAGATATATCGTACACCTACTTAACCCACACGTATCTAGCACATAAGTATGGATAATGAACAAGACAGATGGAACAATAATATTCATTTTATGCACATAAGCTAGCATGAATAATCAACAAGTTAAAAGTAATCAAAATCTTCACTTTATTACTATCCATTGACCTATGTGATAACTAAGATTCCATCCTCAGAAATCTTTCTTACCCTGTAACCTCCAGCGTAAGCCAACTGGTGTGATTCGACTCCCCCTTGTAGATTAAGGCCCGGATGAGAGCAAAGTTAGTGTAGACACCCCGATTTTGACTCGAGAAACTTATCAAGCATCCCGATGATGAAAATGCCCGATAGAGCACGCGAAACTTGATTGTGAACTTGGAAACCTCTCCTAAACTTTTCCAAAATAAACCCAAGCCTACACCACCTTCTAGTACATTCAAAACCCTCTTTATCGATATATAATTTGTCCCAATCCGTTTTGAAATGAGGGAGATATGCACGTTTTACCAAAATAATTCATTTTTCCGACCTTCTGAGGGTAAAATGGTCACATATTTTGATGTACAAATTATATTTGGTTCAAACCACTTGGGTTAGAAAGTAGACTTGATAAGCTTTCCAACGCTTCAAACCATGCACAAAACGGAGTTCGGTAGCACCCGGAATGGCCCCGCGAAATTTGGAATTTTGTGCTGTCTCGCCATCCAGGCGCCTGGATTCACCTATTCCAGGCGCCCGGACTCAATCCAGGCGCCTGGATTGCCTTAATGCAGGCGCCTGGACTCACTCCAGGTACTTGCTGCCCAAGTTCAAGTGAGTGGGGAGGAGCGTCTTGGGGGATTCTTTGGGGATTTTCTGCAGAAAAATAGTGGAGGGAATATAGAGTACCTTATTGCCCCCTAACCTTGACCCCTAAGCCAACTTAATGGCCCTTTTTGAACCCTCCTTTGCCTATATAAAGCCCCTCATCTCTCTCATTGAGGAGGATCAGCTCTCCCCTCATTTTCCTTACTGTTTTGCTGCTGAAATACCTCCAGAAATTCTGATCCTAAGCTATCTCCCTTTGTTTCATCCATCAAAACCCAATTTTCCCCTTTCCTAGCCCCACATACTTACTTGATTCTACCCATTTTTCATCATCCACAATCAAACCCCCAATCAAACCACCTACAATCAACCCTTTACACCTCCATAAACAAAAGTCCAGCCCATTCACTTACCAAAAATCCTTCAAAAAAAGATCAAACCAAAGTTCATCAATCAAGCTTGTCAAGGTAGTTTTTCTACCAATGTGCTCAAGTAGGCCCTGAGGGGGACTCAATCAAGCTCTCTTTGGTCATCTATACCAGTGGGGGGTTTGAGAGAGGGTCGAAAATCATCAAAGGAGAAAAACCAGTTTGTGCATCAGAGCCCAATCCAGGCGCCTGGATCATCACCTTCCAGGCGCCTGCATTGGGTCCAGGCGCCTGGATCATCACCTTCCAGGCGCCTGGATCCCCTTTTCCATTATCATGTTTTCTGTTTTCTTTCATATTTTGATTAACTTTGGTTCATCATTTGCATGCCATAATCCTCATTTAATTACATTTCATGTTCTGATCCTCATTTAAAAGTTCATTTGAAGTATTTTGAGTCAATAAAATGGGATTTTAAAGTTTCTGTCTGGAAGGCAATCCAGGCGCCTGGATTGACTCCTTCCAGGCGCCTGGACCCAATCCAGGCGCCTGGATTGACCCTTTCCAGGCGCCTGGATCCAATCCAGGTGTGATGTTTTGAATGTATGTGATTAATTTCTGGGGTATCTTAAGGTAGTTTGAAGGCTATTTGGTGAAATTTTAGCATCTTCTGTATATAAATCACTCATCCACAACACTTTGCACAAGCATTCACTTATATTTCATAGACATTCTTAATGTATTTGCCATGCTCTCCCATGAATTTGAGTTTAAAGTCCGTTTAAATAACATTTTCAAAATCTTTTCAAACATTTAGTAGAGACCGGTGGCCACACCGGGCGTGAGGGGTGCTTTAAATTCCTTCCCCTCGCGTAACCTAGCTTCCGGACCCGAGAAATCTCATTTTAAAGACCGGTAAAGTATTTTCCATTTCAAGGGCAAAAGAGTCATTTTTCAAATGGTTTCTCGGGTAAGGTCCTCAAATCCGGGTGGCGACTCCATTCAATCAATCAAAACCATTTTCCAAACCGCAACCGTTTTCGTGGGCATGCCACCGCGGGGTGTTCACAAGCTGGCGACTCCGCTGGGGAGTATAATTAATATATATTTTAGTATTATTACACTTATGTGTGATTTTATTAAAATGTATATTAATTGTTGAGAGCTAAGCTTGAAAAATGTTGAAAAGATTTTAAAAATATTATTTTTATGGACTTTTTGCATTGCACGTGCATGGTTACTAGCCTCGCTGGCGTGTTTCGGCAATCCCGCCCGGCTTGCCGGTGACGGGGAATCCCGAAATGCCCAGCACCCCCCGACCGTGATAAGTCACAATTGTCGTTATTACCATCGCCTTGCGGGATCCTTGGCGGTGGGAGACAGCTTTGGCTTTGAGTCCGGGGTACCCTCTCAAACCAAAACCGGCATTTGCATATAGTTAACCATAGAACCCCACGTTAGTTAACCAACCCAAGTGTTAGGATTATGTGCTCCATCCTGTTACGTGCTATGTGTTACCGTCTTTCCAAGCATACACTCGCATCCGTACATATTCTTGTCTTATTATGTTGTCGGTATAGCATAAGTTAGGTTCCCGGCAGTTAGTAGAAGGTTGCTTCGGCCCGATGATGAGTCGTGCATCCCATATGCGCGTTGTTCTTACAAGTTAGCCTTTAGGACAACCGGACGTGGGAAAATCTGGATCATCAAATTCCTAACACTGATCTAAACGGGTTTAAGGGACCTTGGCCCGAGGAGGGTCAATCGCCCTTAGGCATCTGATCTTAGATCATTGTCGGAATTCATGTGAATCAGGATTTCCCAAATCCAACCATCCGATATCAAGGACTTATCACTTAAAAGAAAACTTGAGGATTGGGCAATCTTCCAAAGCTGTCGAATTCAGTCTAGGAGACTTTAAATCCATGGAGTTTGAGATACCTCCGGTGTTGGTCGTGCCCGAACGGCCACCCGTGATTCAAACTAGCCTTGAGATCATTTGTATCTGGATTGCAACATCCAAATTGCTTTGTCTCGGATGACGAGGAAAAGTGCTACGGCGTCAACATTTAGGCTTTAGGTTGAAACGTCGTACCTACCGAGTAATGGTTTACCCGGGGTGTTGGAAAATCTTCTGTGCAATGGTCTTAAGTGAGATTTGGATCCGGTAGACTAACCCTAGGTTGTACATGTAGTCTAGGAGACTTTAAATCCATGGAGTTTGAGATACCTCCAGTGTTTGCCGTGCTCGAACGGCTCCCCGTGTTTCGGGCTAGCCTTAAGTGCATTCGCATCCGGATTTCAACAACCTTATTGCTCTGTCTCGGATGGTCTATAAGGAGATTGGCTCTGATTCCACGACGATTGGAATTTAACCTGCCTGTCACGACTTACCCGTGGTTGTTGTTTCGCACATCCGTGCAATGTCTTAAGTGAGACCGAGACCGGTAGTCTAGATCTTAGGACGACACGATGCGACGACACATGCATGACATTTTCTTCAATAAAACCAGGGGGCACAATCTGAGTTTGACTTTTTGCTTTACTGTCAGTCCTGAATCAAGAAAACCCGACCGCCCGGACAAAGATTATCTCAACCTTTATTGCCAATGTCTGGAACGAGTATGTCGGCAGATCAGGAACAAGATCCCCCGAATGAGATAGAGCAACTGAGGAAGGAACTGCAAGATGAGAGGGTCCGGAATGACACTCGAATTGCCCAACTCATGGCAATCATGATAAATATCCAAAGCCGGCTGCCTCCACCCCCACCTCAAATGCCCGAAGGTGGGCCCCAAAACCAAGAAATCCCTAATGATGACCGCCAAGAGCAACTTGCTGAAAACACTCAATTGGCCGAGATGCTAGCCAAGATTGCTAAGCTTGAGGAGTCAGTAGCCAAGAACGAGCAACAGACAACCACCGGATTTGATATGGATAAGCTCTGCCTTTTCCCGGGTGCCAAACTCCCTAAGAAATTCAAACATGTGAACTTTGAGAAGTTCGACGGTACCAGGGATCCAAGGGGACACATTCAGGCATACGTGAGCTCCCTTTCATTGCAAGATGTTGATGAGCCCACTATGGCCCAAATGTTCCATGAAACTCTCACAGGGCCAGCACTTCAATGGCTCTTGTCTCTTGACATCTCAAAAAGGCAAACTTGGGATGAAATGGCGGCTGCTTTCATAAAGCAGTATGAGTACAATGTACAGCTCAAGGTCACTACTCGTGAACTTGAAAGTATCAAGATGAAAGAGAAAGAGTCCTTTGGAGAATTTGTAAAAAGGTGGAGGACGAAGGCCGCACAAATGACTGATCGTCCCAGTGATAAGGACCAAATGAGGATCATAACCAAGAATCTACAACCCGACTTGGCCCAGTACATGGTGATGGCCCAGGCACATAACTTTGAGACCTACTTTGAGACAGACCTGTCAATTGAGGAAGCAATACGGGACGGCATTCTTGAAAAAGATGGCCCCACTCCAAAAACCAAGAACAACAACTCCAGGGATAACAACAACCTGTATGCAAACACCTCATCCAGCTCCACAAAACATAACCCCAACCAAGCAGCACCCATCAACAAAATCACACTCCAAACCAACCGCTCTCAAAAACCACAAAGAACCCTCTCACAGTTCACCACACCCCTATCCTTGATGTATGAAGAGCTCCACGAAGCCGGTCTTCTCAAACCACTCTCTCCAACTCCTCTACCTCAAAAACTCCCAGCCTATCACAACCCAAACGCCTTTTGTGCCTTCCATCAAGTGCCTGGTCATGCTACCGATGAGTGTCATCGCCTCCGCCACAAGATTCAAGATCTCATTGACAATGGGTCCATCTCTGCTCCAATAGTGAAGCCGAACACCTCGTCGAACCAGTAAACCATCGATGGTCATGCAATAATTCAATCTTCCACGAGTCTTGGAAGTCTTCAAGTGTTGAGTCAAGTGTTCACTTTTATTGGGTCAGTTTGTACTTCGAGTCTGTCGTGCTCTCGTGTCTGTGTGTTTTTCAAGTTCAAGTCTGTAATATCTTGTTGTCATCAAGAAAAATAAAAAATTCAAAAAATAGAGTCAACCTTTGTAGTCCTGAACTACGCGCGACCTGATTCCTTGCAAAGGGATACGTAGGCAACCCTTAGTGGTTCGGTCGCAACCATAAAAAAATAAATGTCATCCCCCGTTGTGTTGAAATTGTCAATCATAAACTTGGATTTTTGTAATAATCCCTCAACTTGGAATTGTTTTCCACCATCATTTGAGAAACATGATAATCACTTCAAAACACGAGACGGATTTGGATTGAACTCTCGCCCCACACAAGGAGGATTTCCAAGGGACCATTCCCCAGTGCCACCAAGAAGTAATGCTTTGACACAGGAAAAGCCTGCTAGGCCGAAAACCCGCAAGGGCGGCCTAGGCAAAAATTAAGGCAAAAAGCTCGCTAGATCAAATTTCAAAATGAGATCTAGGCAAAAGTTAGAGCAAGCATGAATTCTCCCCATCAAGTTGCACAATTCAAAATGAAGAAAGGCATTCCTTGTTTGATCCCCCACATAAATATCCATTGTAAAGCCCTTTTGAGCCTGAATCAATTTCTTTGAAAAAGAACCCAGCTAGGCAGCTATCCCCCACACTGGGGTGAAACAAGAAATATGAAAGTGTCAAACACATGATAGCCAGCATAATGAAAGTGCCAAGGATATAAGCGCGTGAAGATACAAGCATCACAAGAATGAAAGCGCCAAACTCATAGGGTACAACAAGATGAAGAACACTGAAGAAATTTGAAACAAATGAAAGGAAGTGCTCATTTAAAGCAAGAAGAGGCACATGAAAGCACCTATCAGAAGCAAAAGTGGCACGAAAAAGTCTGAGATAGCTGCTAGCTATGATAACCCAATGAAAAAGAAATTTTTGAGCCTTCTTCCCTTTCTTTGTTAAACCCATAACCTTGGCCCCATCATAACCTAGATAAAAGTCCTTTCAGATTGGAAAGTGCAACTTGATAGTGAGAATTCAAGTCAAAAGGGAACAGTCTAATCTCCCTTGAAAAAGTCAAAGCATTGTGCAAACACTGGCGTCATGCAAAGCAAAAATCCAAACTGGGGCATATCAACGGGTCTTCATTAGCATCCCTCTAAACTGGGGCATTTTGAAGGAAAATCAACGAGGCATCATCAACAATCTGGGGCATGGGTTCACGACAAGAAATCTTGTGTTTTATTGTAGATTTAAATGAACATCACTTGACGGAGTAAAACAATCACAAAATCAAAATCTAATTTTATCATGACAATTTCGACATCAATGGTGAAGCATGGTTGCCATCTTTCAGAAACTTTGGGTCAGCATAGTCTTCCATACCCTTCGAGTTGACATGTTCTTCCGTATCAACCTTTGCTCACTCGGGGCACCCCAATCAAGCCATTCACATAGTTGCTCATATCCGTCATGTCAACCTGGTCGATCAAATTCCTTGGCCTTGTTTGTCTTATCAATGTCCACCCCCTTGTCAAAAAGGTCGATCAAATTCCTTGGCCTTGTCTGTTTTATCAATGTCCATCCTTTTGTCAAAAAGGCCGATCAAATTCCTTGGCCTTGTCGGTCTCATCAATGTCCACCCCCTTGTCAAAAAGGCCGATCAAATTCCTTGGCCTTGTCGGTCTCATCAATGTCCATCCTTTTGTCCAAAAGGCCGATCAAATTCCTCGGCCTTGTAAAAATCCACCTCTTTGTCAAAACAGTCAATCATGTAGTCTTAATCGTGTCTATCCTTGACTCGTGGAAACGATTTCAATGCATCAAAGAACCCGTGTTTGGGTACATGGTCAATTGGTTGTCAAAACCATCAGCAGAGCCGAGAAAGAAAATCAGATTTGAGGATCATCATCTGTGGGGCATGTCAGCCTAATGCCATTTCTGGGGGAAGCATACACCCAAATCCAGGACTGGGGCATAGAAGCCTAAAAGCCTCAAACCAATCCAAAACCCAAGTTTTGCTAACCTCCAACCCAAACCTTGGCCTCAAGGGAAAGACAGTAAAGCAAAAGAGCCACCCATTGAGCCTCCTACTTTTTAAAGAAGGAATGTTGTCGTTGTTGTCGTCGAGTGTCGATGCACGAGTCGCATGCAATCATCCTGAGGGACAACTTTTAAATCAATCGTCCTGAGGGACAACTTTTAAATCAATGGTCCTAAGGGACAACTTTTAAGTCAATGATCCTGAGGGACAAGTTTTAAATCAATCAATTGTCCTGAGGGACAGTTTTCAACCAATCATCCTGAGGGACAACTTTTTCAATCAATTTCAAGACCAAAAATGGTCACCTTTTCAAAATTAATTTCAAGACCAGAAATGGTCACCTTTTTCAAAATTAATTTCAAAACCAGCATGGTCAAGTCATTTGGGATAATCATTGAAAAGCCGCCTAGCTGGTGCATTCAATCAATCAATCATTTATTGTGTACATCAATCATGTCAAGTTGTTTGAGTATATTTGTTTAACCAGTTAGTGCATTTAATCAGTTGTTCTGAGAATTTGTTGTTGACGAACCATTGTGCCGCTAAGACCATCACATTTATGTGTTTGGTACAATAGCGTATTGATTGCCTCTTTGCTCAGTAAGCAATCACATTTCCTCTATTGTCTCGTTGCTCAGCAGACAATCATCTTATCATTGGTTATCTTGTTGCTCAAGGGATAGCCCCATTAAATTTAGCCTCCCCGTTGTTCAGAGGGTAGCTACATCCAATCACAATCACAATCACAATCACAATCATAGTCACAATCATTTGCTTTTAGTGTTTCGACTCGCGAAGGCTTGTCGATTCACATAAAGTCATAATTCATTTGTTTGGCGTTTCACGACCCGGGAAGGCTCGTTGATTCGCATGGTTTGATTGTTTGGCGTTTCACGACCCGGGAAGGCTCGTTGATTTGCATAGTTCATTTGTTTGGCATTTCACGACCCGGGAAGGCTCGTTGATTTGCATAATTCATTTGTTTGGCGTTTCACGACCCGGGAAGGCTCGTTGATTCTCATGGTTTGATTGTTTGGCATTTCACGACCCGGGAAGGCTCGTTGATTTGCATAGTTCATTTGTTTGGCATTTCACGACCCGGGAAGGCTCGTTGATTTGCATAATTCGTTTGTTTAGCGTTTCACGACCCGGGAAGGCTCGTTGATTCGCATAATTGTTTGGCATTTCACGACCCGGGAAGGCTCGTCGATTTGCATGGTTTCAATCGTCCTGAGGGACAAAACTTTTTATATCAATCGTCCTGAGGGACAAAACTTTTTAAATCAATCGTCCTGAAGGACAACTTTTTATATCAATCGTCCCGAGTGACAAAACTTTTTATATCAATCGTCCTGAGGGACAAAACTTTTTAAATCAATCGTCCTGAGGGACAACTTTTTATATCAATCGTCCTGAGGGACAAAACCTTTTAAATCAATCGTCCTGAGGGACAAAACTTTTTATGTCAATCGTCCTGAGGGACAAAACTTTTTAAATCAATCGTCCTGAGGGACCAAACTTTTAAATCAATCGTCCTGAGAGACCAAACTTTTTAAATCAATTGTCCTAAAGGACCAAACTTTTTAAAATCAATCGTCCTGAGGGACAGGAAAACCCGTTGCATTTGTTTGCATATGCCCCCAAGAACTACGCTGGTCTGATCCCTACAATGGGGTACGTAGGCAGCCTGAGTGGCGCGACCATGATTTTAATGTTTTCCTTTGCAGCTTGAGAAAGGCTCAGAGAACGAATCGGGATGTCTCTATCTTAGATGTAACTCGTATCGAGCAATGATACGGAGTTCCATCCAAGAGGGGCAACTGTAGACACCCCGATTTTGACTCGAGAAACTTATCAAGCATCCCCGATGATGAAAATGCCCGATAGAGCACGCGAAACTTGATTGTGAACTTGGAAACCTCTCCTAAACTTTTCCAAAATAAACCCAAGCCTACACCACCTTCTAGTACATTCAAAACCCTCTTTATCGATATATAATTTGTCCCAATCCGTTTTGAAATGAGGGAGATATGCACGTTTTACCAAAATAATTCATTTTTCCGACCTTCTGAGGGTAAAATGGTCACATATTTTGATGTACAAATTATATTTGGTTCAAACCACTTGGGTTAGAAAGTAGACTTGATAAGCTTTCCAACGCTTCAAACCATGCGCAAAACGGAGTTCGGTAGCACCCGGAATGGCCCCGCGAAATTTGGAATTTTGTGCTGTCTCGCCATCCAGGCGCCTGGATTCACCTATTCCAGGCGCCCGGACTCAATCCAGGCGCCTGGATTGCCTTAATGCAGGCGCCTGGACTCACTCCAGGTACTTGCTACCCAAGTTCAAGTGAGTGGGGAGGAGCGTCTTGGGGGATTCTTTGGGGATTTTCTGCAGAAAAATAGTGGAGGGAATATAGAGTACCTTATTGCCCCCTAACCTTGACCCCTAAGCCAACTTAATGGCCCTTTTTGAACCCTCCTTTGCCTATATAAAGCCCCTCATCTCTCTCATTGAGGAGGATCAGCTCTCCCCTCATTTTCCTTACTGTTTTGCTGCTGAAATACCTCCAGAAATTCTGATCCTAAGCTATCTCCCTTTGTTTCATCCATCAAAACCCAATTTTCCCCTTTCCTAGCCCCACATACTTACTTGATTCTACCCATTTTTCATCATCCACAATCAAACCCCCAATCAAACCACCTACAATCAACCCTTTACACCTCCATAAACAAAAGTCCAGCCCATTCACTTACCAAAAATCCTTCAAAAAAAGATCAAACCAAAGTTCATCAATCAAGCTTGTCAAGGTAGTTTTTCTACCAATGTGCTCAAGTAGGCCCTGAGGGGGACTCAATCAAGCTCTCTTTGGTCATCTATACCAGTGGGGGGTTTGAGAGAGGGTCGAAAATCATCAAAGGAGAAAAACCAGTTTGTGCATCAGAGCCCAATCCAGGCGCCTGGATCATCACCTTCCAGGCGCCTGCATTGGGTCCAGGCGCCTGGATCATCACCTTCCAGGCGCCTGGATCCCCTTTTCCATTATCATGTTTTCTGTTTTCTTTCATATTTTGATTAACTTTGGTTCATCATTTGCATGCCATAATCCTCATTTAATTACATTTCATGTTCTGATCCTCATTTAAAAGTTCATTTGAAGTATTTTGAGTCAATAAAATGGGATTTTAAAGTTTCTGTCTGGAAGGCAATCCAGGCGCCTGGATTGACTCCTTCCAGGCGCCTGGACCCAATCCAGGCGCCTGGATTGACCCTTTCCAGGCGCCTGGATCCAATCCAGGTGTGATGTTTTGAATGTATGTGATTAATTTCTGGGGTATCTTAAGGTAGTTTGAAGGCTATTTGGTGAAATTTTAGCATCTTCTGTATATAAATCACTCATCCACAACACTTTGCACAAGCATTCACTTATATTTCATAGACATTCTTAATGTATTTGCCATGCTCTCCCATGAATTTGAGTTTAAAGTCCGTTTAAATAACATTTTCAAAATCTTTTCAAACATTTAGTAGAGACCGGTGGCCACACCGGGCGTGAGGGGTGCTTTAAATTCCTTCCCCTCGCGTAACCTAGCTTCCGGACCCGAGAAATCTCATTTTAAAGACCGGTAAAGTATTTTCCATTTCAAGGGCAAAAGAGTCATTTTTCAAATGGTTTCTCGGGTAAGGTCCTCAAATCCGGGTGGCGACTCCATTCAATCAATCAAAACCATTTTCCAAACCGCAACCGTTTTCGTGGGCATGCCACCGCGGGGTGTTCACAGTTAGCTACTTGGATCTCCCACCCGCAACCACACAATGAATGAACAAGACTTCACCGGGTTGTGACACAAGCACGCTACCCCGGGTTGTGACGCAAGCACAATTCCACCCTTATAACCAAACCGTTCAGGAGCCAATCACCACCGTGCCTTACCTAGGGTTTCGTAATCTCAATATCCAGAATCCAAACCAATTACATCTCCTTCAGGGCCCACAAAGGTCACCCTCACAACAGGGTCCAACCTGGTCACCCTTTACCATTCATCATCGTTTCTCATAATTGTTTTTCCATCATTACCTAATCATCGTCTACAATGAATTTCTCACGATCCATAACCACCCTAGCATTCCTATTGTCCAATCTAAATTTTTATAAACAACTTTAATAGCAGTACAAGCAATTGTACGAAACTAAACCAATAATCCATATACACAATCAAGAATGAGGACAGTAATAAATAATACACACAAATTTGTAATTTCAATGCAAAATGTAACATAATCACTTCCTGAAAGAGAATAATCTAAATGAATTAGCATCATGTAACTTGGTCTACGAATTCTTTATGTGTCAATAGGCTTCACAAGGAGATTCTAACTTGTGGCTAAATGCCAAACCTTCTTGGCTGTTATGGAAAACTAAGATTTCTATTTAGTAAACAAGGAATCAGAGAACACAAGTAATATTGTTAGCCACGTTTATGTTACTGAGAGAGGACAAGGCCGGCTAGTATGATAATTAAAAATAATATCCCAGTGTATTTCATTGCAATGCACGTGGTACAACCGTACAAATCTGGAAGCTCATACGTCCTATATATGTGTCATCAAATAGGCAACCCAATTCATAAGTATTGGTCTCGGTGAAACCAAATGTGGGACTGACTGTCCGAATAAATATTTTTGGCAGTCATGGGTTTGTTCCCCGTTTTGAAGTTTTGAGCTATGGAGTTTCATTCGTTAGCCAACTAAACATTAAATTAACACATAAAAGGGTTCGGTAGGATAAACCTACCTTATCTCCTGCAGGTTAAGCTAAATTGGAGTGGTTTGAGTGGGACACGGTGGCGTCGAGCGGTAGTGGGTTCTCTCTTGCTCTGGCACTTCTTCTTCTCTAAACCCTCTACAACATGTCTGACTCTATCTCCCTCTTTGTATTGTTTGTACGGTGAAAAGAAAACAAGAGGGAAATGAATTATTATAGGTGAAAATGGAGACAAAGGAGTAAATAATGGGATGGGTGGTGGCTTGCAGGTCATCAAGGTTTTCAGAGATAAGGCCTGGTAGCATTTCAGAGATAGGGAAAATATAGGCTTTGGATATAACAATAATTTAGGATTTATATTATATGTATACATCTATACACATAAATTATAATTATATAGACACATGCATATGATCGGTTATTGTACGTAAATACTCTCGGACGCATGCACATATGTATACATCTAAAATTTGGATCTTCATAAATATACTTAATCGAAAAATAGTTTAGTTTATAGGATCGAAAGTTGGGTCGTTACACCTTTCGTCCCATAAAGTTAGTCCACTACGAAACTACGTGCAATTTTCAAACTAAAAATTAATATATTTACCAAAATAATTTTTGAATTTTTTTTGCATCATATAAAGTTCTCAGTTAAACCTATCAAACAAGATCCATATATATTGCTATAAAAATTATTTTTGTAAGTACATTATTTTTAAGTTTTAAAGTTGCGCATAATTTCGTGGTGGACTAATTTTACGGGACGGAGGGAGCATATAATATAGTACATGTAGTATGTATAATTGGGTATGGGGAGGATGCGAGTATTCGGTGGTGGAGATTACAAAATTATACTTGCTCCATACCCAAGCCTGTTTTTTTCATATCATATCATACCCGCTACTATTGGGGGAAAATTCTGGGTTATCATTGCCTCTATATAAGCGAGGCAGGGCAAAGTACCACTGGATATGGGGGAATGGCCATCCCTTTACACACAAACGAATTTGATACGAAAAAACATAGTTCCAATTTTTGTGAAAGCATTTATATTTCCCTCCCTCATTCAATTTTTTTGCATAAATAACATACATACATATAACATCTCTCTCTCTCTCTCTAGGATTGGATACCACACAACTGGGTGTTGGAGGAAAAAGGGTCGGCAGAATGCAGGCATTGCTTTAATAACTATAGACCCACGTTTATATCTGCAATTACGACTGTCCAGGTTCCACTCTCGATGACCGTCCAGGTTCTACTCTCGATATTGACAGTCTATTTTTTTATTTTTTTTATTCATAAGCAGTCTATATTACTCCATTACTTGCAATTAATTCATGAATGGTTATTCGATCTCTTGATGCAAATTAACATGGCGTACTTGTTTAGGCGGGAGTTTGCGAACATTATAGATTACCTTTTAAAAAATCAAATTAGAATTCTGAAAATCAAAATTTAAGAATATCAAAGTTAAAAGTTTCGGGCTTACTTGCTTTTTGGTTTTTCAGAATCCATCGAACACGCTGCCATCTCCTGAAGTACGAAAACGTACGTGTGTATATATATATATATATATATATATATATATATATATATATATATCGATATTTCTTCAATTTGTTTCGATTATTATTTGATCAGTTTGTTCCAAACCAACCATTGTTGTAAGTTTTGAATTTTTTCTGGATTATCTGTTTTACAGCTACTCGAGAGGAGGCTATAAATACCAGAGGATAGACCCTAGAGGTATACATACTCTTCGAGATCCAAAATTACTCTCTCCATTGTACATTCTCTCACTAGTTGTTGACTTGAGCGTCAGAGTGCTCGCCGGCAAGAGGCCGGCGAGGCATTAACGGTTTGTTGCCTGTGTAGGTCAGAGCAATGAGATGGAGGATTCGCCCGAGGAGGATTTACCACAGAATTACCCCAAAACAATTGGTGTGGGCCGTGTGGCTGCTGGGATTTGAGTTTTTGGTGGCTATCTGGTGGTTTTCGGGCAGTCCTGAGTGGTTTTAGATCAGGGTTGTCTGAAAACTTGATCGGACCGGCAAGGATTGTGCGCCTTACTGAGATGAACGCTACGGTGGGTGGCACCTCCGACGTCGGTTTTGATGGCCACTCCAATTTTTCTATCCTTGTCATGCTTCCACGTGACACTCCCAAAATCAATCTCTAATTTGAGAGTTATCCCAACAATTCACAAGACAACATTAAATAATCTATGAAGACTAAAAGACAAATATGTAAGCAATACCTCTGGGCCATTACGGGAAGTAGTTTCTCTACTCTTTTTTTTCCTACTAAATTGCGTAAAAAAAAATACTGGTTGTCACAAACCCTGTGCTGCAGAACAATTAATTAAAGACTACTTTGCGTTAAATGTTTTTTTAGCAAAGGAGAGATTAGTTGTTGCTTAAAACTTCCCTCCTTCATGGGAGTTTCTGAAGAATTCACGAAGAGACTCTGTGGTTGATAAAGGCAATTAAGGCTAATTCTATTGACAACCTATTTTTTTTATTAAATACTACCCATTGCAAGAGTAGACTCATGTGATGTATTTAGCAAAAAGTGAGTTGTCAATAGAATTTGGCTTACATCCCATTTTTTTGTTAAATACATTACAACCCATTACAGGAGTGGATTCTATATACTTATATAGCAATGGAACGTATTTAGCAAAAAGGGGGTTGTCAATAGAATTTTCCGGCAATTTGTTTATCCCTCGTTTTATTGCAACTGGATAAAAAATTCAAAAATGCTAAGCGCAAGGAAGCTTACACCGAACCATACACAGAATGTGAGTGCTTTTTTAAAAATGTGTTTGCAAAACACGACTTCATGCTCTCATATTACTCACATTCTGTGTATGGTTCAGTGAAAGTTTCCTTGCACATAGTATTTATGTAAAAAAATTAGTGATATCTTTAAATTTGTAAATATTTATATGTCCAATATAGATCTTGTTTGATAGATCTCAATTAGTTCTATAAGACAATGTTTTAAAAATTACATAAAATATTATAAATTATAAGATATAACAATTTGACAAGTGGCACGAACTCTCAAAATGACTAACAAATCCGGACGGAGGGATTATCATAATGTACTTGAGACTACAAACAAATGTTCCACGTGATGTGGCAAAAAAGTGCAAAACTGGTTTTTTTCGTTGTCTTTATTCAATATTTTTTTTTGCATTTGTTAGTTTTGCGTCAAATTTTCGTAGTTTATTGATTTATCTCGACGAGACGAATCCAAAAAGTATAAAATTGTGGTCCAAACTATTATTTTTTTAATAAAGCCGAAAAAAATATTAGTTTGGACCATGATTTTATACTTTTTGGATTCGTCTCGTTGAGATGAATCAATAAACTTCGAAAACTTGACGCAAAACTAAATGTTAAAAAAAAAATTGAATAAAGTAAAAAGAAAAAGAAAAAAGTACTGTAATACGGAGTAAAGAAAAATATTACTTTTTTTTGTTTTTTTATTTTGGCAAAGCACAATCCAAACTAATCGATGCATTTACTTTAGTAGTGTTGCGGGAAAAAAATTTGTTCACCCTCACCAGAAGAGGGTGAATAAAACCCTCACCCTAATTGGTTGAATGGTGTAGGGTCCACTAAAAATGGTGTGGATCCCACCATAAAATGATGTCATGCTTACCAAAAAGTGTATTGATTTCGTGGACCATACACCATTTCAACCAATCAGAGTGAGGGTTTTGTTCACCCTCTTTTGGTGGTATGGTGGAGTGGTGTATCCCTAGCATTATTTCTTCTATATTAGAATGTTGATCAACACAAAGGGAAAAGAACCGAACAACAAACCGAATAAGGAAAAGCAAAATGTCAAGCCATTAGGAATACTGACTTAGAAATTCAAATCAAGCAATATGTGTTGCTTTCATATCATTCCTGAATTCCTCAATTAGTGCACCTATATATATATATATATATACCTCTCATTCCTTAATTAGGGCTTGGATACAGGGATGGCAACGGGTAGGGTATGGATCGGGGGACCCTATTCTACCCCCGATCCCCAATTGAGAAGTTCTTCCCCATCTCCACCTCCATACCAAAAGGGATAGTGGACAATCCACCATATCCGCCTCCCATTGGGGATTGGGTATATTCGGGTAAATTCATATCCAAACTAGTTGAACAAAAAAAAGAAGAGAGAGGATAAGATCTAATTTATGTGTGCTATACTAACAAAACAACCATTGAAAACAAAATAGAATAGAAAGTTGCGAAAAAATAATAGTCTACCAATATTATATACAATTTTAAAAACTACCATCATTAAACATTTTTTAACACTTAATCATATATAGTTTTAATTCGAAACAATATACATAAATTATACCAATATGCATACTTATATATATACACACATACATATAAATTTATATACTACTATATGCCCGCATATATACATACAATATGCATAAAAATATGTATACAATTTGAAGTGGGGCGGGTACGGGTATTCGGAGACAGGTATCACAAAATCATATCCGCTCCATTTTCAACCGGGGATTCTTTAAGTTCTACCATACCCGCTCCTATAGGATGAAAAATCGAATAATATCCGCCTCCAAATAGCCGGGGGCGGGGCGGGTATCCATCGGGTTTGGGGAAATTGCCATCCCTACTCGGATATCATTCCCTAATTATATCTATTGATTTTGTAAGATACATGAAGATAATTTCTACTAGAGTTTATGAGATTAAAATAAATCTAAAAATAGTAAAGAAAAAAATAAAGGACATAGTTAATTAACAAGGTACGTAATTTCAAATTTTATGGTTTGAATGCTCAGTATGGAATTCTTGCCTTTTCTACTAAAGGACATGGTTAATTAACAAGGTACGTAATTTCAAATTTTATGGTTTGAATGCTCAGTCTGGAATTCTTGCCTTTTCTACTTCGTAACCTTTTCAACAATATAGCTAAACCTTCTATCCTTTGCTTTTATGCTATTTCGTTGTCTCTTTATAAAAAAATGAGGGATGGAAGGATTTCAATGCAATACATGGGAGACATAGCACGGGTTTGATGCTATACTAAAAAATTCAAGAGTATATTACTACTATATAGAAACAAAGATGCCATTAATTACGACAATGGTGGCTCTAGAAAATCATACCAAAAGGGGTGTTGAAAAATAATTTTATGGAAATGAGGAAATTTTTTATTGCTAGCTAGCATGTTTCCTATTTAATCTACGTATTTGCCACCTTTAAAGTTATATATTGCTCACTCCTCAAACGTCAAAACCACTTCTCTTTTATAATAATTAAATTGGGAGAGAGAGCCAGCATCATGGATACCCCTCGAGATGATGAGCCAAGTCCACACAACATCACTTGCGCCTACTGCGGCGTTGTTTTTCCGGTACATACTTTTCTGCATATACATAGAGATAGAGAGTGAGAGACACAAAGATTGGTATATATTGTACAAAAATAGTTTTTCTATTGTCAGCCCACTGGACTAATAATAAGACAACAAAAAAACAAAGAAAACACATACTCCAATGTACTTTTTTTACTTTCCCATACACTTTTACACATTCCTATACATTTTTCACACATTCTCATACACTTTTTAAGCCTTATAGTCAACCCCTTGGGTTGATTTTAGAATTTTCCTTTTATATTTTTTGGCATGTATAACATGACTCTCTCTCTCTCTCTCTCTCTCTCTCTCTCTCTCTCTCTCTCTCTCTCTCTCTCTCTCTCTCTCTCCAGGTTTCAATACCACACAACTGGGTGTTGGAGGAAAAAGAATCGAGAGAATGCATGCGTTGCTTTAATAATTATAGACCCACGTTTATATCCGCAACTACGACTGTCCAGGTTCCACTCTCGATATTGACAGTCTATTTTTTTTTTTATCATAACCAGTCTATTTAATTACTTGCAATTAATTCATGAAAGGTACTTCGATCTCTTGATGCAAATTAACACGGTGCACTTATTTAGGAGGGAATTTGCCAACATTATAGATTACCTTTTAAAATGTCAAAATAGGATTATGAAAATCAAAATTTAAGAATATCAAAGTTACTCCCTCCGTCCCAAAAAGTTTGGTCTACTTTCCTTTTTTGGCTATCTCAAAATATAGGACCAATTTAAAATTTTCAACAAAGGAAAGTTGGTAAATTCCAGTTGTACCATTGAGATGCTTTTAACAATCAAAACAATGAGACCAAAAGAAAAATATTCGAAAATTTTAAAGTTTAAAGTGCATTTTAGAATTTAAAAAACGGTCTCTGATTACATTAGCGGCAATATTTTCCACTTTACGGAAAACGGACAACAATTTAAATTCAAAACTTGATTAACTCCTATTTTATTAGAGTCAACCAAAGAAGGGTAAACTTGAAAAGTTATAAGTTTTGGGTAACAATGTGTATTCTACATAAAATTTAAAAATTTGTAAGTAGGCCAAATTTTTTGGGACAGAGGGAGTAATAGTTTTGCGCTTTTTGGCTTTTTGACATGACATGACATGACATGACAAAAAACATTAAAGGCCAAAAAACATAAAACACACACGACACAAACTAATCCAAAAACATTAAAACATAAAACATAAATCATAAATTTAAGGCTAAAAAATCGCTAGTGGAACGTGGGCTTTGTTTTATTTTAGCTTATTGATGGGAAAAAAGAGAACTCAATTTCACACACAACACTCAAACCTCACTCACATAATTAAGCAGTTAAAGTTAAAATTATGGATTAAAAACTCTTTTTGGCTGATAAGAAAAATCTAAGACAAATACTAGATAACCTTTATATAGGATGGATTATTTACCAAGACACTCACTTTACTCATAACTCCAAACTTTGATCACATTATTCTCAAAAAAAAATTATTTCTAAAACTTTATTTGTGACCATCGGACTTTCCTTTTAATTCACTTGTTATGGTGAAAAAAAAAAAAAGAAACCTAATTGTAGTTTCCTCTTTTTTCAATCTCCTTAAAATATTCCATATTTTCACATCTTTGGCAAAAAGAAAAATTAAATAAAGGAGAATTCTTGTGTATAATTCCAGGCGGGGCAGCCTTCTTCATCAAACCCGTCCACATCAGTCAAGCCGCCGTCTCCTCCTAAACGTACGTAAATATTGATATTTATTCCCCTTTCTTTTGGTTAATTATTATTTGTTCAGTATAATCCAAACCAACCATTCTTATAAGTTTTGAATTTTTTTCTGGATTATCTGTTTTACAGGTACTGTACTAGAGTATTTCCGTCGAAGGTCAAGTAAGCATAGAAATTAGAATTCCACACAACTTTATCTATATTTTGAAAAAATTATCAGAATTGCTCATCTTATGTTTTTAACCTATTATTTTTTCGAGAACCCTTTTCATTGAAACCTAGTTGCTTTGTTTTGTTTTTTTATAATTGGATGTCTGTACCGGCTTGCATGCATCTTAATATAGTTGTTTTGTTCACCAAGTTTTGAATCTCATATGAGGTGTGTTGTATATATGTTTATGTGGGTTTTGAAATGAAAGGGACGAGGCATTTCGAGTCCAAGCAGAAATGATGCTTACAACGCGGCTTGCAGAAATGTAAGTGTTATTTCAAAAAGAAAAATCAATTTCCTTTTCCCGGTAAAAAACAAAACCATTTTCGTTTTCCCTGTATGTATAACTTGAAGAGAAATTTTTGAAATGAAAAGTTGAAAAATTAACCTTGTGATTTTAGTATATTTTCCTATGTAATACACTAATATCTCTTACCTTTTTTTGAATTTTCTGTATAAAAATACACACACACACACACACACACACACACACATATATACACACTTCCAGTCAGGGCTCCCGGATTTTTAAAAAATCCACACCTCATAGATCCCGATCGAATTTCGACGATCCGAACTGTCCAGTGTCTAAAAGGTGTTTTTAAGGGTCCCCGCGAGAAATCAACAAAAAAAAAAAACGGGGAAATGAAGCCCTTCCCGGTATTTTTTTTTTTTGCTGATTTTTCGCGGGAACCCTTAAAAACACCTTTTAAACACATTGGACGGTTCGGATCATCGAAATTCGATCCGGAAAGTGGAGGTCCAGATTTTTTAAAATTCCGGGAGCCCTGACTGGAAGTGGACATATATGTGTGTGTGTGTGTGTGTGTGTATCTCACCTTTTTTTTTATTTTCTGTATAAATAAAGAATTAAAAAACGTACAACATAAAACTACAAAGAATTTTTTTCTTTTGTTTGCAAGATTGATGTTCAATACTAATATTTAATGGGTTGATCTTGCTGCATCTTGCAGGAGCCAGGAAGGTAGTGACAAGGGCAACTGACGCAGATGCAGGGCGAATTTGGAGAAAGTCGTATTTCGTTTTAAGTTTAGTATTCTTATTTGATATGTTTATTTTAGTAAGAATATTCTATAAGTATTTAGTTTCCTAGTTTATTTAGATTGAGGTTTCCTATTTTGAAGGTTATTCTGTTTCCTTATTGACTGGAAGGGTTAGTGGATTAATGATATTGAATTGAGTGTTTTCCTATATTTCGGGTAATCTTAGGATTTAACAGAGAAGAGTTATCTTTGTTTGCGAGTGACGGAAGACTCTCGTCTTGTTCACGTTGCTACGCTGCGTGATAACCCTAAAACTCTGTGCCGAACAAACCATTAATTAAAGACAACTAGGAATTTTCATGTAATGCTTTCGTTTATGTCCCTTCTATAGGGCAACACTGATCCCTTTGGAGTTGAAATTATGTTAACAATATTAGACACTATAGCTACTAAGACCTAGTTCAGTGGTTGTCAAACTTGACGCTATTGCCAAAATTTGGTACCAAAATTTCATCCTTGAAGCTCTAACTTGTTACCGAATTTTAGGAGATTAGGTTGCCGACCATCTTTTTTTTTTTTTTTTTTGTCATTCGATATATATCAGTTGTTACACGACCAACTGGGCTAATTGACCATCTTTACAAAAGTAAAAAAAAAAATAGCCACACATCAGGAATTTTTTTTTCCTTGTTGAGTCGAAATTTGATGGATATTTGCTTCTCATACTCTATGTGACCTAAGCTTCTCTGATTTTTGACAATTGCTTCTCAATTTGAAAATGCCTATACATTTGCAATGGTTATTCAACTGGAGTACATAATAATACCTAAACCAGATGCACTTTTAGCAAGGAGAGATTAGGTATTGTGTTAAACTTCCCTCCTTCATGAAAGTTTCTCAAGAATTCACGACTCCGTAGGTTGATAAAGGCCATTATTCTTTTTTGTCTTTAACTCCGGACCATAGAAACCCAAAAAAATCCCTACTTTATCCTTTCACAATATTTAGCAAATATCCACCCCATGGGAAACGTATTATAAGTCTCGAAGTTCATAACCATACCAACTACAATCATTCGGAACTCGTTGTGACTCTCCATCACATGCCCAGAAGCGTTCCTGCCCTTTCACAATTGCCCAGCATGTTTGGGGTTTGCCAAATGGGCGTCAACAATGGGATTGAAAAGATAGGGAGTAGAATGAGGGTTAGGGTAGGGGAAAATAAGGTGGAGGAAAAGTTAATTATATTTGAAATTGTTTGATTCTAAAATAAAATCAGCCTAAAGAGGAAGGTAGTGCTACATTTAAATAAATAAATAAAAACTTTTTGGTGCCAAATTTTATGAATGGCTATTGACATTTTGGAAATACCATTGGACTTGCTCTAGAAGGCGGCCTTTTAAGATTCTTGCATTGTACCTGGAAAAATGTCTTATCTTTGACCGTTAAGTTAGTTCCTAAATCAATACTCCCTTGTTCCTTAATGGTGGTTCACTATTCCTTTGCCGTCCCAAAATTAATGTCCATTTGTGAAATCAAGGACCAAATTTTGATAAATTTTCCTTTTTGCCCTTCTTAATATTTTTATAGTATCAAAATTTACAATCATTCACAAATGTTCTGACACGTGCTTACAAAATCTTAGAATCGCAATGACATGACATTGAAGAAACTATTATATTTACAAAAATTCTAAGAACACTTGCAAAATCATAGAATCGATTACAAATGATGTTGAAGAAATTAAGGATATCTGTTGGAACTTGTGACCCATATGGAGAGGTACAGAGAAATTAAGGATATCAATGGTTAGAGGCTTGATTCAGTCCATGGAGATCGTGGTTAGAGGTCCACCGCAAATCCATCTGCTTAGAGCTCTTAATCAAGAGCTAGATATGGTGGTACGTCCGGGTAAGTCGATTTTCGTTGGCTGAATTAATGCAGATTATCATTTGAACTTTCAGTATATTTTGGGGTAATTTCGAGTAGTGGGCTTCAATTATTGTTTAATATCATCAAATGGTAATAGTCGAGTTCATAGCTGTGTTTGGCAAGTTCACCATTTCTAGTGTTAATTACTCCTAGATTCAGAGAATGGTTTAGCATTAGTGCATTCCAGCTGTACACGAACTATTTGAAAATAGTACCTATGCCTTTCCTTGGGCCCACTATTTACAGCAAGTGGGGAGCTGTACGCACTATCCTTAGTTGGTAGAGGTGTCAAACGGGCCGGGCCGGGCCGGCACAGGCATGACACGTTCGGAGGCGGTACGGCACCCCAAAGGCACGGTAAAATTCTGGCACGGCACGGAACGACACGGTATAAGTTGGCATGCGGCACGGCATGTGCACAAAAATGAGCGGGCACGGCACGGGCTAAGGCGTCACGTGGCATGGCACGACACGGTCTTGTACAGGCACGGTACGAAGTCAACGGGGCGCGAGGCACGGCACGACACGGAAGTAGGACGGACATGGCACGACACGGGCACGACACAGCACGGGCACGAGCTCAAAAGTTGGCACGGCACGGCACGGCACGACACGGGCACGAGCACGGGCAGTCGGGCATGGCACAAGGAAAAAAAATGTTAAATAATTTATTTGTATGTATTTTTTTATAATCACAAAAATAAAAAAGAATTATTTTTTGGTTGTGTAATTTGTGTTAGTGAATTATATATTTATATGAAGTATAAAAAAAAATAAGTCATGAACAACAAAATAAACAAGAGGGAAAAAGAAGTTACAAAATTTTATTGATTTAATTTAATTTATTTTTTTTATTTTTTTATTTTGAGAGAGAGAGATAGAGAGTTTGGACAAAAAAAATAAAATAAGCTTTTAAAATATTTTTTGTCATGTTTGATAATTGATACATTGCCTTTTATCTAATAATGATTTTGAAAAAGTAATAAGAAATTTTTTTTTTTGTGAAAAAAATAAAAAATTTAAAAAAATAGTGTTTTGTAAGTAAGTCACTAAGTCATGAACAAAAAATTTTTTTTTTTTAATAATAATAATAATAATAATTTTTTTTAGAGAGAGAGAGAGAGAGAGAGATGGAAAAAAAGACAGAAAAGTTACAAATTATTTTTATAAAAAAATGATAGAAATTCAATTTATAGGAATTAGATTCTTTCATTAAATTATATTATAGAAATTATTAGACGTTAAATTATAGAAATTATATAAATTATTGAATTATTTTTATTAAATTCGGTTATAGAAAATTATAAATTATAGAAATTAAATTCGATTCCTTTCACTATCTGACTGTCTCCCTCTGGACCCTCTCACGAGCTCACAATAAATATAATGGACCTCCACATTCCGGACCAAATTTTGACGATCGGAACCGTTAGATGTGTTTAAAACATGTTTTCAAAGTCCTACGCGAGGATTTTGCAAAAAGTACTACCCGGAAGTAGTTGATCGGAGTAGATTTTCGTAAAACTACTTTACGAAAACCTTGTCCAATCAAGCCCTTCCGGCCAGTTTTTTTTCTTTCAAATCATTGCATAGGACCTTAAAACCACGTTTTAAATACATCTAATGGTTCTGATTTGGAAAATTTTGGTTAGGTGACGTTGAAGTGGTGCATTATAGTACTGAAATTCCACGAGAGGCACTAAATATGTTCTGATCGTGTGCTTACCGATATTGGATGATCATCGATTTTGGGGAGAATGATAAAATTGATAAGATATTAAATCGTAACGGTTTAGATCGAACATTCGAAAAAACGAGTCTGCATCTACCTTTCAATTTTATACATCGAACTTAATTGGTTATGTACCAAACTATTATGTTATAGTATAATGTACGATAGCCACACAATTGCAACACAACTATGACGATCCACACCGTTCACTTTGTTTGTGTTGGTGTTTTAATGACTCTCGCCAATTTTTTCGTCTATCGGATTTTGAAATGCCCTTCATCGCAACACAATTATGACGATATTCATTGTTAATTTTGTACAATGGCTTTTGGGTCCCACCTTTTGGTCCCACGTGAGTAATCCGAACCGTTAGATGATTTCAAAATAATGATTTGTATGGACTTGCAAAAAATCAGGTCAATTGGATATTCGTAACTCGTTGATCCAAGTTACGCACATCCAATTGATTTCAAAACTTGCAGTTTTGGATCTATCATTTACGCATATCCAATTGACGTGATTTTTTGCAAGGTTGTACAAACGTTATTTTGAAATCATTTAACGATTCAGATTATTCATACGGGACCACAAAGTGGGGCCCAAAAGCCATTTCTGTGCACGAATTTGTAGCCGGTAGCCCTAGGCATTAGGGGGCTATAAATACCCCATTATAAACACACATCCCACCACCACCACTGCTAACCCTAATTCTCTCTCTCTCTCTCTCTGACTCTCTTCGATCTCATCTGTGATTCTCTGAACTCAGAGTCAAACGGTCGTCTGTCTCTCTCTCTCTCAACGGATCTCTCTATCTCATCTCACCACCACCGGAACACCAAGAGTGGTCCACCACCACCACCAGTCGACCACCACCACAGATTCACCACCACCACTGATTTCCACCACCACCACCCCCGATTCACCACCAGCACCACTGATTAACCACCACCACTGATTCACCACCACCACCACCGATTCACCACCGCCACCACCACCGATTAACCACCACCACCACTGATTCACCACCGATTACCACCACCACCACCCCCGATTGTGACTAGGGTTTCTTTCATCCGAAGGTAAGACTGTGTGTGTGTGTGTGTGTGTGTTTTGTGGTTCTGGGCCTTCTGGCTAGGGTTTCATTATTGGGATTCACCACTGATTGTGTTGTTTTTTTGGTGTAGATGGAAGGTGGTAATTTTGATTTTGGAGTGGGGGGTTGGTAACCCCCACTCTCACTGGTCTGATGGTGAACATGGTGGAAACCCTGTTGCACCACAGGGACATGGTTTGGAGTCTGTAAGTGTAGGTGAAGCTGCTTCAAATATTTTTCACACTGGAACATGGCCTTCTGGTTATACTCCAACAGATTCGACTCCTACTAATTCAACCCGTAGTGGTTCAAAAAGGAAACGCACGTCATGGGTATGGAAACATTTCTCTTTAAATGAACACTTCAAAGATGAAAATGGTATTGACATAGGAGCTAGGGTTGTATGTAATTATTGTGGCGTGGTTTATACTTGCGTAAGTGATACTGGAACAGGGCATCATGGTAGACATATTAAAAATAAACATCCAGATAAAATGGCGAGTGGTGAATCTGTGAGTACTTTGGCAGATTTTGTTTATACGAAAGAAAAAATGAGAGATGGACTAACCCGTTACGTAGCTGCAGCTGAACAACCATTTACTTTTGGTGATGATATTAGATTTGAATATTTTATGCAAAATTGTGTGAACCCTGAATTTGGTAAAGTTTATAGAAATACAACCTGTAGTGATTCAATGAAAGCATATAATGATGTTAGAAAAGATTTGATTTGTGAACTTGCTAAACTTGGTGCAATATCTTTTACTTCTGATATGTGGTCTGGAATAAATAATCGTGGTTATATGTGTGTAGTCGCTCATTGTGTTGACTCTATTTGGACTTTGCGAAAAAAATTATTCCTTTCCGTTTAGTGGAGTTTCTTCATGATGCTGATCAGATTTTTGAAAGTATTATGGGTGTTTTTATGGATTATGAAATTGTTGATAAAGTTTTTAGCATTACTTTTGACAATGCAAGTGCTAATACTGCTTCAATTCCATTGTTTAAAAGAAATTTGACTCCTGCTTATTTTGGTGAATTATTGCATGTTCGATGTGTGTGCCATGTTATTAACTTAGTTGTGCAAGATGGTTTGAAACATATAGCACCACAGATTACAAAAATTAGAGCTGTTATTCTTTTTATTGGTACTTCCTCATCTAGGCAACAAGAATTTGATAAATTGTGTGTTACATGTTACAATGTGAAAGCAAAAAATATGAACTCTGATGTTGTGACTCGTTGGAATTCGACCTACCTTATGTTAAAGTCTTGTAGGAAATATAGTGATGTGATATCTGCTTTTGTTAACCAGAGGTATCGTGGTGATCCTTTAACTCCATCTAATTGGAAAATTGGTTTTGAGTTCATGAAATTTTTGAAAGTGTTTTATGTTGCTACATTAGCTTGTTCGGCTGTTCGTTATCCTACTTTTTGTGTTGTGCTTAATCATCTCTACAATATCAGTCTCAATTTTCGTAATCATAGGGCACACCCAAATTTTGTAAATGCTTGTATGGATATGGAAGAAAAATTTGGAAAATATTTCGAGGAAATGCCACCACTATTTATGTTAGCTGCAGTAATGGACCCTAGGATTAAGGTAGCGGGTGTTTCAGTGCTCTTAAGAGAGATTGGTACGAATTTATGTATTACTACTTTACCTTCTTCTGATGTTGTGATTGATTTATTGAATGCCATGTATGCTAGATATGAATCTAAGATTGGTGCAATTGCTTCACTTACTGCTGCCTCTTTGACCTCTTCTTCTACATGTAGTGATGCATCTTGCTCTTTGCTTAGTTCAACTTTAGGATTAGGAAGTAGAACTGTAACTTCACGCAATGAACTTCTTAAATATTTGGACCTAGAATCTGTTAATGCGAATGACTTGATTAATTTTGATATCTTAGCATGGTGGAAAAAAAATGAAACAACTTATCCCATTCTTCAATCATGGCACTTGATCTACTAACATCTCCTGTGTCTTCAGTGACATTCGAATCTGCTTTTAGTGCAGGTAAACGAGTGTTGGATGATAAGAGGAGCAGACTAGCTCCAGACATTTTGGATTGGCTATGATGTATTCTTAACAAATATCTGAGCCTAAGTGGGGATTATGTATTAATTTGCATGCCTTGTGCATTGTGGTTGGTGTGTGTGTGTGTGTGTGTCTCCTTTTAGTCTGAAATGAATAAGCCACAGACACAACCCTTTATCTCCATTTCAAACTTAAAAGTACACATGAATTGTGATTTGTAACTTATGAGGGTCTTAAATGGCAACATATTGTTGCAACCTTTTCAGTTATTGGCTATGATGAATTATGAGCCAAAAATGTTAGTTATGTTATGTTTGTGAATTCTGTTATTCTGTCTCCAATGGAAGGAGGCATTCCTTGGATGTTTTCTCATAATTGTCTGCTCTATACTATTTCTGTCTCCAATGGAAGGAGGCATTCCTTGGTTGACATGTTCAGTCTGCTTGTTTGTTGGAATGATGCATTGATATGGTCCATTGTTGCTCCATTGATTTGGAAACATGCTTAGAGTTACGTGTTTAATGGGCACTGGGCAGTGATGATGCAAGTATGAGCCAATTTTGGGTTGTTTTACTCATTTGTTGTTGCTTGTGGGCACTCTAATGCTTATTCAGTTAGTTCACTTAGTTGCATTTATGCTTAATGGACACTGGGCAGTGATGATGCAAGTCTGAGCCCATTTTCGGCTGTTATACTCATTTGTTGTTGCTTCTGGGCAATCTAATGGTTATTCAGTTAGTTCAATTGGTTGCATTTATGCTTAATGGGCACTGGGTAGTGATGATTCAATTCTGAGCCCATTTTGGGCTGTTATACTCATTTGCTGTTGCTTCTGGGCAATCTAATGGTTATTCAGTTAGTTCAATTGGTTGCATTTATGCTTAATGGGCAATGGGCAGTGATGATTCAATTCTGAGCCCATTTTGGGCTGTTATACTCATTTGCTGTTGCTTCTGGGCAATCTAATGGTTATTCAGTTAGTTCAATTGGTTGCATTTATGCTTAATGGGCAATGGGCAGAGATGATTCAATTCTGAGCCCATTTTGGGCTGTTATACTCTTTGATGTTGCTTCTGGGCAATCTAATGGTTATTTAGTTAGTTCAATTGGTTGCATTTATGCTTAGTGGGCACTGGGCAGTGATGATTCAATTCTGAGCCCATTTTGGGCTGTTATACTCATAAAAAATAGAATTCTAGGGAATCTTATGGTTATTCAGTTAGTTCATTTGGTTGTATTTATGCTTAATGGGCACTAGGCATTGATGATGCATGTCTGAGCCAATTTTGGGATGTTTTCCTACCATGCTATGCCTATGATGGACTACTGAGGCCTTGGCCACTCAGTTACTTTCACGTTGGATAATTAACTTATCTCACTTTGTTCTTACTTGTTATGGAGCTTGAAGTATATTTGAGTTGTGTGACCTACATATAGGGCTTTTGAAATTTTCCTTTCCCTACGTAGTTTATTTACTGTCATCACACATTTCTGTCGACTGCCACATCTGGGCAGACTTGCTATGCTCATGCTCATGTTGCATTCTGGCATGAGGGCCTGAATTATGGTAGCCTCCACTATTGGGAGGTTGTTGAGCACCATCATGGGATCTGGTGTTGCTCTGATCAGTCTCATGTCATCTTGTATTTTGTGAATCTACTATTTTATGGGACTGCCACATCTGGGCAAAATTGTTGAGCACCAGTTTGCTATGGTGATTTGATGTTGCTATGTTTGATCTGAGAGTGAGCCATATATCGTTAGGCTTGCTTCTATTGTTGATCTGAGAGTGTGCGATATACCGTAACAGCCCAAAATGCACAAATTGCATCAGTGTTCAAGTAGTTTCTGCATTGTCTGCTATTGTTTCTGTGGACTGCCACCCCAGCAGCACTGCTTGCTGCCCAGAAAAGCTCTATGTGTGGTCTGTGCTATCATTGTCCAGATTGGGTACTTGGACTCTTGGAGTATGATGCTATACTCTTGCTGCCCAGAAAAGCTTTATATCGTTTCATGCACGTGGAGTATTGTTGTTGCCTATGTTTGTTGGATTGTTGCCCAGAACTGCTCTAGGAATGGTCGTATTATCATTGTTCAGTTTGTGTTGGATCAACTTCAACACCAAATTGTTGCTGCCACTGTTGTGCTCTGTTGCTACCATTGTTTGTGTTGCAGTTATGTCTAATAGACTTTGTTCTTGCATATTTTTGCCGAAAGTTTCTTGATCATCTTTCTAGAAGGTTAGGAAACTTTTGTCTTATTTACTCATAGTTCCTTGTAGCCTTTTGGCATAAGTTTTCCCAATGTTCTTTGGTTTTTCTTTTATTTCCTCCTGGGGTTTGCCCCTTGTAGTTGTAAATTCGATTATCCTCCTTTTTATTTCAAGCTAATTTATCCAAAAAAAAAAAAAAAACTTATTTCCTTATCAGTTGTAGTTCCCATATTTAAATAGTGCAAGTTTTCCATTTTTTTTAGAAACAGATATTATAGCTGATGGAAAACTGTTAAAAGCGGATGGAGTAGTAAAGGATAAATCAGTTTGTGGAAAACTGAACCATTTGAAATCTGAGCAGTTTAGAATTATAGCTTTAAAATTGCATTGCATATTTGCATCAAAAGAGGGGAGCAGCAACATGGTAGTTCTCTATTCTCCCTTTATTCTATTGGTTACAATGCCATGGTTATGCTAACAACTGCCTATTGGGATTTGGGAGCAATTAACGAACAACAAGTTACTAAACCAAAAGATGTAAACCTTCAACACTTTTCACATACACCAGATTAAAAAAATCCATGCATATTCCCAATTTTTTGAAATAATCAAATAAACTACAAGGCACGAGCCGCACGACACGATTGAAAAAAGTACGGCATGGCATAACACAATAAAAAGGCACGGCGTTGGCACGGCACGGCACGACAAAAAGGCACGGCACGACACGATAAAAAAAGGAACGGCACGCCACGACACGATTAAGTCAACGACACGGCATGGCACGGCATGATTAACTAATCGGGCACGGCACAACACGGAACGACTTAAAAAAAGCACGGCACGGCACGATGAAGTAAATGGGCACGGCACGACACGTAGCACGGTTGGCACGGCACGACATGGCACGATGAAGTAAATGGGCACGGCCCGGCCCGGCACGAAGCACGGTTGGCACGGAAGTTGAATGGCACGGCACACACGTTTGACACCTCTATACCAAGAGAGAGAGAGAGAGAGAGAGAGAGAGAGAGGGACGAACATGGACAGAGTCACGGAGATGGCGGACGGTTAGTCGCAGACAATGATGGACGGAGATGATCGGAGACGATGGGCGATGACGGACGAGGATGGGAGTCCCTTTCTCACACCGCCTGGAGTTTGGACTGTCACCGAGAGAGAGAAAGGGTTTGAGTTGGGAAAAGGATTGGATTTGAGTTGGGGAAAAAGTGTGAGTGTATATATATATATACACCACACTTCCCCTCCAAACTCCTTGAACTTAATAAAATCTGGACCTCATTGATCCCGATCGAATTTCGATGATCCGAATCGTCCAATGTGTTTAAAAGGTGTTTTCAAGGGCCCCTGCGAGAAATCATCAAAAAAAAAATACCGGGAAGGGCTTGATCTGAGTCGTTTTTCACAAAAACTGTATATGTATAGTTTTGTGAAAAACGGCTCGGATCAAGCCCTTCCCGGTATTTTTTTTTGATGATTTCTCGCGGGGACCCTAAAAAACACCTTTTAAACACATTGGACGGTTCGGATCATCGAAATTAGATCGGGATCAATGAGGTCCGTAACTTATTAAGTTTAGGGAGTTTGGAGGGGAAGTGGACTGTATATATATATAGGAAGCCGATCTACTAAGGACCCCCTCAAACAAATTTGGTGCGGACCAAGCCATTTTTCGACTTTCCGGATCAAATTTTGACGATCTGAACCGCTCAATGTTTTTAAAATGCATTTTCCAAGGTCCACGCAGAAAATCTTCAAAAAAAAATACCCGGAAGGGCTTGATCCGATCAGTTTTTGTTAAAAACGCTATAGTTTTTGTTAAAAACGCTATATATAGCGTTTTTAACAAAAACTGATCGGATCAAGCCCTTCCGGGTATTTTTTTTGAAGATTTTCCGCGTGGACCCTTAAAAATGCATTTTAAAAACATTGAGCGGTTCGGATCGTCAAAATTTGATCCGGAATGGTGAGGTCTGCACCAAATTTGGCTAAGGGAGTCCTTAGTAGATCATTATCCTACCCAAGTCGTAATAAATCAATTTATTTCCCAGTTGAAACTCCAAGGGTTGTGCCGGCCAAGTGGTAAATGCACTGGCTCTCCACGGGAGGTCGGGATTTCGATCCCTCCCCCTTTCTTTTTTAAGGTAATGATATGTATACCGGTTCGGTTAAAAAATCCTATGAACCAGGATTCAAAAATCCCACTAATCAGGAACCGAACAGGTTTAAAAAAAAATTCACTTCTCAAAACCGAACCGATCAAGAAAAAATAACCGATTTGGTCCGGTTTTTTGTTCAGCCCTAACAGCTAGTGTGGGGCTAGCTTTTTGACTGTGCGGGGTAATTTTGGTAGAAACTCCCATACTTACCTTGGTGGGAAGTCTTATAACTTGGCTGGACCCGGAAGGAATTGATTACACTTTTTTTGTACCGGCCCGTAAATCTCTCAAAGCAAAACATAAAATAGCCCAAACACTAATTAAAATAACAAGCCCAATTAAAAATATATTAAGCCCAAAGCATTAATTTGAACTCAAATGTGGACTGCCCTTTGATTCGGCAGTATCAAACGAGTGAACCAAGGGAATCCTACACCTTTTCTTTTCCAATAAGGCAGCCAACCCTGATAGCATTATGTTTGAAGTTTTGGTATATTTTAATATTGGAAAACATGATTTTTGGGTATTCCAATTCTTATTAAGAAATACTAATAAGGTGGCATATTCTAGAATGATATGAGGTGGCATATTTTATGCTTGGAGTAATAGACTAATTGATTCATGCATCACTTATGGAGGAGACCAAAGGTTGACAAAGGAAGACCGTAAGGTCTTGGTCTTCCTTCCCTTTCCATGCATTTTACTTCCTTACATGGGACTGTAGTTGCTTTCACAAACCATCTTCCTTGGAATTGGATTGGATTCACTGTGGGAACTGGGAAGACGGGATGAGAGAGAGAGAGAGAGTGTGTGAGACAGACGGGATAACAAATTATCCCACTTTCATGATGTAGCCGTTAGAGAATTCATCGATATCTCTTTGACATCGATCATCAAATCCTAATTAAAGTGGACAGAATTTTCTCGTTGTGTTTCTTGTGAAAAGATATTTTCACACCTACAACCAGGGACTGAACCAGAATTTTATATTGAAGGAGGCCGCAACATAAAAAAAAAAAAGATTTTGAAAATTAAAGTTTCAAGTATCTAAAACATTTAAATGTCTAAATAGTACCCAATGTAAGGCACAATATATCTAAGTGCTCTTAAAAAAACCAAAAACATCTAAAAAGTGAAAAAAAGATAAAAGTGTCACCATGGTTATTAGAATGGAATGCGATACTCCTTCAGATCTCGAAAGTCACCTATGATTGAGTCGGAACTAATTTTAGAAAAAATTACTCTCAATGAACAAAAACAAAGCAATTGTCTGAAAGTCATTCTCCATTTTACAAATAAATCCAGCGGGTAGATCCGAAACAGAGACCCGGAGCGTAAAGTTTAATAATTCTTAAATTTAGTGGAGTTGAAAATGGTAATTATAATTCTTATTTCAAGGGGACCACTCATGTAATTCTTTCAGAGTATAAAAGATGAAATTTTGTTTGGCATGTGAAGTTCTATACTATTTCAGTAGGGGGTGACCACTACATTGATCACTAGCAGAGTGCGTTGACAAATAACCATCTTATGGCTTTTATCCACTTCTTCACAGCAAAACGTACTCCTTTATATTTGCTTAAAAGTTATTTAAACTTCATTATTCAAAATTTTCGATTACGAATGTGACCTTTTTCTAGTTGCTTTGCTCATTCGTTCGAACTCAATTATTTTATCAGGCAATGGATTTTTGTGGAAGTGCCTTCTTTGATGCCGGTGACTTGGGTTTACCGCCTATAAGAACTGATTCCTCGCACCAAAAGAAGAGCCCATTTGCCTTCGGAGATTCTGTTCCGAGCACCCCTTTGTTCAATTCTGGCAACTCTCCACAGGCAGATAACCTTTTCCAAAAGAAAAAGCACGTTTGCATTTGACTCCGTTCCGAGCACCCCACAGGCAGATAACCTGTTCCAAAGGAAGAGCACGTATACAAAAGTGAGCCCCGCAAGCCGTTAATGTGATAAGATTAATACCCCACACTTTGTGTGATTATCAGATTATATGCTAATGCATGTTTAATCCGAATCATAAGAATCTTAATCAAACTCCGGGATCTAAGCAGGGGCGGAGCCAGGATTTTGGTTCAGGGGGGGCAAGAATTAGATGCGTTCAGGGGGGGGGGGGGGGAAATCAAAGAGGGGTCAATTAGCAATTTTGTGAGGTATACTAGTAAAATCCCTACAGAAATTTGGGGGTCATGAGAGTCAACTGACCCCTCTTGTCTCCATGTGGCTCCGCCCCTGGATCTAAGCCCCTTGAATATATTCTCCAATCATCTCACATATGGTCAAATAAATGGTCCGTAAATTGAAACCTTTCGAGGCCGAATGAGTAGTGTTTTAATTGGGCCTAAACTTACTGGCCTGGCCTATCATATGATCCGGTCCAATTACTGCAAGAAAATGGGAGCTACATGGGCTACCAATGATCCTAACTGGCAGGCCCATGAATCCACTTCAACACAAACGTCAAGATGGGCCAGTATTGTTGTCATACTGGGTCGGCCCAGATAAAGAGTCTATGAAACCCTAAAGCCCAGGCCCCAGCACAGCTGTTCATCTGTTTAATGTTGCAAAAAGATTATGAACGTTAAAAATATGTCTGGTAACTGATAACCTAGCCCATCTTGTAGTACTCATTGGCTTCGAAATGGAGGTTTGGGGTTTGAGTATACAGACAAATGTTGAACTCCATTTGGTTCTTTACCCACTAATTTCCTTCTGACCTCCCACTGATGTCCGAGCCCTCGGGGATAATCAAAATTCATTGGTTGTGGACATGGGTGGAGGGACTAAGCTTATTTTAATTTATCACAAGGGTTTTTTTTAGAGTTTGAAGCTAACTCCTACAATTTTGACTCTGCATGTATTTCATAAATTACCCTCACTTGCTTAAAATGCATAAAATTCTCAAGTTTTTTTCTTCTTTTTGAGAGTTGATAGTATTACTAATGAAGCTATCGTACATTATTTTCAAAATATAATAAGTTATTTAGACAATTATAAAGCAAAAATACATGTATCATTATATATCTACGTTATAGTTAATCTCTTAATTTAGTTATTTCTTTGTATGAACAAATAGAATAAATAACTTGCATACAGATATAATTTTTTACCCCGCTAACCCAAATTCCTGACTCCACCACCGGCTGTGGATCCATTGAAAAGGAAAATCAACAAGGAATATGTTCATTACGAACTAATTCCTATTCATTATAGGTGATGCACCAACCCAACCGGCTCTAACTGCGAACATAGCGAATTAAAGAACTTCATATACATCGATATCCGTTATTTCACGACACTAAAAAAAAAAAAAGGCATTTTAAAAAAAACAGATACTTTAACTTATTCTCGAGTCAAACAGGAGCTGACAGTGACCCAATGACTAATAAAATAGTGCAATAGATTACGCTAAAAACAGGAATTTTTCATTGTTTAATAGATGGGTTTTGCTAACGTGTGCTCAATAGGCACACAATAAGCATACAAACAAATAAAATAAACACACACTCCAATATATCTTTTACATTTTTTAATACACTTTCACATATTCCTATACATTTTTTATATATTTCAATATACTTTTTTAACCTTAACACGTGCCTATTGAACACATGTTAGCATTTACCTTAATAAATAGTAGAAGAACTTAATATGACTCAGTGGGGCCATCTCACCAAATCTGCATTGTCAACCGAGGGGGTGTTCCACTAAGTTAGTTTTTTTGAATAAAATGGCTTTTTACGATTTTAATGTGATATATTATGAGAGAATGACATGAATTAATTTTTGAAAAAAAACAATTTTTTTATTAGTGGAATACCCCCGAAATGTCAATATTTAACGAAGGAGAGAGTAATTTCTCGACCCCTTGTCTAGCCATGTCACCATTACCTTGGTGCTTTGTGTGAATGAGGACGCGCCGGAAACCGTCACTTTCCCGAGAAAATGACGAGAATCCTACGTGGGAAGAAAGTTGGCATCCAACTGACCAACTCCGTCTTTATCCATTTCCACTTTCGCATTATACATACTCCTAGGATTTTGTTAACGTGTATGCGCACACATGCGTCGGTTTAAAATCTCATTTTTCCACCACTCTCGTATGTGAATCCCACTGTGAGTTTATTATTACTATTTTGATCTGAACCGTTCATTTTGTAGAGTCTGCAGAGTATTGTGTCCTTGCAACAAATCATTTTGATCGGATATTGATAGGTATATCAAAATTTGAATTTTATTTTGTAAAATGTACAGTCATGAATTTTAAAATTAAATTGTCCTTGACTGTCTATTTTACAAAATAAAATTCAAATTTTGATATACCTATCGATGTCCAATCACGCTGATTCTTGTATGGATGAAATACTTTCCCGGTCCTACAAGATAAACAGTTTATATTAACATTCAATACAAAATGAGGCCCACAAAAATAGTGGTGGAAAAAGGGAATTTTACACCGTTGATGTAAAGAATGTTCTCTCTTTATTATAACATCTCCAATCCTGCCTCTATTCCTTCAAATATAGAGGAAATGCAATTTCAATTAATTACTTTGTATTTCATTTTTTCTTCTCTATTTTATTTTTATTATTATGACATCTCCAACCCGCCTTCTACTTCTTTGAATATAGAGGAAATGCAATTTCATTCTATCACACTCTATTTCATTTTTTCCCCTCTATTTTATTTTTATAGAGCTGAATACTGAGACAAAGCCTATCAGCCCTCCAAAATTAAGGTCAAACCCTTCCGCCCTCTATATATGGAAGACAACCTCTATATTCCGCCCTCTATATATGGAAGACAACCTCTATATTGAGAGGGAAAAAAGATATTCAACTTTTCATTTTGGAGGGTTGATGGGACATTTCACGTTATTATTAACCCTTATAATTGTGAAATAGAGGTTGAAAAATGAACATAAATTTTTTAAAAAGGTTGATTTGAATGACAAAATAGAGATATGCATGGTGGGTGGGTTGGAGATGCACTAGGATGTCAAACCCCTCTAATTTTTCAGTAGGTCCTATTTCTAATTTCGTGGAAATTCGTTTTTGCACCTTTTTGATCCCTTCAATACTTCAAATTATTTTTACTTTTTGTACAATAAAATAATAAGAAAATATTTTTTATTCCAAAACCTAGCAGGGAAAAAATTATTTTGTTTTAGAGAATGTCGAGAAATGAATTAGAATATGGCCCAAATTACAATAAGACATACACTTATTGTCCACCCACCGTAACAACTATAGCACGAAATAAGCCCATTGCATAATGGATGGGTACATAAATAGATAAGATTACAATACTTCTTCGAGAGTCGTATTTATAGATGTATCGCTACACACAAAAAATACAAACAATGACTAGGAGACAATCGAGACTCGTCAGACATGACATGTGAAATGGATTACACAAAGTGGTTCCACTAATACCATACTAAATTGGTAAAATGAGGAAATGAATGAATTACTATGAGAAGATAAAATTTTAAAAAATACTAGCGATGAAAAAACAGATAGATGCATCGCCAAACATTGACGAGGTGACAGTCGAGTCCCATCGAACATATGCATTCATTTTGAGATAATAAACTACAAAACAATTGTTCCACTATTCTTCGTTGTCTTATAAACAGTGGTTCCATTAATCCTTGTGCCTCCACTATTCTCCATAAGTATTTTTCCTAAGAGGGAAATGGTAACACGGGGACATGAATGAACCATTATGAGAAGATAAAATTTTAAAAATGCCAGTGATGAAAAAACAGATAGATGCATCCCGAACAATGACCAGGGGACAGTCGAGTCCTATTGAGCATATGCATTCATTATGAGAGAATAAACTACTCCAAAAGAATGGTGGTAACACGGGGACATGAATGAACCCTTATGAGACGTTAAAATTTTAAAAAATGCCAGTGATGAAAAAACAGATAGATGCATCCCGAACAATGACCAGGGGACAGTCGAGTCCTATTGAGCATATGCATTTATTATGAGAGAATAAACTACTCAAAAACAATGGTGGTAATACAGGGACGTGAATGAACCGTTATGAGAAGATAAAATTTTAAAAAATGCCAATGATGAAAAAACATATAGATGCATCCCGAACAATGACCAGGGGACAATCGAGTCCTATTGAGCATATGCATTTATTATGAGAGAATAAACTACTCCAAAACAATGGTGGTAACACAGGGACATGAATGAACCGTTATGAGAAGATAAATTTTTTTAAAAATGCCAGTGATGAAAAAACAGATAGATGCATCCCGAATAAGGATCAGGTAATAGTCGAGTCGTGTCGAGCATATACATTTATTTTGATAGAATAAACTTCTCCAAAAACAATGGTTCCACTATTCTCCGTTGACTCTATCTAAAAGTATTTTTCCTAATGTTGCTGTAAAAGAAAAATATTTTTCCTAAGAGGGAAATCGTAACATGGGGAAAAGATTAGGAATGAAAAATTAGATGTTACTAATCCTTAACAAGATTTGCTGTAATAATCTCCTCGAAGATTCCCTAATATAACAGCTCACTTTTGCTCACCCCTTTCCAAAATCCAAGACCTCCCCATGTCATCAATCATGTCGTTCCACCCCACCCCACCACCACCATCCTTCTGACCCCATCTCTCTCTCTCTCTCCCTCTCTCTCTCTCTCCCTCATGTCGTTACCAATCTTTCCTTAGGGCTTATAAAGGTTTTTAAATTCCTACCACCGACCCTTTTTCTCTTTACAGGGGTTGATCACCGTCTACCCCTGTCTGTAGCCCCTCATCCTCCTCCAATTGCCTTCTTCTGAATCGGGTTAGGGCGTTAGGCATATACATACTCACAAATACATGATATATATGGGTTCTGTTTGAATGATTTTTTTGCAGGGTTTAAGTGGGGTTTTCTTGTAAAGGCACCTACCCTTTTCAGGTTAAAGCGTTGGGTCACTTCTTCTCAAATCAGCTCCTTCTGAATTGGGTTACAGATACATAAAGAAACTCACACATACATATATATGCATATACTTTTTTGTATCATTCCGAAGCACCTACCTTTGTCAGTTTAAAGGGTTCGATCACTGCTCCTCAAATTAGCTCATTCTGAATTGGGCTACATACATAGAGACACACTGGCATATATAGGTGTTGATTGTAGAGATATTTTCTCGGGGTTTATGTGGGGTTTTCATTTAAAAGGTCCCTTCTTTTCTCAGGTTAAGAGGTTTGATTACTGCTTCTCAACTTAGCTCCTTCTGAATTGGGTTTGCTATATAAGCGTACATATATTTATTAGTGTATATAGCTACTGGGAATTGATTTAATGGCTTATCAGCCGAATCCGGGAACTGGGTCGGGTTTGCAATTCCTGAATAACCCATTTGGGGATACTACATACACCAAGGTGTTTGTGGGTGGTTTGGCGTGGGAGACTCAGAGCGAAACGCTGCGCCGTCACTTTGAGCAGTATGGGGAGATACTTGAGGCCGTTGTCATCTCCGATAAGCATACTGGGCGATCGAAAGGATATGGGTTTGTGAGTATTCTATCTCAATTTGCTACTTGGTATGCTCAGTTATTTGTTTCCAAAAGCACCCAATTAATGTTACAAAGCACATTGACAATTACCATCCACATGTTATTTGACTGTGGTTAGTCTGTCTTGCTATTGTTTTAGATGCGCAGTCATGGAAATTAGGCCCCCCAGCATGCACGCTTCGTGTTCTTCATGTGAATTTGAAATTGGGAGACATATTAATTGTAGTTAGACCCTTAGTTTGATTCGTTGTGTATTCCATTTACTATCGAAGGTGAAACTATTAGTTCAAAAAGAAATAAGGTTTTGTTGGTTGATTACGTGAGTTATTGCTTGCAGTTCGAAAAAAAAAAAAAAAAAAGTGAGTTATTGCTTGGTTTGATGTTGTTTGAAATGCAATACCCATTCTGTTAAATAGGAAGTAGGAAAAATTGGAGACCTTTCGCAGCGTTGCTCCATTTCATGTTTCTTATTTTCCTTTTGTGAAGTAGTCATTGAATTGAATGAATTGTTGAATCACCGTTATTGTGTGGTCTGTAGTTGTTGTGGTTGATATGTTACCTATCGAAACACGAACAACAAGTTCCACAGTATGCTCTCCCTCCTGTTGGTCATTACTTCAAAAGTTAATAATGAATTACGTCGGCATTTGATTTTAAGCGGCTTGTTTGTTTAGGCAAATTGTTGGTCTCTGTTTTGCTGATTTCTCTGACAATGTTTGGCAAATAAGAGTTTAGATGCATAATCATTCATTCAATGTTGCATGATGTTTACTCTCCCGCCCCTCCTAATTTAGTATTGGAAGAAATTATTTATTACCTCATTAGCTTTTGGTAATCATTCTTGTGTTTGTTTGGAGGATAGGTGACATTTCGAGATCCTGAATCTGCTAAGAATGCTTGTTCAGACCCAAATCCAGTTATTGATGGAAGGAGAGCAAATTGTAATTTGGCTTCACTTGGGCGGCCTCAGCCATTGTTGCCTTATGGTATTGTCTTTTGTATCCTCAAAGTTACTTGACTTTTTATCATTCGAAGCATATAAACTCATTTTTTTCCCTACAGTTCAATGAGTTCATCTAGTGTAGTATGTATTTTGTTGAATATGCTCAAAGACTATGCACATTTGATGATGACTGTGATTAAAATCCCACCTAATGGTTATTTGCCAATCTCAAAAATTCAAATTACGGTTTGGACTTATGTTAAAATGGTTGCCTAGTTGCCTGTACTAAATTAAAGGGTTTGCTTTTTTGCAGTTTTGATTTTCTTGTTTGGGGCATATGCTCACAATATATGCTTTTGCTTATTTTAGGACGTCTACGTCCGGCAATGCCCTATTTTGGAATACCCCAGATGCCTAGGAGTGCATACGTTGGAAGCCCCCGTTTCCACCAACCAGTTTCTTTCAGCTATCAACCTGGGGTTGCATATCCTCCATATGGGTGAGTAATAATTTCTTAATTTATCAAGGTCTTGTATGATTAACTAAGCATGTTGATTGTAGCTTGTGCCTTTTAGCTTTGGTTGTCAGAGTCAAGACTATTCCAGTTGAACTCTGAATTTGAAAAGAACCATCTGATTCAATGTTTTTCCGTTGACCTTTTTCCAGGTGCTAAGGTGGCTCAGACACCTCATTATCTTTGAATTGGTGGATTCATCTCCGACTCTTCAAAGTATAATTTGTGTTGTACTTGGAAATTGGAAGACTGTGATAGCCTGATAGGTCCAGTTGATTTTTTGGGGTGCCCACACTTAGTTGCATTAGTGACCTTAGACGACCCTTTCTTAGAAATTTCAGATATGTTCTTAGTAAGTTATTTGCAAAGCAAAAGGCCAGGGTTCTGTAGTAAGATTGCCTACTAGCATAACCTGCTAGTAGTTAATCTTGGATCAGTAAACTACCATAACCTGCATTCATGATTGAATTCTTTTTGTATTTATCATTTTCTAAATGGATGTTTGTGCCAATAGAAGGGTTATTATTTTTTATTTTTTATAACTGGGTGGTCCTGGCCAGCTTGCATGCACCTTGACTAATCCCAGGGTCGTCCTAGGGTTTATGTACACCCCTCCACACATAGACCGGGCAAAGTCAATACTCCATGAGAACCATGAGATCTTGTGCAGGCGGCCTCTAGAAGTTAAGAAGAGTTGAACCCAATACCTCCTCTTCCTTAGGAGGAGTCCTTGCCAACTCATCTACCCCTTGGGGTTTGTGCCAATAGAAGTTAGTCAAAAAAAGGCATCTAGCCATATGCAAAATGGCATCTTCATCATGCAAATTCACCAATTGTCATTGCACCTGTAATCTTCCATTAATTTTTATATTTTCTTATGTGACGGAACGTGTAGATGCAGAAAGAATGACAATGTCGTAGACTCTTTATTATTCTTGTCAGCAAAAACAAGTTTGGTTGTGAGAATGATGGATACACCATTACGTTTCTCTGTGGCTTGGATTATTGTTTCTGATGTAATATGTTGGGAATATATGTGTAATGCATGGCAGAGAATGATGGGAATATATTGTTGCGTAAATTGTCGAACTTTTCACGCCTCCAAACCCATTCTCATTTGCCACCAATTTGGAAACAGCCACACAAACTAAGTTGTGCTTGTGTTCTTTGACCTCAAAATATTGATGGTTCCCTTGACAGGTACACAGCTTATGGATCTGAATATGTTTACCCACAGGTTAGTAAGTTCTAATCCCAATTGCCATGTATATTCCCTCTTTTCTGTGTTCTTTGTTCATTTTGGGCATTTGTGCCTGTAATCGGAGGGAGTTTTTATTTTTATTTTTAGGGGGGACTGAACTTATGAGAAGTTCAGTTGGTTCTACAAAAATATGGCATAGATTGTACATGTTCTCGATATTTTTGCAGGGTGTTTACAATCCTTATATGGGTCAGCATTACCCTAAGATGTATGGAATACAAGGCACTGTCAACCCCAACATCGCCCCATATAGCCAAATGGGTCAATCTCTCCCTGGAAACCATGGTTATGCAACTATTCAGGGCTACATGACTCCAGGTCGGCATGTTCTGCAATACGGGGGACCCTGTCTCAGTGGAGTATCATCAGAAACTATTCCAACAATTCAAGCACCGTACCATACAGGTATTTTTTTTCTATTAGAGATGTGTGGGTGTGTGTCATTTTCTTCTCTCTCCTTGCCTCACAATTCTCTCGCAGATAAGAATCCAGACTTGTATGTGCAGACGCATTTGCACACACAAACTTAGTGTATCTCTATACACATATGTCATATGTGAATACATTTTGTGTCCAGAGCATGGCATTTCCATCCTCTCATATCTCAGCTCATGGGCTATGACTTGATTCTCTGTCCTGCAATGCTCGTTTAAGTTAGTTCCTTGGTTTCCTCAGGAATGCCTACACCGGCTCCTGGACAGGCACGCATTGTATTTCCTGCTCAGTTCACACAGAGCAGTGGTTCTGACCAATCAGCAGGTTGAGCGGTAGATAGGATTGAGAAAGATCTTGAGGTAGGAGAGTGATTTCTCCCCAACTATTTTTCTTTACCGAAGCTCTCTATTTTACCTAAGTCTTGCATTTTATGTCTAGGCAATCCATAAATTGCAAGAGGACTAACACCAGCTGCTACTTGAGTGGCTGACTTCGGATCTAGCCTTGCAAGTACCCATTTTTGCATTCAAGAGGTAATGTGTGCTTTCCTGAACTCTTTAAAATGCCTATTTAGGCGTGGACCCTGAAATAGTGGAGACTAAAGGAGATCGTTGAGATAATAGACCTATGTAACGTTCTAATCAATTGGTAAACAGCTTCCATCACATAATTAAGTGAGATATCAATGCTTTTTGAAATAGAAACTTGATCCATTATGTAATAGTAATTTAGTGGAGAAATTAGAGACTGTGTGTTTTGATGAGTTTCATGTATCAACTTTTATGGAGGTTAGTTTTGCCAACTTATAGTAATCTCTCTGAGACCTTCCAAATATTTATCTGAAATGTTTCTCCCTAGTACCGCACTTGAGAGTGTATGGAATAACACCTTTTCCATTTCATCTTTGATTCACATTTGAAGCTAACGTACTCTGAAGTCTGAATGCTTTGTTCTGTTTCAGGCCAAAAAGATAATTGCATAGAACTAATTTCTTTAAGTTGTAACTAGATTGTATGTATGTAACCGAATGATTTAGATGAATTCATCAGATGTTTAGTAAATGACCACATAACTAGTATAAATAGAAATGTAGAAATTTTAGCACATAATCAGGGGTTCAATTCAATTTAAAAAAAGATAACTCAGCTGTCCAAATCAAATGTCTTGTGGGGTTTCTATTTTTCATCATCTTCGCCTTTTCTCTTCGGTGGTTGGTGGTGGTTTGAGCCTTTCTCAATGTTAGCGTCTTTTGGTTGTTGCTTATAGCATGCAATGCCTCCCTGATGTGAATCATTTGTTTTTCTTCTTTACTTTGACAGCAAAATAATCTTGGATTTGAGATCTCAATAGACCTCTCATTAATTATTTGGTTCGGATTCAAGCCCCGTGGCCCGTAGTAGCCGAGTCTAACCTATTTGGTAACTCATTGCAATTGCAAAGGAGTTACCGCGAAACAGGATTGGACATTAAAATCTACATCGTTAGTGTCAGGGACCCGAAAGTGGTTCTTCCTGCTCTCCGATCAACCATGTGGGATCTGGCATTTTTTCTTCTGGCGCTAGCTTTGTTTAACTTATGCTTATTCTTTTCGTAGGAATGTATTTAGATCACCAATTAAGAAAAAGGAAATAGAAAGTTAAAAGAATCTGTATGGCTCACCACGGTTAGATCCTTTAGTTGAATCAAAGATTTAAGGGGTATAGAAAAGCTAAATACTGTAATGGCTCAATGCAGTTAGATTCTTAACTTTCTCGACTCTGCTGAATTTGGGTTGGCTTTATTTCATTTCAGGTCATCTGAGTCATCGTCATTCAAGGATACAGTGGAGTCGCTTGTAAGATATCGAGTTGCTCTGTACCGGGTGTAGAAAGCACGGAAGGGCGTGGATTGCTCTTTCACGGACGGGCTCCGCCAGGAATTGGGTCACTGGTGGATTTGGAATTCGTCGATTGCCAGAATATGGTTTCTGGCAATCGTGCAACAGAGAATCAACATATGATTCTTGATTTAGTCTTAGATCCAGGTTTCGGGTCTATGCTTCATTGTTACTTTTGTGTCAAACTTGTTCATCATTCCTTATCAGCCATTAAGTCTTAGTTTCTTTCTTGAACTGTAAGTATTCTAAGGTATCTGTTTTTTCCAAATTATTTAAATAAAGAGAACTGTTCTGAATTCTGATCTATGTTATTCACTTGGAAACTACACGGATTAGGAATCTGGATTTGGAGAAATTTTTCAATGTCGAGCGGGTACCACCTACGTGGTGCCCGAGCACGCATTTAGGCCATCCAAAAATGTTTTGAACGACTCTTTAAAATCTGGGCTGTCTAAAACATTTTTGGGCGGCTGAGATGTGCGCTCCACGTCATGTGGTCGTGCCTGCTCGGCACTGAAAAATTTCTCATTGATTTCTAGTAACTATATGAAACTGGAGCTGTAGAACTGTCCAGTCCTTCGCCCCACCCTTGTGAATTCTCTGTTGATCTCTGTAACCACAAAAAATGGATGCAAGCAATCAACTTACTGTGTGTTGGGTGTAGGGTTGATAAACGAACCGAGCAATAGATTGTTGATGTTTAAACTGTATTTGTTTACTAGGCTATTTGATTTCAAACGAATTTTAATTGAGCTCAACAAAATGTTTAAACCTTGATTTGTTTGGACTTTAGGTAACAAACAACAAATGGTGGTTGAAGCTCAGTCCCACTTCCAGCTTCAAATCAACTACTCCATGTTTGAAAGTTGTCACGGAATAACAAACTTGATTAAACAGAAAATAAAAATAAAAAGTAAAAATAAATAATAAGAAGCAGCAAAACTTACAATGTTTATTGACTTCACCAAGAGGGAAAAAAGAAAAAAACCCTCAATTGGGTGTATAGGATGAAGAGATAAACTCTAGGAAATTAGTTTTTGGATTATGTTTTGTTTTTGTCCTCATTCATTTTTTTGCAACACCCTGTTGGAAAATGATATGGGTACCCCACCTATGCATACTAAGGTGATGTAGCAGATGAGGAGAAGTCCAATGTGTGGCCCACTTAAAAAATGGACTTCTTCTCGTCCACCACATCACCTTGGTGTGCATTTGGTGTGCATGTGTTGTGGTATACCCATAGCATTGTTGCACCCCGTTAGTCCTTCCGGTTTAAACAAGAAATTTGAATATAATTAAACTAGATTAAAAAAAAACGTACTTGTTTTTTTGAATAATTTAAACGGATTATTAAACCAAACGGCCCTTAATATGCAGGGGAAAAATTCCACAAAAAGTAACCTTGTAACGTAAAATCACATTGCAAGATTCTTTTGTGAATGTTTTTCCTTGTATAGATATCAGATCCCCTATAGTATATAGCTATTTTACGAACCCTAAAATTCATGTATACAACGCCGCACTAACCGATAAAAAAAACATGGCGATAAAAATAGGAGAGGACGCAGACAGTGAAGAGGATGAAGACGCACGTGCTAATGGTAAAGCAAATGAATGACCATCGGATTAGCAATATGCCAGAATAATCTTACAAAAATGATAGATACACACCACTCCCCACCACACCCTCTCTCACATGTGTGGTGGGGCTCACCCGGTGGGTCCCAATGGGCCCCACCACACATGTGAGAGAGGGTGTAGTAAGGAGTGGTTGAGAGAGTGTGTACCTATCATTGTTCATAATCTTATCCTAGGTAACACTTCTCATCTTATTGCGCAATTTTCTATATTTCCTTTGAGATAAGATGACAGTAGTGTTTCTTTCCGATTCATTAAATTGCAATTGTTTTCCATTATCCAAAAGTTTTTAGGTTTTTCGTTTATTTATTGTACTATAAGAGTTAGTAGCCCTTTATTTGAACTTTTCATTTTTGATTTTTTTTTTATGCAAATAAGATAAAAATAAACTCGTTTGATACATGTAATGTAAGAATGAACTTAAGCCAAAAATGAGGATTAATTGGTGCAAGTTTTATTCTTACTCTCGATGTTTTTTGGATTATCTGGGAGCCAATAATCCAAGTGGTTTGCGCTAAATATATTATGGGACCCAATTTTTTGAAATGGCAACAGAGAGGAATGAACCTTTTAAATTTCTGCCAGCCCAATAATGCATGGTCTAGCCCATATGTAAAATGAACAAAACACCCCTTATAATTTGAACAATATCTTCATTACCCTTTTGCTGGACTAGGTCATTTTGGTAATTTAGGATGGATCCAATTTTGAGGGAAATATTGTTCGGTCAAGAAGAGAATAATCCAACCACATAAAATTAATTTAGCCCAAAAAATGTACCTTATTTAGTTTTTGAGGAAGTTGAATAATCCAATAAAAAACTATGCCAAATAACCTTCCATTCATTTATCAAGAAATTAGTGTTGGGAAATCATTCGTGATAAAATAATAGTGAAGTGAAGGTTTTTATTTTCCTTTAGTTCATTTGAAAAAATAAACTTAAAAGAAAGTTGGAAAGGACTCAAGGTAGAAGTATAATTATGTAGAAATAATGAAGATGCAAGATTCTTGTAAAATTTTGTGTTTTTTGCAATACGTGTTTTGAGGAAAAGCTAATCTTAGTGAGAAAGTTAAAGACGTGGGTCCAAAAAGGAAAAACATTGCTTGAAAGTTAAACATTCCCGTCCTTCCCTGCAACAGAAAGTTAGAGAAGTGGGCCCAACGTTAGAGACGTGGGCCCAACAACTTTCTTCGAACTATTGTTTCATTTCAAAATATTGTTTCTTCCCTCCAAAAGTATTTGAACTTAAATTGCTTCGAACTCCTTTCAGAAACATTTGAATTTAACTTTGAACGGCTACTCATTCAAATCACATTTTGCACATGATTAATTTCAAAGAATAACTGCCTTGCACAATCTACTTTATGTGTAAATCGTTTCAACTGCCAACTGCCAAGTTTTACACGTATAATTCATGTCTTTTAGCAGTTTGTAATGTGACTTCGAAGTCCATTTTTTCATTCATTCCTTGGCTATAACTGTCAATAACTGCCTTTCAATCTAGAGAACAATACGACATCGTATTGATCTTCTTATAAACTATTAATCCATTGCTTTTCACTAACGACATGTTTCCAACGTTTGGAATTTCTGATTACGTGTCGATTAATTACTGGATGTTTTAATTTTATATGTAAACATACCCCCGCATTAACATCGATATTCAAGGAATTTGAATACGTGTTAATGTGCCTTTACCGCTTCGAATTCCTTCATACTTCCAATGAGGAAGTTATTGACAGTTCTTTCCACTTCCAACGAGGAAGTTATGAGCGGTTCCTCTATTTCCAATGAGAAAATTAAGGGCAGTTTCTTTACACGTTCTCCACTTTTGAAATTTGAATCGTTTCAACATTAAATTCTCTCTATAAATGTACCCAATTATTGGTTATCATTCAAGACCAATTTTCAACCTTAAACTTCGATCTTTCTATTCAAACTAATGCCAATGGCTGATATAGCCAATACTGAAAATGCCTTTGAAAACATGGATCTCAATGATAACATCCCTTTTCAAACTGCCAATCTTGCTTCAACTATTGTTGGCATTGTTCAAAGCAATCGCTTTTACGTTGTTATTCCAATGGAAGAGCACACTCCTATTAATCCATGGGATCCTCCTACGCCAGAGCCATCAATGTAGGGATTATCCTGTCCCACTGATATAGTGGTGATCAAAATGGATGACCCTACTGTTGTCAAAGGTTGGAGTCACTACCGCCCATTAGCTATGAGTAGGTAATTTTCTCCCTACATTAGAGATGATCCAAATATGGCTCTTCTCGACAACCTTATTACCTCTTGTCTTACTCCACAATTCTTTAAGGTTGAAAAGCCACAAAAATCACATTTTGTTGGCTATGCTGAGCTCAAAGAGAGAGCTACCAAGCAGTATATATATTGGTTAAATGAAGTTCGAAGGCCTCATTTTGAAAACTTTACTGACCCTACTTCTCCTCCCTTTGAGCCCTTCCAAAAAATTCTGACTGGTTCGAAGAGTTGAAAAATATTAGGTTTGATCCCACTACCTCTCATGCTGGCTATTCTTCTACCATTTTCCCCCATTTTGATGCCACCAAAGCCAAAGAAGTTTTGGCTGCCTTTGCCTTTTTGGATATAGGGATTCTGGAAGAAGATGTCCCTTATAAGAACTTCTTATGGGCATGTGAAACTCTAAAGTTTGCTACCTCTGAACAAATTAGTTCTTTTATTCAATCATTTCAGAATCAGATCCCTCTTCTTCGAACTTGGATGAAAACCAACAGTGTTGCTTTTGGGTTTAATCAGGATCTTCATGACTATGAAATTGTCCATGCGCAGGTCACTAGACTCTACAATAAGATGGAAGACTTGAAATCCCAGTTGGGGCTTCAAAACAGCTTTGAAGGAAACTTAAAAGGCGCATGAAGAGAAACTCTTTCGAGTTGGCCAAGCTTAAAGTCAAAGCCAAAAATTTGGTTTTGAAAATCAAGCCCTTGATTGAGAAAAAGCTTAAACTGGATGAAGAGAACAGGGTCAGAGTGATGGAGAGGCAATTCTTTACCTTTGCTTGGGAAAGGTTTCATGCCTTGGTGACTTGGAGCTTTCCTCATTATTTTCAGATCATTCAAGCTCCTGTTGCTGCTCCAGCACCAGTTGTTGTTTAATTTTCTCTTCTATGTAAAAGTACCTTGTTTCTTTATTGTTCTTTAATTTCTTAAGTAAATTAGTTTATATTTCTTCACTTTGAAAGAAAAATCCTCTTAATTGAGGTAATTGAACCATTCAAACACAATCGTCTGATTAGATTTGGTTTTTCAAAGTTAATCTGAGAGAGAAGACTTAAAGGCTTTCTCTGGCACACTCGCACACAATTATTTTCCATTGCAAAGAAGTAAAAGAACCAAACAGGTATATAGCAGACTCGTGTTAATTAATTAACTATTTAAAATTAAATAAGAATTATTATACTAAGACCACCACATTTAGTTAGCATATGTTTATGTTTTGTGGGACCTTCGATATTAAATGGAGTAGGCTGTGTGGGATCCCTCATCTACAAATACGTACTCCCTCCATCTAAAAAAATATGTCTAAAAATACTATTCACATTTCTCATAAAATAATCTATATATTTTGATTTATAATAATTTGTATATGCAATTTCAATCTTATTTGATAGATCTCACTTAGTTTTATTAAACAAAATCATAAAAAGTATTCTAGATTATCAAATGTAGAATTTTTTTTGAAAGGTGTGAATAACATTTTTAGGCATCCATTTTGGAATGGAGGGAGTAATTTAAAATTGAACGAGTGTAATCCACAATATTTAAACTCAAAGGTAGAATATTAATTCCTTCACAACCCTATTGGACACATAAATAATTAAAATACCAAATAATGAGTCCGTGGGATCCACAGTATTTAAGCTTTGTGGAATCCACAATGGTTAGACTTAAAAGGTAAAATATTAATCCCTTCATAACACTATTTGACCCAAGAATATTTAAAATACCAAATATCGTGGGGTCCACAATATTTAAGCTTGTGGAATCCACAATGTTTAAACTTAAAATGTAAAATATTAATCTCTTCATAACACTATTTGACCTAAAGAATATTTAAAATACCAAATAATGAGTCTGTGGGATCCACAATTGAATCCACTCTATTTTAAAACTTAAAAAGTAAAATATTAATCTCTTCATAACTTTATTGGACCCAAGAATACTTTAAAGCCAGATTAAAAAAAAGAATATTTAAAATACCCAATAATGAGTCTATATTTATACCTTAGTTATCTTATAGATATTCAAGTTTTGTGGAACCCATAATATTCAAACTCAACGGTAGAATATTAATTCCTTCATAACACTATTGGACCTAAAAATAATTAAAATACCAAATATGAGTCCGTGGGATCCACAATATTTAAGCTTTGTGGAATCCACAATGTTTAGGCTTAAAAGGTAAAATATTAATTCTTTCAGAACACTATTTCCACAATGTTTAGACTTAAAAGGTAAAATATTAAGGGAAATGATAATACCAAAACCATTTTTGTTTGTGCCAAAATCATAGTGCATAAAAGGCTTGTACCTTGCACATGGTACAACGTTTTTAAGCACTGCAATTTTGGCACAAAAAAAAAAAACGGTTTTGGCACAAACAAAAACGGTTTTGGCACAAACAAAAACGGTTTTGGCATTAGCACCCCCAATATTAATCCTTTCATAACACTATTTGACCCAAAAATAGTTAAATAACCAAATAACGAGTATGTGGGATCCATAATTGAATCCACACTATTTAAAAAGTAAAGTATTAATCCTTCATAACAATATTGGACCCAAGAATATTTTAAAGTCAGATAAAAAAAAAGAATATTTAAAATACACTATAATGAGTCTATGGTATTCACAAAAATATAAACTTAATGAAGAGGATTTAGAATTGAGTTTGTGGCGTCTAACGTAAAAATATAATGCAAAAGTGAAATCTTAGAGGTGAGTAACATTACTAATGGAATTTAAACATCACCCCCAAAAAATAAAAAATAAAATAATAATAATAATAATAAAATACTAATGGGGAAATTAGAGCACCGAGAATATTTTCAGCTTTAGGAGGAAAGAAATTCAAAAAAATGACGAAGGCCAACGATCCTTGTTGAAATTGAGACATTTTTAAACAAAAACATTTTGTAATATTATGCCTTGAAAGCAAAACTTCATAACAATACATGGTGACGGGTATTAATCAGATGCCCAATGCCCGATGCAGGTGTAAATATATGTATAGGGAGCGCTTCTTATCCGGACTCCGGACTTCCGGATCTCCGTGATCCGAGCATTTTTTTTGACGATCCTAACCGTCCAATGTGTTCAGAAGGTGTTTTCAAGGGTCCACGCGGGATATCTTCAAAAAATTTTTTTTTACCGGGAATGGCTTGATCCAAACAGTTTTTTTTCGCAAAAACTGTATGTCGACCCTTGAAAATACCTTTTAAACACATTGGACGGTTCGGATTTCCCAAAAACAATTTTTAAAGTGAAAAAATTACATTTTTCCTTATTTACGGGAGACCCTTACTAGAAAATTTACCTATATATATATATATATATATATATATATATATATATATACACCACACGTCCCCTCCAAACTCTCGGATTTTGTTAAGTTACGGACCTCATTGATCCCGATCAAATTTTGATGATCCGAACCGTCCAATGGAGGGAGTACTTCGTAGTCCATTTGGTATCCATAAACGTTCAAATCTCCTCGTCATTTTATCCCAACAGAAAACCCTAATTCTGTTTTCAGAAAACATTATTTCCATTGCGGGCGGAAATAAATGTTTCATTCAAATCAATCACAATAGTTCGTGCGATTATGTACTATGCAATCACATTGACTACACAATCACATGGACCGTTGTGATCCATTTGGAGGAAACATTTGTTTTCAATCGCCGGCGGAAATAACTTACTCTTTTTTGTTTTTTTTTCGGAAAATGTTAGGAAACATGAAAAATTTACTCGAAATGGTCTAGAAAAGAGAAATCAATGGTCCAGATTCACTTGTGATCTCTTTCCTGAATCATTTTGCTACTCTTTTTTTTTTGAAGTGATTTTCACACCCTTTGTGTCTTTTAGTGAAAATTTCTCGCCCAAATATATTTTCCGCTAAATTTTCTCTAATGGTGAAAAAGTTCGGATTTTCTTCAAAATCAGGGTTTTTCGTTCTTCCCGAAGTCCCCACCAGTTCTTGCTTCTTCTTCTTCATCTCAAATCCCAACTTCAAGTTTTCAACTCTCACTTACTCACTCCTTCCGTCTTCTTTGCTGCATTTTCGTCTCTATTCCCTGTCTAGGGTTTTGTAGAACAATCTTTCGAGGGTTTTAGGTTTTCTTGAAAAATCTTTCAGGGTTAACTATGGATTCATATGGTGCTGCAAATCCCAACACCAACTCCTCAGGCTTCCAACCCAACATGCGCTTACCTTACAGCACTGACGCCGCCGTCGCGTACCGGCCACTTATGCCTCCGCCGCCGTATCAAGACGGCGGCAATGGGTCTTCCGTGGCGCCGCCGCAGCACGTCGACGGTGGAGTGAATCAGGTAATTTTTTTTATCTACATTTTCCTTACGATTTATTTCTTAACAATTTTCTCTTCTCTCTTTTTCTTCAAAGAGAGGGGGAAAATTTTCCTTCCCTTATTTGGTTTTGAAATGAAATGAGAAAAAAGATACAGATCCTTAAGGGTCCGGACGTTCCTGTCTGGCCATTTCCGGGTTCTTCCGGGATCCGTTTTGGTATCGGGGACCGTTTATTGTTGTATCCGAGAAAAAAAAAAATACATGGAAAATAAAATTTTGAGCACATAACATTTTATCTACATTTTTCTTACACTTACAGTTTCTTTCTTAAATAAAGTTTTCGAAATTCATTTTGAAAAATAGTTTTTAGTTTCCATTAGAATTTTATTGAACTGATCAATATGGTGTTGCGATTCAGCAGGCCAAGAAGAAGCGCGGAAGGCCTAGGAAGTACAGTGTTGTGGTTGGTGGTAACATATATCCATCGCCGTCGCTGCAGGTGGAGGCTGTTTATCCGTCAGGTGGCGGCACAGATGGGTTTCCTGTGGCCGCGGCTGACGGTGAGGCGAGTCAAGAGGGAAAGAAGCAGCGTGGGCGGCCTAGGAAGAGTGCTGTTGAGCGTGGTAGTATGCAGCAGGAGGCAGCCGTTTATCAGCCAAGTGGGTTGTCTTCTCCTAGTGGTAATATGCAGCTGGAGGTGGCTGGGTTGTCGTCTCCTAGTACTCTGGCGGTACCAGCGGGTTCTTCTGGGAAGAAATCGAGGGGAAGGCCAAAGGATGCTAAGGGAAGGAAACAACAGCAAGTTGCTTCCAAGGGTAGTTCTCTGTTTATTCATAGACGCGTAAAATACATTATGACTTATAATCTATGATATGGAAATTTGTGTATCTATATTTATGATGCATTCTTGTACTGACGTTCTCTGTTCATATTAGGATGCAATTTGTTTATTCATATTCTTGGTTTCTGTTCTTTGTTGTTCTTCTTTCAAGCAAAGGGGCTTTGGGATTGTAAGAAAGGGAGAGAAATGAAACGAATGTACTAGTAAATAATATATTTAGTTAGAAATGAAAAATGGATCAATATAAACTAAATTTTTCCCCTTCAATTCCCGTTTCCTTTTTCATTCCTGGCAATTCAAAGAGGCTGTCATCGGTATAAGAAAGAGGCCTAAAATAAGATCTTTTTTATTGTTGCATATTTTATTGGCCTTTCTGTCAGGTGCTTTTTATATTAATTACTATTTTGGATATATATTATGCAGTTACTCTCAACATAGTATGTCTTGTGTTGTTTTCGAGAATCAATATTCTTTAATACTATTGTTTGGGTCAGGACATTATGCAACAAGGGTACTTGTACTTGTTTATCGATTTATTTTTCCATTGGTGGGGACGAAGGAGTGGAAAGGCGGATTTTGGTTGATTTGTGCTTTAGAGCTGGTGTTTACTATTAGCTGCATGGCACATGATAGTTTACCGTCTTATTTAACAAAATAATACAACTTCCCATTCCTGGCTGGGAAAAGAAAGATATCGAAACCTTAGTATTTCTTGCACATATGGTTCTTATATTATTCTTTTTGCTTTTTTTTTTCTCGCTTCCCTCTTGGGTAATTTTGGTTTTACGATTTGCCAATTATAGGTTATGTTTAACTACTTCTATTGTGCTGTTTCAGCTATCTTGGCAGATTTCGTTTGGTATGAGAACAGGAACTCTCAACTCATCTTCCATCTGAACATTTTTTTTTTTTTTTTTCATTTTTGTTTGGCCAATTGCTCTCCAGTATAATTTGTTTCCCCAATTCTGTTCTAGTGCATGTAATTTATAGCAGACTATTAGCATTCTGGAGTTCTAATTAATATTCTTTTTCAGGGTCAGCAGCAGTTGAGTTTACGACACATGTCCTTACAGTACAAGCTGGAGAGGTTGTCATCAATCTTATAATATCCCTCTTTACTTTTCTGCAATATTCCTGTTTCATAATCGTAGAATTTGGTTTAAAGATAAAGATACACTGAAAATATAGTTGATAATCATGCAAGTAGGACTCCCATTGCTTAATTTGTTTTGCTGATTATTGAATGAGGAGGTTTGTTTTTTTTGGGATAAAAAGCCAAACAACATTTGGATGACAACGTTGTCGTCACATTTATTGGATTGAAAGTAATGATTCACGAGAAATTGAGAAGTTACAGCACTGAACTTATCTGCCCCTTAATTTGTTACAGTATATAGTATATACCTAAACCAGCTTTGTTTCAATTATTTTGTTGTTCAGTTTCATTGTTAGCCTCACAGTTGCGGTGGTGATTTATCATACTCTCCGTCACCTCGTACCCATTTATACAGAGGCAGTTCCTATATTTTTTGCTTGGTCAAGAGCTGTTTTCTACTATATTTGTACTTCCTCAGTTTCATGCTATTTAAATTTGCATGTTTCAAATTTACTATAAATTTTCTTTTGTAATTAGGACATTATAGTCTATGATACTCAAACACGCTAATTTTCAAAAGGCTTATAGCTTTTGGTGATTTGACAATAGTCCAAGAATACCAAAATTACCGAAAATAATGTAAGTTACAGATCTTAAATTCACGAGTAATAACAAGTAAGAACTTTAATATGCAGTTTTCTTGAATTACATCTACGAACTAGCTCTATATGGCTATAAATACTTAAAATGATATTGTTCACATTCTAAGAACTAAATTTTAACACATTTAATTCTATCAAATGAGTTTTTTTGTTGCAAGTTCAGAATTAGAATTGAGAAACGGAATTAAAATAATAAAAAACAGAACTATGGGGAAGAGAATAGCAGAATGAGAAGACAAACATGAGACTAGGAGAGAGGGGCTGAAACCTGTAAGTGAAAATCCCCCAAGCTCAAAAAGTAAAATTGGTAGCTTGGAACATCATAGGAGAGGCTTTTGAAGAGCCAACAAAATTTTATTAGTTGGAAAGATATGTCTGAATTGTAGTCAATAAAGTAGATTCCAAGGTAAAATCAATATCCCTTGGAGTTGGACTCCTTCCCTATCATTTTTTTATTGCAAAAAGTGATTGTGCATATCATGTCAGTAACGGCCTTGCAGGTCCATTACCATCGTTACGTAATGGCCAATACCTTCCCTTAACCCCGTTACGTTAGTGATTTTTATCCTCATGGCAATAACGGCTATAACATGACACTGTACCTACGATACTGTTATGTAACAAGGATACCGTTACGTATCACTGATATTTTAAATCATGCTCTCATGACAACATCCTTGTAAGTAGTTACTAATAGGAAAGTACATGATATAAAAAACACCACCAAAACAAGTGACATGGAGGTCCGTCAAATTCCGGTAGGATTGAAAATACATAACTAGACAGTGGCATATTACTATCCCGTCTTTGTTGCTCTGGTTGGTGGACCAGCTGGGCATATGGATGCATAGGATTATGACCCTAGGACAGATATAGCGAGGCGGATAAGGGTAGATTGGCTATCATTTGATTCATAATCCTAGGATAGGGAATACCGAGGCAGGTAAGACTAGTTATGTTTGGATTCGTAACCATAGGAAGATGTGTCTAAATTTCACTCAATGAAGTAGACTCCAAGGTGAAAACCGTTGAGTAGTAGTCCCTTTGACACTTTTTCTCTTGATTGTGCAAATATAGACTTGAAAATAAGTGATGTTGTGCATATTCTACCGGGAACAGCCGTAACGGTCCATTACGACCCTTAAGTAATGGCAGATACCGTTACGTATCATAGATATTTATAACCATGCATGCGAGACAATTTACACCAATTGATTTGAGTAGTTTCACTAGCTTGCAGCATATAACCTATATGCCTGGAAATTTGATTTTTTGATTGTTGGAAATTGGGATGTTTGAGTTTGAATTTCCAATTTTTTTCCTTATAGCCATTACAATATAACATCCAAAAAAAAAAAAAAAAAAATCCTTGATATTACAAAAGCAAAAATCATTTATATATCGTACAATAGCACATGCTCTTATCATTCCTTTTAAGATGCAATTTATACTAAATAACATTAAGTTAAGGCTTTACCTATTTAGGACACATGACCGTATACAAATTTATTTTGGAATATGCTTACAAACTTATTTTGGAATATGCTTAAAGCTAGCACAAAAATATACAAAATGTAAGACTGTATAAAAAGTAAAGAAGAGATAGCCAAACACCATTTTGAACTCCAACAAATGTGATTCTGAAGAAAAAATATAGGTATCGTCTAAGTTGTGCAAGATTTTGGAAATTGTCACAGCTCTGGTTACCTCTACGGTTATACTACGATTGATATACCCTGAAACCGCGAAACGCATCATCGCAATAGCAGCTATGGCGACCAATACTGATATTTTGTTGTACTTTTTCACTTCAAATCATTGTCAACAATACATCTATAACTGAGTCAGTTGTCCGTAATTTGCATATTACCGCGCATGATTTTTTTGCTTCTCATAATTGTTGTGTTGTGATGAGTAAATGTGACCAAAACAATATGCCTTGGGAGATTAACGGAAAGATGAAGGCCATGGTTGGATTGTGCAATTAGCTTATGCTTCTCATTCATATAATTCGGCTTTTCTGGCAACCTTTCCGTTTGAGATCATTGTAACGTTCAAGTAAAGTTATCGAGCAGGCAAGAAAGTATATTGAAGCAGAACTAAAGGGAGGAGATGTCTGTATGGAGTTGTAGAACATTGGGTATTCACTTTTCCAACTGCTACTCATTAGAAGTTTAGAACTAGGATTTTGTTTAGAGCCGAGGGTATATCAGTTAAACCTAAAAGTATGTAGACCTTATTTGCCATTTAGGTAATTTTGTAGCATTAATGATAGAATTACATCTTTCAACCCTTCAGAAAATTGAGACCCTTAAGCCTGCATACTCGTTGTTATGTATTTAGAGGGCTGCATGTGAAGATTGCCTATAGTTGTATATATCAGCTACAGCCACCCGTTTTGTAGTTCGAACTGTAAGTTTTCCTGATGCTACCTGTGAGTTAACTTTAAATGCTGATCCCTGGAGTTAGCTTCACTTGGCATCACCATATAGCGAGTGGGTACGCATTCATGACATGCTGAGTATAGTTTGATGTCAGATTTTGTTTCCTTTTTAAGTAGGTTTTCGCCGGCGAACCTTGAGAATTTAGTGTTTGTTGATTACATTGCACTTTTTGATTACGATATGTTGACTCTCTAATTTACTATTTATTCTTTCTGCTTCTCAGGATATATGCTATAAAATAATCTCATTTTGTGAAAATCGTACGAGCGGTATTTGCGTTCTGTCAGCAAATGGTGCCGTATCCAATGCAACACTTCGTCAACCGGAAACATCTGGTGGAACTGTAACATATGAGGTGATAATCTGATACATCTAACTTTGTTATCCTTGCTTATCAATGAAGAACTGCATGGGATAATTGTTTTATGTTTTACGATAATCTTTCTATTACACACACTGATCTTCTGAAATATACTTGTAAATATACGAAGATATGGATCGGAATAATTTTTTATTTACTCTTTAGGTCCATGATAACATAATGTTGTAGTCGTAGATGTCAAGAAAGGGAGCTGGAGAAGAGAGAAGAAAATGAAATCGGAAAGCCAAATGGTGTGAATGCTTTGTAATTTATTTTTTATGATCAGCATTTTGCTTCGTAGACAACTAGTATGTTGAGGGCAGACATTAGCTTTGACAAGTCAGAAAGGACGTATCACCATAACCCTAGCGAATATTAAATCCTCATGAAGATAGCCTGCACCTTTGTTTTACAAGGATCATTTGGCAGAATTTGGTAATCCTGTAAATACAGGTCCATCTTTGTTTGAAGTGTTGTGGAGTGGACATTCTTTCCTCCATAGTTAAATATTAAGTTGATGCAAACCAAAACAAAGGATGGATTTAATTAAGAGATAGAGGATCCCAAATTGGGATACTAGGAGCAAAAGCTCTCAATATTCTTTAATCAATTCATCAAAAACTACCTAATGAGGACCCCAAGACACCTATTTATAGACCCACTACCACTAAAGACACAAAATGACACTATTAACCCAAAAGTTACTGCATCAGGACTCTCCCTCTAAAGAAAACAACTTGTCCTCAAGTTGGACTACTAACATAAGACACTAAAATAAAGACAACGTAAAGTTTTATTGTGCAGCTTCAAAGTAGATATGTTGCTGCGTTCCTTGATCAATTTGTCACCCTCAACACAACCAATCTTCAATATGAGCTTCTTTTTGTATACATCCACCGCGTCCATACTTATATGCCAAGAAACCACCCATTTGCCATGTCTCTTGTGTAGAATCACATCATAAAAATAGGTCATCACACTTGTATCCATCGCACCACGCCAAGAACCATCTAACATGATGTGCAAAAAGTCGAACTTCACCTCATAGCCAAGGCTTGCTCGAGTGAAAACCATGCCCAAAGCATCTTCAAGCACCAAGTAGTCCACACTCTCTTTCGGCAACTTTGGAACTTGTCCGGGCATCACGAAATCATAAACTTGAACATCTTGCACCAAAGACAATTCAAGAGGCATCTCGTAGAACCGACTATCAAGCTTTGACTCTACAAAATCCTCTAAAATAAGCGGGACATCAAAAGCAACCTTTTCGGTGTTTGGTATCACACCAACTCCGTTCTCTTTTTCTCGTGCTTCCTTGTTTTCTTGCCTTGCTATAGGAAAGCTTTCCTTGATCATATCAACAAATCTCTCCTCTTCAATGCCAACACTAAACTCTTCATCATAAGTAGGATCATCTTCAAATTCTCCACTAGCCTCAAAGACGGAATCATCTTCAATCTCTTCATGTGGGAACTTATCAAGTTTAGGAAGAACATCATCATCAATATCCTTATACTCGCTAGGATACTCATCGTACAAGGGAATTCCTTCCAAATCACCTCCAAAGCCTTCATTTGGAGACTCATCAAAGATTGACAAGTCTTCAAACTCCTTTTCAATCCCAAAGATAACATCATCTTTAAGATCACTTTCAAGTTCTTCACTTGGATATTCATCAAAAATAGGAAATCCATTAAAATGACCGAGTTCTTGCACCTCTTCAAACACATCCGGAGTGAGGTTCATCGCCCCCTTAAACTTGTCCGGATTGACGGGTCCATAAGATTCTTCAAGGCCATCACCAATGTTCTCCTCCTCGTAGTCAATGCTAAACTTAGCTTGACTATGAGAATCATAAATACCTTCGTGAGGTTGTAAACGATGCACCTTCTTAATCAAGGTAGCAAGTCGTCTTTTCAACAACAATAACTGAACCTTATCATTCAAGGTAGCAATTTGTATACTCAACTCTTCAATCTCATTCCTAAAATGATTTTGGTTGTCAAAGTTATCAATTCCATCATCATTATTCACCATGAATGCTCTACCTCTACCTCCTCTCATACCTTTACCTCTATAAGCCATTAAAACACCCACAATCAACTTCCACAATCAATTCAAGCTCAATCAAGCTAAACCCACTCAATTGGGACCCCAAACTACAATAAAAATTAACTCCAAACAAACAAATCAACCCAAAATAAGCTGCACCCAGTCAACTCAGTTACAAAACCCAATCAACTCAGTGATTTTGGACCTGAACTCAGTCAACTCGACACAAGAACTCAGTAACTCAGTACTCAACAGCCTCAAAGCAAGGAAAATCAAGGAAAATCAACTCTAATCGCAACAAATCGAAACAAACCACAACAAATTTCAACAAATTAGACAAACCCAGTTGATATCGAAGCTAAAACACAGATTCAAGTGTCCAAAACCCAGATTTGAAGACCAAAAACCCAATTTCGAAGGCCAAAACCCAATTTCGAATGCCACACAGTGAGATTCGAACACTGTAGAGTGTTGTCTGTACCTTAATCAAGTGCGAACAGTGATGTCGAGGGCCGAACAGTGCTGCTGAAGGCTGAACAGTGCATTTCGAGACTGGTTGAGTGATTTCGAGTAAGATACAGCAGCAATCAAGTTCGAAAATGGTCCTACAGTCTTCGATGGTGGTCGAAACAGCTTCAAATCAACAGATCGAGGGTCATAAGGCTGTTTCAAAAGCCTAAACCCAGATTTCGAGTTCGAAAAATGCTGGATATGGTTCGTACAGGTTCGGAAAGGGTCGATTGGTGAGTTTTGAGTTCGATTTAGGGCTGGAGAGGTCTGAAAATGGGTAGATCTGCAATTTTCGAGTGGAATAAGTTGTTTTGGGTTTTTCCGGCGAGTTTCCGGCACCGTTTTCCGGCGAGGTTCAGGTGAGATCAATGGTCAGGATCTGAGCTCAGTGCTCTGATACCAAATGATGCAAACCAAAACAAAGGATGGATTTAATTAAGAGATAGAGGATCCCAAATTGGGATACTAGGAGCAAAAGCTCTCAATATTCTTTAATCAATTCATCAAAAACTACCTAATGAGGACCCCAAGACACCTATTTATAGACCCACTACCACTAAAGACACAAAATGACACTATTAACCCAAAAGTTACTGCACCATAAGTCTTGGTCCTAACAAGAGTTCGTATTTGCGCCTGTGTATCGTTATTTAATATCTCAAATCATGCAAGATGCTCGTGCATGCTGCTTTTTGCAGGGACGCTTTGAGATCATCCGTCTTTCTGGCTCATTCGTGCTCTTAGAGAATGGTGTTCAGCGCAGCAGAACCGGCGGGTTAAGTGTGGTGTTAGCTGGGGCTGACGGTAGCGTTTTAGGTGGTGATTTGGCAGGGGTTATAACTGCAGCTACTCCAGTCCAGGTATGTTTGACTTTGAATTGCTGATTGCATGTTTCTCACTTATTTTAGGATTCAACTCATCTACCAGCTTGAATCATTCTCTCTGTTGTTGTCCAGTGAGATATTATGAAGATGCTACTGTTTTAGAAAATTCTACGATATGCTTTGTTTCTAGTTGTATCCCTACCGGCTACCGCGAAATTCTGAAACTGAGGAGCTTTCTATCCTCCCCTGAGCTGATTCTCTCCGGCTTTGCAATTTTATTTTGTCAATTGGTACCATGCTGCTTCTTTTAATTTCATGAAAACCTTACTTCATTTTTCAGTCTTCTCATCCTGTAGATATTTCGTTTTCTCCAAAATTTTATGTTTCCAATGAGATGCTTATTGTGGTCTGAGGACCTCATCTGGGTTTTTACCAATTTTGATGTCCACTCACATGTACGAAATATCACGATTTAGTTATCTTCTGTACTGTAACATTGTCTTTAGAATCCTTGACCTTGGTTCTTTAAGGATCTCATCTATTACACACGCCGATGTTCACTCACATGTTTGTTTGCTCTAGTTCCCATCTTCTCTTCTTCACCCTCAAATTTGAGTTTATCCACAAACAAAGAGACTCTTCTACCATCACCCGTGGGCTTGTCCCAGCGGAAGGAGTCATCCCTTGCTTACAAGTGGGCAGGGTTCGATTCCTCTCTAGGGCAGGTACCGCGATTTACCTGGTGGGTCGGGGCGGGGGTCGCTTCGGCTAATCTGGAGGTTTGCACTCTTAGGCGGTTCCAATTAGCGGCCCTCCTATGGGGTGGTTCCTTTGTTAGCAAAAAAAAGAAAAGAAAAACTCTCTTCTACTACCAGTTAAGTTTGAAATATTTGCGTCCATCTCCGGAACTTCATGTAATTTGGGGATAGGAAACGAAAATCCAGGGGATTTCCCTCCTCAGATTGAAGGCTCGTCTCCCATACCTTCTCTTTTCCATTGACAAATCCTTTCACAAAATCCTTGATTCAGTACTATACTAACTATACAAACTACACACAGTGTTTCTAAATTTCTAGGAACTCCAAGTGTACATATTTATTCATGCCTTGGTAACATCTCGGTTCTGTTGCAGATAGTTGTCTTTTCTTTTGTCCCATGCGCGGAGGATTCCAAATTGCCAACCCAAGCGGGTCCTTCAACTGCTCCACCAAACCCAGTTCCCGGAGCATCAGCTGGTGGAAGCCCAATATCATGGGGAACCATGAGTGACTCCTCAGGTGGCCCCGGAAGCCCTCTGAACCAGACCACCGGAGCATACGACAACAACGATAATCAACATGACATGAACAACTTGTCTTGGCTCAACTGATGGGTGGCTGCATTTTGGCAGAGTAAAAACTATTGCGCTCTCTCTCTCTCTCTCTAGTATACTTCTCAGAGTTGCTACATTAAAACATTTGAATGATTTTTTTGATGGCTGTAAAGTTGATTGCCTTTTTGTTACCAGCATTTTTTATTTTTTTATTTTATTTATTTATGCGCAACTTGCTTTCTAGGAGACGAGGAGAATTGTTCCGGGAGCACTGAATAATTTTTCCGTATATTTGATGTTTTGGGCCCCGAATCAGCTTCGGATCTGACTTCGGTTACTCTAGTAGGATCTCTGTTCATGAGAGAATCCATCGGAGAGGGAAAAATTATTTGGTGCTTCAGGAGCAATGCTAGTGTGAAACTCACATCGTAAGTAAGCGTGAGGGAGCATTGGTCTTATCTACTGCACGACAAGCGTGCTTGGCTAACGGTTGTGTATGTCTCATGACACTATACTTTGCCAATGGTTATCTCCCTGTTGAGAGGTAGTTTTGCGCTCGGCTTCTTGGCGCGGGGACCCTACGAGAGAGTTGAATCTTGAGTTAGGAAAGCAATGACGGCATTTCTACTTAACGAAAAACACCGTCGCAATTGAATGTCGCAATTGAATTGTTAGAAGTTGACTAGAGGACATTGCAAAGCATTAATATCCCCGTAACAAGTACTAAATCTTTGCTCCATGCCCTCAAAAGAACTACACCATTGTGTTGGGGCTATTTGTTTTTTTTTTTTTTTTTTTAATTTTTTTATTTCAGATCCATTTTGATTATCGAAATCATTTGTCGGCTTTAGAATTCATCGCAATAACATAAATAAGTTCCAATCCAACGTGCTAAATTGGTTCCGATCCACATGATGAACGAACATACGTAAAATTGATTGAGATTTAAGACTCAGTTTGATCACATGTACAATTAATCGAGACCACAAATAACGAACTCTAAAAATGACGAACTCCTTTCACCGAAATTAGTCCGAAGGAAGCCCACGAAGACCCGGCTTGCGTATACTTTTGTTTGGGTTCAATGGAGTATACTGTAAAGGGGTGAGGACGAAGACTGTAGCGTGTCTTTTCGAGTATTATTTGGTGTGGTCTTGGAGCGCAACATTCTTCTTCACTGTACATTTCTGTCCCATAATTTTTTAGATGAACTATGGGTACTTTTTTTTTTTTACGACATAAAGAGTTATCAAACACCCAAACGGTATGAGAATAATCCACCTCCAAGGTGGGCGCAAATCCTCTATTCTATGAATTTATAAAAAAACTATGGATACACTATTTATTATTATTTTTTTTGACAACATAGGAGGTATCTCACACCCAAATGACATAAGAATAATCCCCCTCCAAGGTGGGAGCGGAGACAATCCTCGTTGGGTTGGGGGTACACTATTTGGTGTACACCAAATTGCATCACCTTGGGTGAGACCTATTTTAGGATTCCAAACCAATGATTGGAGTGGTTCAATTTGTTTTGAACACGTTTGGAGGAGTCTCTATAAAAAAAATCAACTCAATTTGATTGATTTTCTCCTCAAAATATGTTGAGATAAAAATTGATTGGATCGATCAAGACTTTATTGATATCCGAATGAGGTTCTTTTTTTTAAAGGATATCTGAATGAGTTGATTTTTCACAAAAACTCATAAAATAATAATTTGAAAAAAATTAAGCAACTCCGGTGATTAGTGTGAGACTCCAAAATAGGTCCCACACAAGTTGGTGTATAATTGGTGTAACACTAAATGGGAACGGGGGGCTGCGAAGCGTGCTGTGCAGTCACGGTGCGGACGCGCTAGAATCGTTTCGATGATTGGAGACGTTCACCGCGTAGAGCTTGTCGAGTTGAACAAATGTATAAAAAATCAACTTGATTGGATATCATTAAGTGTGTAATCGAAACGCATATGACTTGAAAACAAATAAATCCTGAAGGATCTGAAATACTGGATCAAAACCACCAAATCCATTCTTTTCAAGTTATAAGTGTTCCAATGAGGCACTTAACGATATCCGATCAAGTTAATTTTCAATAAACTTGTGGTACTCGACAAGCTCTATGCGATAGACATCTCCGATCCTCGGAACGATGCTGACATGGCCTTCGCTGTGGCCGCACGGCACCCCCGGACCCCACAAAATGATGTGCCCTTAAGTGGGCTCAGACATTTACTTAACCCCATAGCAATATGTGGTGAAGAAACATATGCTGTGATGCCCCATGGCGATTCAATGATTTTTCGTGTCTTCTATCTCAATCAGGAGGAGACTGAGGGGACAGCTCACCATGGGATCACGTGAGGTTGCCCACATGGACGCCTTTTTCACCCAACACATACCTAAAAGGCCAGAAACGGTTATGGCGTGACAAACTGCTGCGAGTGAGTATTACAAAGTGAGCACAGCAGGGAAGGAAGGAAGGAAGCCAGCTGGATAGGGTTGGCTGGATTGGGCTATGGGGACGTGGGGTGTTGGCTTTTTGTTCACGTGTCCACCCTACCCAATATGGACACTTGTCCGATCACTACATTTACTGCTGCATTGATTTGGTGGTTACAATGACGGCACTTGCCACCCTACTTGAGCCATTTATGTTTCGTGAAATGGTGACCCCACGTGGCGCGCTAACGGTCTTCCGATAATTAAATGTTCGGGTTAGTTTACGTGCAATTCGATTAATTTTGAAGAAGTAATTGTAGTATTTACTGGCGGGGCGATATGGTTCACTAATGTCACCATATATGTACTAACTTATCTTGAATAAGATGATAAGTACTCCCTCCGTCCCTTTTTAAGTGATCCACTTGGGAAACGTGTATTTTTGCGGACGTTTAAAAACGTACTTTCGCCTATCGTTTTTAAATTTTTTTTGCACCAAATTAAAGTACTCAATGAACACTTTAATTTGGTATAAAAAAAATTTAAAAGTTATATAGAGAAATATGTTTTTTAGGGGTTTGAAATTGCACGTATTCCCGTATGGATCACTTAAAAAGGGACAGAGGGAGTATTGGTTATATTGGCACCCTTCATACAATCTCAATTTCAATTTTTAACATGGAAGTGCACTTTTATTGGGGTTTGATTTTGGATGTCTAATCAATGAGTTGGGGTTTTTTTATTTTAATTAATTCTAACCAATAAATTTGGACTTCCTATTCTACTAAATTTGTACATTGAAATGAAATTTGTCTTGAAGTTCAATTCAGTCCTAGATGACTATCATGACTTGAAAGAACGTTCGTTTTTGCTTTAATAGGCGGTTGGGTTTTACATTAGAAATTTTAACTTTATCTTGTGTTTTAACACGTGCAATTTCCCCCAAACATGTGGGGCTGAAACGCCACTTCACTCATATATTTCTTCCCATTGTGGGCCTCACTGTGCATTTGTTTCAATAATCTGAACCGTTTATTTTGTAGGGCTTACAGGGCAAGTGTATTTCATATAAAAGATCAACTTGATTGGACATCGATAAGTATATCGAAAACTGAATTTCGGTTCATATAACGAATGGTCATGGTCATTTTAACTTTAAAAACTATCGACAGAATCCAAGTTGTCCATTTTATGAACCAAAATTTGATTTTTGATAAACCTATCGATGTTCGATCAAGTTGAGTTTTTGCATAAATACAGTATTTTGCGGGCCCTACAAGATGAACGGTTCAGATTACTAGAACAAATGCACGGTGAGGCCCATTAATGGGGATCGGAAAATAACTTTTCTATTCTCAAACGGCATTTTCACAATTAAATGGAGCTTAAAAAGAATTTCATGGATTGAGATATTGATCAATATCCACTTAGTCAACTAAAGGTTTTTAATTCAACTAAAAGAGAAGAGAACGAAACAATTTCCCATCTCTATCATTTTTCTTAATTCACAAGTCTATAGCCGATCAAAAAGACTACTTAAGAAGTTTAAAGTTTTTTTTTCTTGCTTGATTATTGGATAGCCAGACCATCGTAAGCGCCATCCGACTATCAGAATCTTAATATTAACGACTAGACAAACCATCAGTGATTAGAAAAAAAATTCACTGACAATGGTAATCCAACCGGCGACCTTGATTTTATATTACTCATATATATTGTATACCATACAATTATTGGAGCAGCAAAGTGTTATTATAAACCCTAAAGTCCACCCAAGTCCACCTTCACTCAATGGCATTACCTCAAAAGCAAGGAGACCAAGGTGCACCTAGCTAGATAGCTTTCAATTTTCAAGAAGCAATGAGAATATAAAACTCAAGCAATCCAAATATCCAATCAATTAGACAATGAGAGCATATATGGATCACTCCAGTGCCTTGAAATGATCCCTTCCTAGATAGTGTAAAACAAATCAAATGTTCTTCTTGAGTTATTTGATTTGTTTATTTGCTATTTAGTTTATCCATGTTGAAGTATCTTCTAAATTGCGTAAAGAATGTAGTACAATAATGAAGCTTAAAACAGTAAATAAAAATTTAACTGGTTAATTAGTTTTCAATGTTCATTCCAACAAGAAATTACTTTAATTATCAGTTTTCAATGTTCATTCCAACAAGAATATACTTTAATTATCATTTAACTGTTGAATTCTCTTTGAATTCATAATGCATTATCAAAAGTTGAAAGAAGAAAGAGAAAGAGAAAGAGTTAATAATGATGAAACAAATAGTTATATTTAGTTACTTGCAAAAGAGAAGTTATTTTTATCAGATTTTATTAGTTTGTTTTTACGTAAAACGATGATTTACCTCATAAGGGATACGACGACTTGCACTTTACACCAAGTTTCACCGGATAGTCGCAGAACAGATCCTGAGTACGTATTTGCTAGCCTATCATGTATGTAATTGGCTAGTTTTTTTGATAGGTAATTGATTTCCACACCCCCCATATTGTTATCCAAACCCTTTTTTTTTTTTTTTTTTTTGTCTTTTAGTGAAATTTTTACACAAAAAGTTCACTAAAAGACAAAAAGGGGGTGCGGATAACAATTTAGGGTGTGTGGAAATCACTCCCCTAAATTTATGGCTCTGATATTTTTATTTTCTAGGAGTCTTTAATTTCTTAATTAATATATTGGAGAGAAGTGCAAATGGTGAAATTACGAGCAACTTATGAAATATAGACGAGATGAAATAGGAATAAGAATACTATCCTTCTTTAGAACGAAATACAATATAAGATGAATAAAGAAAGATAATTTTTTATTGTTGAATAAAGATATGAAATTAGTTCCTTTCCTTATATGGATCAAACATTGAAAGAGATATGGGTTATTATATGGCGGTGCCACAAGAGAGTTGAAACTTTTTTTTCGAATGCAGAACAACAAAGTCCACTACCAAATTTCAAAAGCATTAAATAAATACTTTAAGCAACTAGAGGTCTATAACCCAATCCCTAATCCACGCATTTTTTGTGTTTGGAATCAAGCAACCCTTATGAATTTTTAATACCATTGGGACTTTTGATTCTCACGTTTGAGTGCGAAATGAGACCAATTTTTGAAGGCCGCAAAGATAAAAGAATGTGTATAATTGGTATAAGTTTAGATACACATTTGGAAAACCCTTTGGATAATTTTACGTGCATTAAGAACGTTTTTGGACACGTCTTTGTCCGAAAATGTGCATCTTAAAAAACAAAACCCCACAAAGGGGCACAAAGCATATCGTAATTAAAGGAACAAATTTTTCTAGAGTTTGGATTTGAGCCGTATGAAGCAATCTCATCTTGGCTGTCCAACTCGACAATTAATGATTCAAGTTTGTGAAATATTTTTTCCGATCAAGATAACCTACTACTTGTAAGATTCAATTGGAAAATCTTCACCACTAAGTAAGAATATATATCTGTGATTGCACATGCGGTCTTTCTTGCAAATCACCACCCACTAAATGTATACACATGTCACGGAGTATATCAAATCGATACATTTTTTTACACATTATGTGTCGCTTTTTTGGCTGTCGTTAACATTTTCCTTCATAAAATGGCGAGAATGCAAAGAGGGCTATTCCGAGAATTCCCATGCGTATAAAGACAAACGGAGGGCTGTGCAGATGTTATTCATAACCGATCGGTCACAATCCAGTTCCCGGTGTTGTAGGGATAGAAACCCATATATTTATTTACACACGAAAATCTAGGAAATATAATACGCATATAATGCACCATTGTCTTCTTCATGTGCAGAAACGACTCTAATTTCCAAAACGAGGAACATTCCTCTACTCTTAGCTCAAGAAGTACCTGTATTTTTCATAACAAAATCTATCCATATTCTACTATTTGCTTTCGTATTTTGCTGATTCAACAAAAAAGAAGGTTCATTCTTGTTGCTTTTGTCCTCTGAACTGTTTGTTAATTATGTTTTGGGTGTTTCGATAATTAGTAATTAAAATTATTTCCTTAATTAGCTAGAACAAGCGGTTTTTATTGCGGAGTTTAGGTTAAGTTTGTTAAACCGAGGTACTGGATAAAACGGGAATCCAATTTCACTTGTATTTCGATTCATTTTCATCTGGGTTTTGGTTAGAGTTTGCTTCTCTTCGTTTTTTTGCATCAGAATTTGGATCTGCATCATTTCGGCTCTGGAAAACAGAATTTGGACCGTTTAGGATTTGCATATTTTGCTTCCTATTATTATCTGGGTTTTGGTGAAAATTTGTTTTTGAAAAGCTAAGATTAGCATCGACTCAGGTTGTTTCTCGTTGTATTGTACATTTTCCCAGCTGTGGTTGTTTGAAAAGCAGAATTTGGACCATTTGGGTTTCCTTAATTTTGTTTTCTTTGCATCTGGGGTTTTGCTGCAATTCGCTTTTGGAAAAAACTGAGGATTATCACCCACCTGGGTTGTTTCAATTCGCAATTGTTGAAAACAGATTTTCTACCATTTCGGTTTCTTGATTTGTTTTTTTTTTCTTTTTTTTCCCCTATTCATTTGGGTTTTGGTTGCAATTTGCTTTTGGAAACAGCTAGATTACCTTTTTGTTTCCACCTGGGTTTGATTTAATTTGGCTTTAGAAAAAGAATTTGCACCATTTGATTTCAGTAATTGGGTTTTCCTGCAAGGGAATTGCAACTAAACGCTGAATGTTTTTTGGTAACAAAATTTAGGGATTAGAACGGAAAAGGAAATGGAACCGTCTGCAAAATCTGTTGGCGAGATTGTGGAAGAGATAATGAGTATCCACAGATCTCTGCCTCGTAGACCTGGTATAGACGAGGTGGAGGCGGCGAAAACATTGATCCAGAACCTTGAGAAGGAAGACCAGCTGAGACTTGAGGCGATAACGAGGCAGAAGAAGAGACCAGAGGTGCCAGAAGAGTTATTCATGGTGTTTTTAGAGATGCAGGAAAACTTGGTTTATTTCCAAAGCAAAGAACAGAAACAGGAGGCTCTCAAATTGCTTGATCTAGAGAATACCCACTCTGTATTTGCTGATTTGATCCAAAGAGCCTCCAATTGCCTCTCGTCGAATTCTCAACAACCCAATTCCTCATTTCCTACCACTGCTTCCACGAATTTGAGCAGTTTTACGAATTCAGCTTCATTTTCCCGCAGTAGTTTGAATTCAGATTCAATTGTTATGGATAGTACACCATCGTCCTCGAGCTTGTACTATGACAAAAAGCCTGCCAAATCTTCGGAGTTGTTTACAAGAGATGATACTTATGTGAAGAAGGCAAAGGCAACGTTCTACGCGGATGGAATTGGAGGTGGGCTTCGATCTGGGGATGCATTAAAGCCGCAGATTTTGGATTCTTCTTTGAAATCTCCAAGCCTGAAACCAGGTGAGTTTGTATCCTTCTGCGTTAGGTTCTGTTCATGTCGTTTCAGGTTTTTGATGTTTGCTATTTTAAATTGTTAATCTAATGAATGGGGATCAGAAGATGTAGTTCAGTTTTGAACACCCTGGTCGCGTTGCCTGCTTATGGCTGGAATTTTTTTTGACATGACCGTTTGTGAAACCTTTTAGGTGAGGATTGATCCTTCTATGGGTCATGCTTATGTCCCCTGGGTTTTGGGGTTTGTTATTGTGCATTTATTTTGTTGAGTAATTGTTGCTTGAAATTAAATGGATGGGTATCAGGAGATACGGCTGAATTTTGACGAATTTGGTTGCATTTCCTGTTTAGTATTGTAAGCAAATCGACATGATAGTTTTGGTAATAAATCCTGGCCAAGAGGGTGAAAACTCTAAGCCTTGCGTTCATGCTTTATGGTTTTGGTATTTGTTGTTGTGCATTTATAGGTGTTTGTTTCTTGGAATTCAATGTATAAGTATCATAAGACGCAGTTGAATCATGGAAATTGTGGTTGCACCTGTTGAGGAATGTAATAGAATTGTCATCATGGTCTTGGTTCAATCTTTGTAGGTCAAGATGGTGAAAAACTGAGTCTAATAAAGCTTGCCAGTTTGATTGAAGTGTATTCAAAGAAAGGCATTCAGGATCTCAATCTCCAGAACAAGTTAATGGACCAAGTTGATTGGCTTCCTGATTCGATTGGGAAGCTATCAAGTTTAATCGCTCTAGATTTGTCCGAAAATCACATTGTTTCCTTGCCAGCCACGATTGGAGGCCTCTCGTCATTGACGAAATTGGATTTGCATTCAAACAGAATTAGTGAACTTCCAGATTCCATTGGAGAACTCCTCAGCCTGGTTTTTCTTGACCTGAGAGGAAACCAACTAAATTCTCTTCCGTCAACCTTTGGAAGGTTAGTCCGACTTGAGGAACTTGATTTGAGCTCCAATCATCTCCCTATCCTTCCCGATTCCATTGGATCACTGATCAGTCTAAAGAAACTAAACGTTGAGACCAATAACATCGAAGAATTTCCTCATACTATTGGAAACTGTTCATCACTCGTGGAGCTTCGTGCCGACTATAACCGCCTTAAGGCCCTTCCAGAAGCTGTGGGACGCATTTCATCCCTTGAGATTCTTTCTGTGCGTTATAATAACATCAAACAATTGCCTACTACAATGTCATCGCTTTCCAATTTGAAGGAACTCGATGTTAGTTTCAACGAGCTTGAGTCGGTGCCTGAGAGCTTGTGTTTTGCTACAACACTTGTCAAGATAAACGTTAGCAACAATTTTGCTGACCTACGGTCCCTACCGAGGTCCATTGGGAACCTTGAAATGCTTGAAGAGTTGGATATAAGTAATAATCAGATAAGAGTTCTTCCTGACTCCTTTAGGATGTTATCACGATTACGTGTCCTAAATGTGGAAGGGAATCCCTTGGAAGCGCCTCCAAGAAAAATAGCTGAACTGGGAGCACAGGTAATTATTGTTTCTTCTATTTCCTTTGCCTATTGATTTTACACCCTTTTTTGATCTGTTATTTATCGGTTGCTTCTCTTAATTAGGCTGTCGTTCAGTATATTGATGAAATAGCCACGAAGAGAGATGCCAAAACGGAAACAGTTAAGCAGAAAAAGAGTTGGGCTAATATATGCTTTCTTTCAAACTCCAACAAAAGGAAGCGCGTTGGCAAGGCCTATGTGAAGACCTGATTTACTGCAATTGGCATGAAATCCGTAACACGATGTTCTGCTGGGTAAGGTTTTCTACAACCTTCACCGTGACTAATATGTCTTTTCACAATCATATCTAATCTTTTATTAATACTACAACCAAGTGTTGGACATTACTACTTCTATTGAGGGGGTTTTTGCCTTTAATATGGTCAAGTATCTTTTCTTAAGGCACTGCTTAAATTCGGAACTTCTCTTCCCCGATCCACTCTTATATGTACTTAAACTAGAGAAAGCAAAACAATAGTTGAGCATCATACCCAGTTACTTCTTTTTACAATCCGGTTATTTTTAACGTTTATTATCACCAGGTTACATGGAAAATTGTACCTTAGTGATTACTTTCATACAAAAAAAACCAAGCATGAGTAAAAGTTTACGGTGATTGAAAACGGTGGCAGAGAACCTTTTTGCTATGGTGTAATGGGAGGTAACATGAGATTCCATGCATTCCTTTTTTACAGGAAAAGTTAGCTGCCGGTCGATGGGGAGAGGGCTGCGATATTGGTGGAACTTATCCTTTATACTTAGAAGATGAATAGCTTTGCAGATATGGTTCTGATTCTGACCCTTGCTTCTCAAGTTGTAAATTTCCCTCCCTAAATTTCATCCGTCTTTCCTTTTCATTTGCCCTTTCCTTTCTTATGTTCTTGTTCTACGATGAGATGTACAATTGACTTCAACCGGCGAAAAAGGGGGGAAGAAACATTGTATTACACTTCCCTCTGCGTTAAAAATCACAAGTTCGAGTGCTTTTCACACTTTCAATTGAAGAAGTTTTTCTGTGAACAAGTCTATTATCTGCCTTTGTCGTCTGCATTTTTTTCCCCCTACTGCACTAATTTGCTTTTTAATTTCACCGGATTTTAGTGCCAATGATCTTATTTTGTTAATAACCAATGAGTCATTTATAGCTTAGAGTCCTGGGTTTTATTATTGATTGTGGCATTTTGTAATTACTTTTGTGAAGCACAGCATGCAGTACAACTAATTCTCACTGTCGGCTTTCAGAGCTGTGAAGTAGTTTTCTGTACATACATCTTCATTTTGTAATATTCTCTTTCATCTCTTTGCCATAGCAGTGTTTGTTATATAGTTATATAACTCAGATGCGTGTAGGCCCTCATACATCAAACGGCTCCGTGTTTGAAAATTGTGTCCATAGGCTTTTTATTGCCAATTTGATTTGATGAGTATTGAGTAAATATGGGGGTAGAAAGGTATATACTTGTTTTAGATGATTTTTCGGTTCTTTATCTTTTGAGGTGATTTGTTCTTTCTTCTCCTTTGTAAGTAGGTCCTTCATGCCTAATTTGAGCTTTGCAATGCTCTCTCTGTGGCAGGGATGACAACGGTGCGGAGTGGTTCGGTTATTAGTAAAACCGAAACCGTAACCGAAACAATTACCTAAAACAAAAACCATAACCAAAACCGGTATGGTTATGGTTCCGATAAAATAAAAACCGATGGTTTTGGTTATGGTTTTAGTTTTAGATGTTTGATTTTGATTTTGATTTCACAAATAACCGAACCGAGCTGAATTGCACCGCACCGTTGCCATCCCTACATATTACCCATATCTAAAAATAGGAGTGGATAAAATGGAGCATGACCTGGTCAATTTATCTCATCACATGATTCAAGCTTCTGTCTCAACTGTAAATTTGTTCTCTTCTCTCTCTCCTTGCTTAAGCACAGGAAAGAGTTGGTGTTGCTGCCAACTCTTAGCCAAAGCACGTCTTTCTTTGGGAGTTTCTGCTGTGAAAAATAATCCTAGAATTTAAGTCAAATTTGGCTTTGTTCGGTTTGAGTTTTGAGGGAGGGTTTTTGGGGTAACGAGTAGAGAAAGATAGAATTTTTTTTTTTGAGACCGTGCAGGGTGGGTCTTGAGACCCAAACCAAACAAGGTGAAAAGGTCTCGAAGTAGATTGGCCCCTCAATTGTACATCCTGTGAAAGTCTACCTAAATCTGCCTACGTTATTGATTTAAAACAACCCCATCCCAAATTCCTCGATCTTTTTGATAATTGTGCATTTTGCAAATTAAAAAAATAATGTATTAGCGCGAATTTGCTTCCTAAAATTTTTACACCCGTTAAAAGATCTCATTGAGAAGAAAAAAAATTTGTATAAAGTTTCTCCAAAAAAAGAAGAAGTCATAAATACATTAAAAAAATTGAGTGCATAATGCACGATTATCCAAAAGCCGAGCAATTTAGGATAGGGAGAGTAGTAATTTACTACGATACTCACTTATCCAGAGTAATTATTCGGTACGCTGGCGTGCCGCACAGTAATTGGATGCAATAAGATTGAAGTCACAGGTGGAGCTAGAAATATAAATCAACGGGAGAAGTGCTAAACTTTGTTTGAACGAATATTAGAAATATAGCATAAAGAATGATAAGTTACTATCCGAGCCATTCAAAAATGAAAGTTTGGATCAAACATCCACACATATCGGATGAAGCTGGTTTCTCACAAGTCCACTCGAAATGTGTTTTTAAATTTTTTGAGCGGCTCGGATCAGCCGTTGGGGATCCGTACTGGGCCCCGTAGGACCTTCCTTGCGTGATTCCTTGGACATATCATTTTTGCTAAAAAATCGACCCTAAAATAAGAATGAGATTAACATATTCGTGAAAGTGACTAACTTGAATTTTCTAACAAAAAATAATGAGTTGAAAATGTTTAATGATAGTTTCATTATCTAAATTTGACTTTCCCCCTTAATAATTCTCTCTGACTGTACACAAAAATATTCTTTACCTATGAAAACAACTTCTAGATACACATTTTCTACTATAAAAGTGCCTATCAAGCAAACCAATGAAAATAATATGCATGTATTTAAGCAAATTCGTGGAAAGAGATATCTTCATCATACATTCAAATCCATAATTTGGGGATTTAGGGTTTCTGTACTACTCAAATAACACTACACCTAGAACGACGTATTGTTGGCTTCTTTTGTTTGCTAGGACCTATTTGAGTGGAAGGGAAAATGGAATTAATGAAGGAATTTAGGTTGATTGAGGAACCTATGCCTCTAATTAAACAACTAGGTTCAAGATGTTATTAACTCTCTCTATCCTTATTCATAGAATGCATTGCCTTAAATAGGCAATGATGCGCCCACACTACCAAACAGCCGCAAGGGATTCGGGGCCCTTTTAGTGAGCATCTGAACTGTCTATTTCGGCAATCAATTGTTATATATATTTTTTAACGGGTTATTTATCGGGACACCCCCTGTAAGTTAACGTTTTTCACCAAACACCCCCTGCAAGAAAAAAACCTACGACGAACCCTCTTTATCTTCCAAAACTTTACTCCAAGACCCCTTCCGTCTCGAATCTCAAAGTTCCGGGTCATGTTTTGATGATCCAACCCATTCAAGTTGTTTAAAACATAGTTTTAAGGGTACTCGCGAGAAATTGACTCAAAATATGATCGGGAAGTGCTTGATCCAAACAATTTTTCATGTTGTTTAAAACAAATTGAATGGTTTGGATCATAAAAAAAAATGATGGTTCTAGACGGTTTTAGACGGAAGGGTGATGGAAGGGGTCTTGGGGTAAAGTTTTGGAAGATAGAGGGGGTTCGTCGTAAGTTTTTTTTTCTTGCAGGGGGTGTTTGGTGAAAAACGTTAACTTACAGGTAGTGTCTCGGTAAATAACCCTTTTTTAACCCTTACTGGTAAGAGTATATTTTTACTGGAAAGAGCGCTTATATGAATCCAGACCATTGATTGTTGAACGAGAAAACATGCTTTGCTAGGATCGCTCTCAAAGATGGTCCTCTACCACTCCTTTTTCGGTTCTGGAGCTTATAGAGGAAATGTCACGGATTCTCCCAGCTTTCTGTTGCAAGAAACAGGAGAGAGCATATGGAACTCATTACCGACACCCATTCCGGTATATCAAGCTCCATAGAGCATTAGAGGCAGTGGTTTTGCTTTTCTCTATAAAGCAATTAAGGAGGAATATGTAAGAAAAAGAATCCAGATCCACTCCCTTAGGTATATTTGCGCCATGTAATGCATGCTGGGTGCTCTACAGGGTTCTAGGTTCAAGAAGTTTCAGGCTTGTACGGTTGGAGTGAGTTCTTGTACAGTTTGAGTGAGTTCTCTCTTTTCAAAAACAAATTAAAAAAATGCCACGCCAAAACCCTTTCCGATGTCGAGCAAAAAATATATTCCTCACTTACTCACAATGCCCATGTCCAAAAAAACTTCTCCTAGACCTCTTACTGTCACTATTTCTACTAGCCTACCAACCCTGCTATATCCTAGTCGCCTGAGGGCTCCACCATGATGGAAACTCTCACCTCCATGCCATGGTACAATGCCCAATAAAATCCAAATAACAAACCCAAGGGACAACGGCCAGTCTGCCCGATCTCCCTCTACATCGAGGGACCTTCAAGAACATGAAAAACTGCCTGAGCCAGAAGTCTCGGATGACACAACTACTTCTCAAGCGGAATAAGTTTCAAAGACTATGACCATGACACATGCTACAACGTCATCAACGGCATCAAATAATCCATAGTTCAAATTGAACTAATGAAAAATCTAGTTGGCTGCCAGAGAGATTTTAACATCTTCATTAAATTTTAGCCCGATCTATTAATTAAAAGCGGTATACCGTCTATTATATTAGTTAAAGGGGACAGTAGTTGGTTAGATGCGATGTCCCAAAAAATGAGAGAATGGTTCGATGTTAATGTAACCACGGTGATGATCAATGAAAAACTATATTAATCTACAATTTCTCTGAATCTCTCATTTAGTTACTACATTTCCCTTGTCATCAACTATTACATCTTTCGAATCAACGCTATTTTTACACTCATTATTACATTTCGTAAAACATCATAAAATTCTTGAAGATCCATAACGACAGATCCTCTCCAATCAACTTCATCTCTCCTAGCACTAACTTCTGAAACTGATAGCCCAGGATCAAGCTCGGTAATGCCAACACCGCCTTTACGTACATCAACCTCTCAGATACACTAAGACGACCTCTACGGTCATGGACAATTGACCCATATTCTCCAAAACCTCCTAACAAGACATCTCTCCTCTTCTCCGGCAAACCTAGCGACATAGTTCGCGACAAAATTGGAACAACTCTGTTAGGAGCACAATGCCATACGTCAACATTTTCTCTGGTGTATTTGTTAGATAAGGCCACAATAGATGGCGGTCTCATTGTTGTCTCCTCAGGCATCTCGCTAGTAGAATACTTCAAATACCCCTTCATTTGACAATAGTTTACACCCCTTTTAATGTTCAAAATCCTCTTGTCGAGACAAACCAATAATCTACAAAAAATTGACACAAAACTAACAAAGGTGAAATTTCTTTGAATAAAAACAAAAGAATAATTTAAACGAATTATTAAACCAAACAACCCTTAATACGTAGGGGAAAAAAAATCCACGAAAAGTAACTTTGTAACTTAAAATCAAATCGCAAGATTCCTTCATGAATATTTTTCCTTATATAGATATCAGACTCCCTATATATAGTTACTTTGCAAACCCTAAAATTCATATGATCTTTCTTCCACAACGCCGCACCAACCGATAGAGAAAAACATGGCGATAAAAATAGGAGAGGACGCAGACAGTGAAGAGGATGAAGACACACATGCTAATGGTAAAGAAAATGAATGACCATCGGATTAGCAATCTGCCAGAATAATCGTATCCTTGGTATAACTTCTCATCTTATCGCACAATTTTTTATATTAACTTTGAGATATGATGGCAGTAGCGTTTCATTCCGAATCGTTAAATTTCAACTGTTTTCCTCTATCCAAAAGTTTTTAGGTTTTTGCTTTATGTATTTTATAAGGGTTAGTAGCCCTTTATTTGAACTTTTCATTTTTGATCAATTTATTCTTTTGTTGCAAATAAGAAAAAAATAAACTCGTTTGATACATGTAAGGTAAGAAACAATGAAATCAAGCCAGAAAGGAGGATTAATTGGTGCAAGTTTTATTTTTGTTCCTCTTTTTTCCTCAATCAGGATTTTGTAAATAAGTAATTAGATTTCCTATAGAAAGTTTGAAGGAGCTTACTCTTGATATTTTTCTCTTTCACGGACATCTTTCACAAAGTTAATTATGAGGTCGGTTTAGTTCTCTTCGCCCAGAATAATATCGGTATGTCAGTTTTTAAAATGACGAGATTTAGGATGTGGTTGGATGAAATTATTTTTTTCTAACCATGTTGAATATTGATGATGTTTAATAATTAGTTCTTCATTATTCTTTTAGATTATACATTCATGTAAACGATAGAACGATAGTATAACTTATGGACAAAAAGCGGAAAAAGATCAGACAAGACAATCCTAAAGACGAAATAAACAATGAATCTTTTTTCAAATTCGGTTAATTAATCTAAAATTTTGTTACAAACCAACGAAAATTCAGCAAATGACCAAAAAAAAAAATAGCAATAATAATAAATAATTGACCTTTAATTTTGCTACACTGGTGTGCTGATTTTGTGAACTTGATTTACTATAATGCATATGAATCTAGTTTCCCTGCTGTTAAAAGAAAAAGACACGGGGATCTGAAACTAAAATGACATTAAAAAATTATACAATTGGCATATGATCATGCACAGATTGGATTAGTTTTATTCTGAATTTGCATGTCATGAAAAAGATATCTTGAATTCAAAACCTCACTTGGTAAAAACCAGTGAGGTAACCATTTTTAAAATTTTTAATTCAAAATTTTTAAATTGCTTTCGAATGTTGTTTTCTTGTGTTCCCCACTGATGGTGTTATTGTAATTATTATGACTCGCAGAGAGGTACCTGCACCATCTTCTCCATGCGCAACGCCACAACACTACCGGGCACTATTTCGCCGAGCCACAAAGGAAATCCTTCAACGTGTCCTCAAGCACGACCTCACCATCGATCCGCCAATTGCCTCCTATTCCCACAGGATATTCTTATCTAGTGGGAACGGGATTTGAAATTCAGAGATGAGTTTGGAAGTCCTTGCTCTCTACAGGCTCTCCGAATCCTGCCACAAGAGAGAGTGAGCCTCTCTCATGCTTACCCGAGAGGAAATGCCCTCACCATCGATACGCCGCGTGGAGCGGAGCCCGCGTATTGCCTCCGATTCCCACATGATATTATTATCTAGTGGGATTTGGGAATGGGACTTGAAACTCAGAGATCGATGATATTGGAAGTCCTTGCTCACTACAGACTCCCCGAATCCTGCCACAAGAGAATTAGCCTCATGCTTACCTAACTTGCCTTACGAAATTGGACATTACACAGCCTATGAATAATTAACATAACATTATCTAATAACGTTTGTAGTGCCCATTCCAAAACTTTTTTGTTGTTGTAGATCACGAACCATGATGAGGCTATCTGTGGAGACCTTAATATGGAGAAAATTGTTGTTAAAACACCATGTTAAGGTGTCAAGAACCGCTGCATACTCTGCATGTAGAGCAGGAAAAGCAGAGTGGAGATTTTATTCACATATTTACCAATGTCCGATAAATATAATTTTTGTGTCCATTTTTATATGCCCAGTGTTCCTAAAACAATGAATAGTTCAGAGCACGAGTGAAGATTCTAGAGGGCCCACAATTATGGGCACTACAAGAACTCCAAAATAGCACATGCCATGCCTTGCTTAGTCTGGTGACAATTACTTGAAGTTTTATATGTGTATCAGTCATATTTCCGGCAATTACCCCTTAGAATGTACTAGACCGAGGCATCGTAAAAGTCCCCATTCTCACTTTTCACACAAAGTAGCATTTCTTTTGATGTTGGAACTGCCAAACCGTTGACTAATCAAACAAGCAAAAAAGACGGCCCAACGATCATTCGCAACAAGTGACGAACGCCCAGACCGTGCAATAGGGGTGGGGAATGTGCCCCTAGCGAGGAGCCACTTGGTGGAGTTTTCTTTTGTTTTATTGGTACCCCGTTCCCAAGAATTGTGATATTAGGTGAAGTTAATCTGAATGCCGTTGAAGGAAATTCTACATTTACTCTTTGTACTATATATGTATATGCCTTCAAATTGTTTGAAATTTCTATTGGGATACCGGTGCCCACTAAATGTAAGCCATTAAATAAAAAATAGATGAATCTGAGCCATTAGATGAAAACCACCATAAGGAGGGTGGTTTGCTCTTTTTTCGCACAATTGTACTTACTATGAACACATACTTTACTTATACACAGATTCTATTTACCGCAATTTATGACCTATACGTGTGGTAGGTGTGGTCTGTTTTTCTTGTAAGTTTGTAGACCCAGTGTTCATGGTAAGTAAAGCTGGGACACTGATGCCCCAATACCACTTTGGGGCACCACAGCCGGATCCGACCTGAGTTTGAAAGGAACGGTAGAACTCAAATTTGGGGGAATTGCATACGGATTTGGAGACCAGGTCCTCTTTGCCAAAAAAACCCTTGTGCCTCTGTACCGAGGGGTTTTCCGGCCGTTGGATCACCAAAAAATATTAAAACATAAAAAAAATTCACAATCCAACGGCCCAAAAACCCTTGGCTCAGGGTTTTGGGCACGAAGGATCTGGGATGACGGATTTGTGGAAGAAAAGGTACTTTAGATGATAAGCTCATAAAGCATACAAGCATGACCCAAACATAGCCTTCGGAGGCAGTGAGTGGCTGTACTAAGAATACTAATTCGCAGGATATTCTTCTAGGCGGCTACTGATAATGTCAAAACCCTTCTTGTTCTTGTCAAAACTCATTTTGTTCCTGCCAAAACTCTTTTATTCCTTGACTGAATTGCCCCCCCATCTCTCGCTTCCCCCCAAACCCACCTCCATCTTCTCCATCTCTCCTTCCTTTCCGTGTACCTTTTTTTTTTTTTTTTTTCTGTGCACGGTCGGCCCATCACCATTCACCTCCATCGTAAACCTAAGAAAAATTTGAACAAAGATGACTCCAATTATTCTCTCGAACTCCATCTTAGGAGTATTTCACACTTTTTTTTCTTCTTCCAAACAGAGTATAAATTAGCGGGGCTTGTTTAATTTAACAAAAAAGCCAAGATAGCCACAGGGCACATTATATATTTTCCTGCATCAAAAGCGTATTCTTTCCTCATCCATCTACCCAACGAAACCCCAGATTGTTTCCTTGCATCCGATTCAACCCCCGTGCGTTTCAATGTGCACAAGTGCGTACAAATTTCGAAAATTTCAGCATGAACACGTTGTATGATTTTTGAATTTATTTGTATTTCGTCTTTGATTCATCTTCACGATTTTTGGTGCTCCAATTGAAACATAGAAGCCTCTGTCTCAATCTCTTTATATATTTGTTTTACATTGTTTTATATAATCTTTGTATATCTGTCTGGGTAAATATACATAAGGTACATCTAGTTTATATATGAGCGGTATCCTATTTAAACGTATACTAGCTCATACAACATTTAGAATTGTTAAAAATTGGTATCCGTGCAATTTAGTATTAATTTCATGTGGGCATCACCATATGAAGATATTTATTTGCAAATCACAAATATGATTACTTGTTTGCAAGACTTGATAGGGTTTGCTTTTGAATAATAATGTTAGAAACTCACTAGATGTTTGTGAATGAGTAGCAGGGTTCATGAAAAGGAATTCAGTCGAAGCAATCGGGTGGTGGTGGTGAATGGTGATGAGCCAACCGTGCACAAGAAAAAAAAAGTACAGGGAAAGGAAAGAGAGATGGGGAGGATGTGGTGGGTTTGTGGGGAAGAGAGCTATGAGGGCAATTTAGTCAAGGAATGAAAGAGTTTTGGCAGGAACAAAAGGAGTTTTGGCATGAACAAAAGAGGTTTTAGCATTATCAGCAGCCTTCTTCTAAGCAGTACAACATTGTATGCTAATATTATAAAAAACGACAGGCAAAAAAGAATGACAGAGAAAAGATACAAGAAAATAAAGTCACCACAACAACTGACACACTGCAAAACCACAGTTATTTTTTTGTTTTTATTCAAGTAAACTTACCATGTTATCTTTCCAAAATTTCACTTTTTCATACCTTAAAAGGTAATATAGTAAATTTCACATAAGTAAACTAAAATAAGCGTGCGAATAGTAAAAAAAAGAGAGCGTGAAAATCAGGTTTGAATGTATTTACTATTTTTTGCCAAAAGAAAGGAAATATTAGGCCTAGTTTTGCATAAAAATCTAGTAAATATTAGGCCTAGTTTGGCATAAAAATCTTTTATATTATGTATTTACTATTTTTTGCCAAAAGAAAGGAAATATTAGGCCTAGTTTGGCATACAAATCTAGTAAATATTAGGCCTAGTTTGGCATTTAAGGTTTTGCAATTTATGCATATTATTCCAGTAAATATTAGGCCTAGTTTGGCATAAAAATCTTTTAGATTATTTTTTTGTCTTTATCATTATTACTTTTGCGTATGTTAGTTTCGCTAAATTTTTTTGTGAATTACTAGCTTGTCTCGACGGGAAGAACCTAAAAATTAAAAAAATAGAAAATCTAAAAAAGAAAGAATTTTTCATTATTTTTTCTTTATTCAAAAAACAAATAGTTTAATTCAATTCTTACTTTTTTACTTTTCAAATTTCTCTTGTCGAGACGAACCATCCACAAAAAATTGACACAAAACTAACAAGGTGAAACTTCTTTGAATAACAACAAAAGAATAATTTAAACAGATTATTAAACCAAACAGCCCTTAATGTGTAGGGGGAAAAAATCCACGAAAAGTAACTTTGTAACGTAAAATCAAATCTCAAGATTCCTTTGTGAATGTTTTTCCTTATATAGATATCAGACCCCCTATATATAGCTACTTTGCAAACCCTAAAATTCATCTATCTTTCTTCCACAGCGCCGCACCAACCGATAAAAAAAATATGATGATAAAAATAGGAGAGGGTGCAGACAGTGAAGAGGATGAAGACACACATGCTAGTGGTAAAGCAAATGGATGACCATCGGATTAGCAATCTGCCAGAATAATCGTATCCTAGGTATAACTTCTCATCTTATCGCGCAACTTTCTATATTAACTATGACACAAGATGGCCGTAGTGTTTCATTCCGAGTCATTAAATTTCAATTGTTTTCCTCCAACCAAAAGTTTTTAGGTTTTTTCTTTACTTATTTTATAAGGGTTAGTAGCCCTTTGTTTGAACTTTTCATTGTTGATCAATTTATTCTTTTGTTGTAAATAAGATAAAAATAAACTCGTTTGGTACATGTAAAGGTAATAAACAATGAAATTAAGCGAAAAAGGAGGATTAATTGGTGCAAGTTTTATTTTTGTTCCTCATTTTTACTCAACCAGGATTTTGTAAATAAGTAATTAGATTCTCTACAGAAAGGTTGAACGTGCTGGTAGCGGATCCGCTGTCCCAATCTCCGAGTCCCAACTCCCTGTCCCGTCCATCCGAGCAATCAACGGCTCAGATTCTCAAATGAATATGGATGGCTCAGATTTGTTTGGGGTGAGATGGAATCCGAGCCGTTGATTGCTCGGATAGACGGCTCAGATGGATGGGACAGGGAGTTGAGACATGAAAATTGGGACAACGGATCCGCTCTCGAAGGTGCTTACTCTCGATATTTTTGTCTTTCACCAACAGACATTTTTCACAAAATTAATTACGAGGTCGGTTTAGTTTCTGTTCACCCATAATGATATCGCCATGTCAGTTTTTAAAATAACGAGATTTAGGATGTGTTTGGATGAAATTATTGTTTTCTAACCACGTTGAATATTAAGGATCGATGTTTAATTAGTGATTGTTTTTAGTTCTTCATTATTTTTTAGATTATATATTCATCTAAATGATAGAAAGATAGTATAATATACAGACAAAAAGCGGAAAAAGACCAGACAAGACAATCCTAAAGACGGTATAAACAATGAATCTTTTTTCAAATCAGGTTAATCTAAAACTTTATTACGTATGCAATGAAAATTCTGCAAATGACCAAAAAAAATTATAGCAATATTAATAAATAATTTCAGTCCAAATTCACCTTTAATTTTGCTACACTGGTGTGTTGATTTTGTGAACTTGATTTACTATTGGATTTTTTTTTATATAACGCATATGAATCTAGTTTCCCTACAGTTAAAAGAAAAAGACACGGGGATCTGAAACTAAAGTGACATTGAAAAATGATACAGATGGCATATGAAAAAGATACATCTTGAATTCAAAATCTCACTTGGAAAAAACCAGTGATGTAACCATTTTTAAAGTTTTTTATTCAAAATTTTTAAATTGGTTTCGAATATTATTTTCGATCTTGTGTTCTCCACTGATTGTGTTATTATCTACTTATGATTCGCAGAGAGGTACCTGCACCATCTTCTCTGCTCGTAACGCCACATCAAAGGAAATCCTTCAGCGTGCCCTCAAGGACGCCCACACCATCGATCCTCAGATGTGGAGCCGGGCCTGCCTATTGCCTTTGATTCCCACGGGATATTATTATCTAGTGGGAACGGGATTTGAAATTCAGAGATAAGGTTGGAAGTTCTTGCTCACTACACGCTCCCAGAATCCTTCCGCGAGAGAGCGAGCCTCTCCCGTGCTCACTACAAGCAGCCAAACAGAAAGATTATTCTTCTGTGGTTGAGAGTGATGCATCGGTTGATGTGGGTAGCAGTGACTCGAGCAACTCGGTTTCGAAGCAGGGTTCATATTTGTGTAATTGTGGTGGGTTTGGTTCAAGGTTGGAGATTGGGTTGAGGATTTGTGGCGTTGAGGAGGGTGACTCGGTTTCTGAGGATTTGTGACCTTGAGAAGGGTGACTCGGCCTAACTCAGTGTACTGCTATGGTCTTTTAACAACTACTAGTGGAGGGTCTTAGGCCCATTACTAAAGTATTTAATCTGTGAACGTACATTCATCAAGCGCTTAGCTGAATATAGAGAAGAATCATAGCTATGAATTATTCACATAAGATCATCTAATAACGTTTGTAGTGCCCATTCCAAAACTTTTTTGTTGTTGTAGATCACGAACCTTGATGAGGGAATCTGTGGAGAGTCTGGAGACCTTAACATGCATTGAGAAAATTGTTGTTAAACACCATGTTAGGGGTGTTTCACTAAGAGTATTTATTGGCTTTTCATGACTTTTTATGCGATGTATTGTGAGTGAGTGACTAGCTCGATTTTCAAAAAAAACTGGATTTTTGACTTTTTTGAGTTAGTAGAACAAGGCCTAGTAAGGCGTCAAAACTGCTGCATACTCTGCATGTAGAGCAGAAAAGGCAGAGTGGAGATTTTACTTACACCGGCTCAATCATGTATTTACCAATGTCCGATCAATATAATTTTTGTATATGTCCATTTTTATATGCCCAATGTTCCTAAAACAATGAACAGTTTAGAGCACAAGTGGAGATTTTAGAGGGCCCACAATTGAGGGCATTACGGGGACTCCAAATTAGCACATGCCAGGCCTGGCTTAGCCCGATAATTACTTGAAGTTTTATAGGTGTATCGGTCATATTTCCGGCAATTACCCCATAGAATGTACTAGAATGAGGCATCGTAAAAGTCCCCATTTTCACTCTTCACACCAAGTAGCATTTCTTTTGCGATGCTGGAACTGCCAAACCCTTGACTAATCAAACAAGCAAACCCTTGACTAATCAAACATGCAAAAAAGACGGCACAACGGTCATTCACAACAAGCGACGAACGCCTAGAACATGCGATTGGGGGAGGGGAATCAAACTTGAAATTTTAGTAGGGGAATGTGCCCCTAGCGAGGAGCCACTTGGTGGAGCTTAATTTTTGGTCGGTAAAGTCAAATTTGTAAATTATGTATGTAATTTCCAGAGCAAAATTAGACAGGAGTGTTTGGTAAAAATTAGAGGAAAAAAAAGAAGGAAATCCAAAAAAGTAAGATTTTTTCATTAATTTATTATTATTATTTCTTTATTAAAAAATAGTTTAATCAGTTCTTATTTTTTTACTTTTCAAATTCCTCCTGTCGAGACGAACCAATAATCCACAAAAAATTGACGCAAAACTAACAAAGGTGAAATTTCTTTTAATAAAAACAAAAGAATAATTTAAACGGATTATTATACCGAATAGCCCTTAATATGAACAATGCTAGAGGCACACATTCAACCACACACACACTCACATATGGTGGGACCCACCGGTGGGTCCCACTAGGGTGGGTCCCACCACATGTGAGTGTGTGTGGTTGAGTGTGTGTGTCACAAGCATTTTCCCCTTAGGGGCAAAAATCCACGAAAAGTAACTTTGTAACGTAAAATCAAATCCCAAGATTCCTTCATGATTGTTTTTCCTTATATAGATACCAGACCCCCTATATATAGCTACTTTGCAAACCCTAAAATTCATCTTTCTTTCTTCCACAGCGCCGCACCAACTGATAAAAAAAAATGGTGACAAAAATAGGAGAGGACGCAGAGAGTGAAGAGGATGAAGACACACATGCTAATGGTAAAGCAGATGAATGACCATCGGATTAGCAATCTGCCAGAATAATCGTATCCTAGGTATAACTTCTTATCTTATCGTGCAACTTTCTATATTAACTTTGAGATAAGATGGCAGTAGTGTTTCATTCCGAGTCATCAAATTTCAACTATTTTCCTCAATCCAAAAGTTTTGTAGGTTTTTCCATTATTTATTTTATAAGGGTTAGTAGCCCTTTATTTGAACTTTTCATTTTTGATCAATTTATTCTTTTGCCGCAAATAACATAAAAGTAAACTCGTTTGATACATGTAAGGTAAGAAACAATAAAATTAAGCCAAAAAGGAGGATTAATTGGTGCGTGTTTTATTTTTGTTCCTCTTTTTTCCTCAACCAGGATTTTGTAAATAAGTAATTAGATTTCCTACAGAAAGGTTGAATGAGCTTACTCTTGATGTCTTTCTCTTTCACCAACTGACATCTTTCACAAAATTAATTATGAGGTTCGGTTTAGTTCTCTTCGTCCAGAATGATATCGCTATGTCAGTTTTTAAAATGACGAGATTTAGGATGTCATTGAATATTGAGGACGCTTAATTAGTGATTATTCAGTTCTTCGTTATTCTTTTAGTATATACATTCGTCTAAGAGAAATGCTAAGTGTCAAAAAAATCACCCAGAATTTGAAAACGAGTGACTCAGATTCTGGGAAAGTGAATCCGAGCCACTCATTTTCAAATTCTGAATACTTTCAGGGTAATTTTTCTGTGAATGCATGTAGTACTCCTATTCATCTAAATGATAGAAAGATAGTATAATCTACGGAAAAAAAGCGGAAAAAGATCAGACAAGACAATCCTAAAGACGGTATATACAATGAATCTTTTTCCAAATTTTGTTAATCTAAAATTTTATTACTTATCCAACGAAAATTCAGCAAATGACAAAAATAAAAATTGTAGCAATAATATTAAATAATTTCAGTCAAAATTCATCTTTAATATCGCTACACTGGTGTGTTGATTTTGGGAACTTTACTATTGGATTTTTTATAATAAATAATTTCAGTCAAAATTAACCTTTAATTTCGCTACACTGGTGTGTTGATTATGGGAACGCATATGAATCTAGTTTCAGTTCAAAAATAAAATAAAATAGTTTCCCAACTGTTAAAAGAAAAAGACACGGGGGATTTGAAACTAAAGTAACGTTAGAAAATGACACAAATGGCATATGATGGCTTAATTGCATGATGGTCTCTAAAGTATTCACGAAGTGTCACTTTGGTTCTCAATATTCAAATCGTGTCTATCGAGTCCCCAATGTTTACAATGTGTATTTAAATAATTCTTTTATCTAACTCAATGTATTTAAATAATCTTTTTATCTAACTCCGTCCGTCTTTTCCGTCAAATGCAGGAACTTCACCCTCACAAAGCTTATCTTCAAGCTCTTAAACCTTTATATTCAACCCTCACCTTCACCATAGTTATGACAAGCGTACCTTAAGAAATCGGTTGAGTTCGATACACAAGCAGCCAAACAGAAAGATTCTTCGTCTGTGGTTGAGAGTGATCCATCGGTTGATGTGGGTAGCAGTGACTCGAGCAACTCGGTTTCGAAGCAGGGTTCGGATTTGTGTAGTTGTGGTGGGTTTGGTTCAAGGTTGGATATTGGGTTGAGGATTTGTGACGTTGAGGAGGGTGACTCAGTTTCTGAGGATTTGTGACCTTGAGAAGGGTGACTCGGCCTAACTCAGTGTACTGCTATGGTCTTTTAACAACTACTAGTGGAGGGTCTTAGGCCCATTGCTAAAGTATTTAATCCGTGAGCGTACATTCATCAAGCGCTTCGCTGAATATAAAGAAGAATCACAGCTATTCGAGAATGTAGAGAAGAATCATAGCTATTCGTTGGCCTAATTTATGTTTGAGAAAGAGAGTACCTGGTGAATTTATTTGCGGGGGGCAAATCGGAGTGGAAATCCTTTTCATTGTTGACACTGTCACCATTTGAAGGTCTCGGTTGGTTCCTTGGCAATCGGTTTTGGGTCTCGGATTTTTCCTTTCCCCTATTAATCTTGTATCTTTTTCAAGATTAATGAAATTTTTGCCGTTCAAAAAAAAAAATGTCACCATATGAAGATTACTGGGCAATTTTAGTTTACTGGAGTTGTCTTCCTGCAGAACACACTCCGTAGCATTTTAAGACGCTGTAAAGGTCTTCCAAGCATAAGATTGAGTATTGGTTCAAAGCTTTCCATGGTTCCAATAAGATCTCGTCGAATAATATCTTGTTCAGATTTCCTACCCTCATCGAATCATTGTAAAGTCTAGATTGGAAAATGATATGGATACACCATTTGTTCACCCCAAATGCACACCATCCTGAGGTGGCAAATGAAGAGAGGTCCAATGTGGGGCTCACCCAAAAAATGGGTCTCTCCTCATTTGCAACCTTAGGGGGGCGTGTATTTGGGGTGCAAATGTGGTGTACCCATAGTATTGTTGGTCTAGATTAGGTCGATGAGGTGGTGGTTCTATGGCGCATCAAGGAGCTCGGTTTCTCTTTTTTTTTTTTTTTTTTTTTTCTGTTTGGTTGATATCTGGTCAACTACTCTTGTTAATATTTTTTTCTATTGGCCTGCGCTTCTTTTGGCTTGGTTTGGGGATCCTTTTCTTGGATTCCTTTCTTTTCCTGTTTAGCGTTTTGGCTGCTCGTTGTATTTTTTCCCTCTTGTTCAATATACTTTGCCGATCGAAAAAAAAAGGTCTTCCAAGCTAAAAACACAGCAGTAAAAAATACAGGGGCTGTGTTCGGTTAGTAGGTTTGGTTTAGTTTTGATGATGTAAGCAGGTGTAATAAGTGGAGAGAGATAGAGAGAAAAGTGAGAAAAATGATGATGTCAGCAAAACAGAAATGCCTCAAAACCGGAGCTAAACTCCCAACCGAACATGCCCAGTGTGACTATATCCATACATGAAGTAGCATTTGTTGTACTAACGTACGCAATTGCCTTCCCTCCAAAGCTGGATTGTGCAAAAAGAGCTCTACTTGATCCATGGTTAAGATTAACCACCACCATTATATACCTTTAGACGCACACAAATTGAGAACATTAATGTGCAATGGCAAGTACATAATTTTAATACCACTCGAGCTTGCCCTTTTCGGGGAAAACATCATGGGATTCAGGGGCGGACCCATGATTTATCATTAGGGGGTCAAGATTCTACAATAGTTAGTTTCTTCGTTTCATTTTGATGGTTCCCAATGAAGTTACATGTAAATTTTCAGATAAAACATTAAAGTATTTTCGTACATGCAAATTTTATACAGGATTTTATCATTAGGAGTGTTAAAATGGTGGAATCACAAAAAAAAAGGAAAAAATCAAGGGAGATTCGGTGAATTATTTGGGTAATATTGTAAATATCTCTAGCACATTTGGGGCAAGTGAATTATTTGTGGGGCAAGGTTCACAATGTAAAGACAACAAGATATACTCCCGTGGGACAAAATTACAAAAATAACTAAAAAATATATGCATATCCCAAGAAGGATTTCCGGCTCAGGGGGGTCAGCTGCCCCTGATGGGATTGTTGGTCTGAAGTTGCCTGCTTGGCTACTCATGAAGATGAACCTAATAGTAAAGACAAATAGAACTATAAGGTTGAGGTAGAGATTCTTTAATCTACCTAAAACTATACAAAGTTGGGGGCTGGGTAACATGGAATGGGAAAATGCTAACCAAGTTCAAATGTTTGAAAGGAACTGTTTTGCGAATCCTTTTCTATCATTCCTTGGGCAATATTTTCAGGGAGCGATGAGATTTGAGAAGAATTTTGCTCTTTTCTCTGTCTATATAATTCGCGACGCCGCTCGTTTGCTTCATTTCTTTGCTCATCTAGCTGTTGTACTCTCTCCCTTTTTTCACATCTTTTCACCAAATAGTAATTCCATTGCCACTACTTACTGGGTACATGAAAAATGAGGATAGAAATTTGTGAAGACTATTGATTTGTTATCCTAATAAAACCTAAGATTATAAATTATGGAATCACAAGCAATGAAGTCTGAGTACCAGCAGCACTTTGTTGTTTTTCCAAAAGTAATTGCCATCTATTAGCATATGCTTCTCGCCTGCGTTGATTCCGCAACTCTCGCACTCCGGCATCCATTTAATAATCGAAAACCTGGAATCTGTCTCTAAGGAAACTAATAATCTACATGGCCATATATGGAGAGACAATCATACTTATATATATATAGGCAAAACATCAAACATAGACATAAATCCATGCTTCTTAGACAATAAAATCACGTCAATTTGGAAACGTTTCTCTCTCTCTCTCTCTCATAGTATACTTCAACCCCCAAATCCCAGCCCTCTTATTCTCCTTCTCTCTCCTTTAGACACACCTCACCTAAAATCACAGTTTATGAAAGACTTGAAATCTCAGATTTTATAAAGATACTAAATCCAATATAAACATTTCATCGAATGGCTAATAGCTATATTGGTGTGAAAGATTGAGTTCCTTGAGTAATTATGTCACGCCCTCGATTTTTAAACAATAAAAAGTAAACATTTTTAGAAATAAAAGTGCTATATTGCATAAATTTTGTACTTTTATCTCACCACAACGCTTCTTCTAAAAAAGGGTACCCGTATCCCTTTGGAAAGACATGAATTGAAAAGATAAATTGATTGCATTTTTCCAAACAAAAAGGAAATTTAAAAAATAAAAAAGCAATGTTACAAACCCATCTTAGTTTTAATAAAATACATGATCATCTCCCAAATGAGTACCTACTAAATTCTCAATAAGACACTAGGATCAATGTTGCCTTCAAAAGATTTCATGCACTCCCAATGCACTTCACGCCATGCTCCTCATCGAATACCTGAAAATTGATAGGTTGAGCTACACTAGCCTAGTAGAAAAATCCTTAACACAAACTTTATATATATATGCAGTGCACCATGCTTGTGAATGAACCTACAATGCGCAAGCCAAATTTTAAAAGTCTTTTCTTTAAATACACGTCTTGTCACATACACACACACACACACACACACCCTCGTGCATACACGACACCACATATACATAACCACGCTTGAAAGTTTCAAACCGATCGGAAGTACTCTTTGCCACTTAATTTCCTCTTCAACACCACCTTAGGATCACCACGACTTTGTCTCAGTCTTTTCTCTAATGATCAACTCCTTTTACTTCTCAACACACCCAAACACTCTAGTTTCTCAACATAACCACGCATTTTAATTTCTTCAATATATATTTTCTCAATATCGAGACACCTCTCATACAATGTACAATAAATACCACACAATTTCCAACTCCTCAAACATAATAAAAACAATCAAGGAATGTAAAGAACAACACACAACCAATCACACACAACAATAACACATCACAAACAACACACAACAAACATCACAAAATGTCCAACTCCACAAACCAATAACTCAATTAAGGAATGCAAAAGACTAAAGGATTAGACATTCAAACATCCCACCGACCGTCTCACTTACCAAGGACTCAACATGTCAAACCTTCCCAAACTCATGTGATTAAGGGTATATTCGTAATTTCACCACGGTCAAAACCGTAAGCGTCTCCGTCAGTCCATGCCTCAAATACACTCATAAATATCCCAATTTCATTACTACGAGAGCAATTTAACATATACACATGAATATCACAAAAGCCCCAATTTTGGTTTAAGCCATAAATTAGAAATTTCACAATACAACAACGTTTACGAAAATCGTATGTAGAAATCAAGAGTTTATTTTCTAAACACAGATATATAGAGAGAGGTGAGAAATCCCTACTTGATTGGGTTTTGAGCAAAACCCCAACTTCCGAAACTCAAGCTCCAAGCTTTCATGTGTCCGTGACGCATCTCACACGCAATTTCAACCGATACACCAACTTCAAATCAAAAGCTGCTATTTTCTAGAAAAAAATTAAGAAACAACCTTTACATACTTTTGAAGGTATACGAGTCTAGGTTTAGAATCAAAAAGAGGATTGAGATTTCAAGCTTCCTAGACAAAATTATAGCCGTCTCCGTAAGATGCGACAGTGAAAATCGTCCAAAACAGAGATCTGTAGGAAAACGGATGAAACAGACAACCTATCTATGAAAAATCACCATAAATTGAACTCTTAATGTTTTTGAGTGATTCTTGTGCCAAAAGTTTCGTAATGAAATGAACTTCAAAATTCAAGAAGGAACCAAAGTCTAATTCGTACTCCAAAGACGAGAAAATAAGCAATTACAGAGGCTACACAAATCTTTCTCAGATAAAATTTCTAGATCTGCAGACCCGATTTCAAAAATTCCTGGTAAATCAAATTCTCAATGGATTTGAGTGATTCCAGCGGCAAAAGAAAGCTCTCTGAGTTAACTTTAAATCATACTCCCTCCGTCCGTGTTTGTTGGTCCGTTTTGGAGATTCCAACTTATTAACGAGACAAAATGGTGACATAATTATGGTACTTTTTGTGAGGCAAATTTCCCTTTTAACCCATTCTACAAATGATGGTAACTATTAATTAAGTATAAAAAAGAAGGGTAAAAGAGTAATCTCACTCTAGTTTGTACTTTGATTTGACTACATGGGCAATCTTTACGGGACTGAGAAAAGTATGTTTGTGGACTAACAAACGCGGACGGAGGTAGTATGAAGGAACCAAAACCTAATTAACGATTTATGAAGGAGATATTGGCCAAAAATCGTGACCCAGTCAGCTGTGATAAAGCTACTGTTCATACCGGTAAATATACACGAATATTTTTTATAAAAATTGATAAAAACGAGGGAGATGAGAGCTATACTTGTAGATGTGAAGTGGGGAGGTGGAGATGATGGTCGGACGGCGGTGGGGGTCCCCGGAGGTGGTGGCAGTCGTGGCCCCTCCTTCTTTCTCCTTTTTTCTTCTTTTTCTTCTCTCTTCTTCTTCTTCTCTGATTTTTGTGTTATCTCCCTCTCTTCCCAGCCACACACACAAATATATATACATAATTTCACTCACACCCCCTCTAATTCCTCATGTGTTATCATCAAGTCTGAAATCCAAGTTATATTACACTTAACTCTTCACTTAAAAACCGTTTGCAATTACACCCCAAACCCCAAGTTCAAAATTTTGGAGTATTCTCTTTAAATCTAGACAAAAAAAATTCGGGTCTTTACAAATTATGAACAAGGTTCATCATGTCTTAACTTCGATGCCACATGCAAACAACCAATGTGGGACTAAACACCATCTACCCCCAAACCTGGGAAAATACAGTATAACAAGATTTGGTTTCATCACTACACACCACGTTGGGCTTTTATTTAGTGGTTAGCAATTCTGGAAAAACTAGCTACCAAAGATAGACTCTCTTCTTGGGGAATGCAGGTGGATCTCAATTGTGTGCTATGTCTTCGAGAAGTTGAGTCTCATTCCCATCTTTTCTTTTCTTGTAGCTATGCCTGACAGGTTTGGTCTTTTATTCCGGACTGTAATGGGATTAGTAGTGTTTTGATGGATTTGTTTGAGATTTTGTCGTGGGCAAGACAGCATAGGGGTGGCTCTTCCATGTCTCATATTGTTTTCAAGCTTTCGGTGGCAGCAACTATTTACTGGTTGTGGAGGGAATGCAATTGTAGGATTTTCAGCAGCAAAGCATGGATTGCAGCTCTTTGAAGAGTATCATTATTCGGGATATTCGTGCTTGTATGAGTTCTTGGAGAGGTATCAAAACATACCCACAGAATCTTTCCATTGCTGCAAGTTGGGGTATTTCTCAGCAATTTTTTTCCCCTTTGCTTTATGAAAATCGTAACCACCCCCCCCCCCCAAAATAAATAAATAAAAAAAATTAAAATTAAATAAATAAATAAATAAAAATAGAGGTAATGATTGAGTAATAATTTAGAAACCTAATCTTGAAACCCAAACTGAACAAGTGAATGCTTCTTTAGATTGTCAGCCATCTCAGCAAAATTTGTAATCCTACGACCTGAGTCCTTGTTCTCCATCACAATAACTGTCACACTGCAAAGCACACCAGCAGTTTTTTTTTTTTTTTTTTTATTCAAGTAAACTTACCATGTTATCTTTCCAAAAATTCACTTTTTCATACCTTAAAAGGTAATATAGTAATTTCGCATAAGTAAACTAAAATAAGTGTGCGAATAGTAAAAAAGAGAGTGTGAAAATTAAGTTTGAATGTATTCCCTATTTTCGACCTAATTTTATTGTTGATTCATTTAAGGTTTTGCAATTTATGCATGTTATTCCAGTAAACATTAGGCCTAGTTAGGCATAAAAATCTTTTAGATTATATTTTTGTCTTTATTATTATTACTTTTGAGTATGTTAGTTTTGCTTAAATTTTTTAATTTGTGAATTACTAACTTGTCTCGACGTGAAGAACCTAAAAATTAGAAGAAAAAAATAGAAAATCCAAAAAAGAAAGATTTTTTCATTAGTTTTTTTTTCTTTATTAAAAAATAATTTAATCAATTCTTATTTTTTTTACTTTTCAAATTCCTCCTGTCGAGACTAACGAATAATTCACAAAAAAATGATGCAAAACTAACAAAGGTGAATTTTTTTTGAATAAAAACAAAAGAATAATTTAAACGGATTATTAAACCAAACAGCCCTTAATACGGAGGGGGGAAAAATCCACGAAAAGTAACTTTGTAACGTAAAATCAAATTTCAAGATTCCTTCGTGAATGTTTTTCCTTATATAGATACCAGACCCCCTATATATAGCTAATTTGCAAACCCTAAAATTCATCTATCTTTCTTCCACAGCGCCGCACAAACCGATAAAAAAAAATGGCGATAAAAATAGGAGAGGACGCAGAGAGTGAAGAGGATGAAGACACACATGCTAATGGTAAACAAATGAATGACCATCGGATTAGCAATCTGCCAGAATGATCGTATCCTAGGTATAACTTCTCATCTTATCGCACAACTTTCTATATTAACTTTGAGATAAGATGATAGTAGTGTTTCATTCCGAGTCATTAAATTTCAACTTTTTCCTCAGACAAAAACAGGGGTTCGCCTCATCGATCTAGCTGACATCAAGATCCCACATGAACTCGTTCCACCAAAGAAACGGATTAGGGTTTCAAGCATTAACAACAACCGACCGTTTAAAAGCCCGTATGTGGGTGTGAGGCAACGGAAGTGGGGTAGTTGGGTCGTCGAGATCTGAAACCTGTTTACCAGGACCCGGGTCTGGGTTGGCACATCTGGGTTAGCCGGTAGGAGGCCCGCCGAGCGTACCTTAAGAAATCGGTCGAGTTCGATACACAAGCAGCCAAACAGAAAGATTCTTCTTCTGTGGTTGAGAGTGATGCGTCGGTTGATGTGGGTAGCTGTGACTCGAGCAACTCGGTTTCGAAGCAGGGTTCGGATTTGTGTAATTGTGGTTGGTTTGGTTCAAGGTTGGAGATTGGGTTGAGGATTTGTGACGTTGAGGAGGGTGACTCAGTTTCTGAGGATTTGTGACCTTGAGAAGGGTGTCTCGGCCTAACTCAGTGTACTGCTATGGTCTTTTAACAACTACTAGTGGAGGGTGTTAGGCCCATTGTTAAAGTATTTAATCCGTGAACGTACATTCAAGCGCTTCGCTGTATATAGAGAAGAATCACAACTATTCGAGAATGTAGAGAAGAATCATAGCTATTCTTTGGCCTAATTTATGTTCGAGAAAGAGAGTACCTGGTGAATTTATTTGCGGAAGGCCAATCGGAGTGGAAATCCTTTTCATTGTTGACAATGTCACCATATGAAGGTCTTGGTTGGTTTCTTGTCAATCGGTTTTGGGTCTAGGATTTTTCCTTACCCCTATTAATCTTGTATCTCTCAAGATTAATAAATTTTTTGTCATTCAAAAAAAAAATGTCACCATATGAAGATTACTGGGCAATTTTAGATTAGTGGAGTTGTCTTCCTGCAAAACACACTCCGTAGCATTTTAAAAGGCTATAAAGGTCTTCCAAGCATAGGATTGAGTTTTGGTTCAAAGCTTTCCATGGTTCCAATAAGATCTCGTCAAATGATATCTTGTTCAGATTTTCCTACCCTCATCAAATCATTATAAAGTCTAGACATAAATCCGTGCTTCTTAGCCAATAAAATTGCGTCAATTTGAAAAATGTTTCTCTCTCTCTCTCTCTCTCTCTCTCTCTCTCTCTCTCTCTCTCTCACATAATATACTTCAATCCCCAAATCCCAGCCCTCTTATTCTCCTTCTCTCTTCGTTAGACACACCTCACCTAAAATCATAGTTTATGAAAGACTTGAAATCTCAGATTTTATAAAGATACGAAATCCGATATAAACATTTCATCGAACAGCTAATAGCTACTCCCTCCGTCCCAAATTGGATGTCCATTTTTGAAACCCGTGCCATTTTCAATCGGTTATATCTTTCAATATGAATCTCCAAAAATATTCAATATGGATCTTGTTTGATAGTTCTCGACGAGTTCTATAATACAAAGTGTTCATAATTACCAAAAACATTATAAATTGAAAGATATAACAATCGAAAAATGGCACGGATTTCAAAAATGGACATCCAATTTGGGACGGAGGGAGTATATTGGTGTGAAAGATTGAGTTCCTTGAGTAATTATGAACAAGGATCATCATGTCTTAACTTCGATGCCACATGCAAATGGGGCTCGAAGAAATTCAAAAAGAAAAAACACATGTGCATAGCTGACAACGAGTAAATAAAAACAGAGCACAATATCCCTTTCGCCTAAAGAATTTGTGCGCTCAGGCCAAGTTTTCCATTTTATAAAATCAAGTGGGTGATTTTATCAAATGAAGTGAAGGGGTGCTAAAATCACCCCTTGATTTTAGCAAAACCAAGTGTGATTGTGCTAAAATCAATGGGTGATTTCAGAACCCCTTCACTTCATTTGATAAAATCACCCACTTGATTTTATCAAATGGAAAACTCAGCAAATGGTACATGTTTCATGAACGGACCTGTACTCTTGCATGCAGGATGAAGCACCACAGCGGACCAAAAAATTAAATATTTTCGTATTGAATTAAAGATTTCTATTAGCAGTTTAATTTGGTGCATAAAAAAACCAATAATTATGTGTGGGAGTATTTTATTTTTAAATCTGAAGGAAATTGCAAAGTCAACAAGCCAATTGTCATAAATATGGTGAAGGGTAATTTGGTAATATTGAATTTCTCAAATTTTTTCATATCAAATTAAAGATCTCTATTAGTGGATTAAAATGGTGCAAAAAAAAGAAAGAAACTAAGCGTGGAAGTACTTTATTTTTTTATCCGAAGAAAATTGTAAAGCAGAATAACATAATGGCTCTTATTCGTGTACATTCTCCATTCGATAAAATTAATCCACTACCAAAATATGTGCATGTTTCGGATAAAAAAAAAGTAAATACTTTTGCATCGGATTAAAGATCTCTATTAGCAGTTTAATTTGATGAACGAAAAAAACAATAATTATGTGTGACAGTACATTATTTTTGGATCCGAAGGAAATTGCAAAGTCAACAAACCACAAGTCATTACTGTGGCAAAGGGTAATTTCATGTATATAAAGCAAATGAATGGATTTTTTTTTTCAAACAGTCAATTCATATCATGAACAGCCGTACGGCAAAGATTACATCATAGAATACAAGAATGAATCAAAACTACCAAAATCTAAGACCGGGCTACTGAAAAGCACACAGGCTCCGAGCTCATAGACACACCCGCCAAGGCAGACCAACACTAGGTGCCGGCACAGAGTCCGTCCTCGATTTAGTAGTAGAGAATCCCAAAGGACCCCCAGCTCAAACCATTAAGCATGAAATACGGATGAAATCTGTAACAAAATACTCCACGCAGGGAGCAAAGCAAAGCACCCGAAAAGGAGCTAATCAAACCACCAAAAGGGGTAAACAAACACAGAAAAGAAAAATAAGAACTAAAAAAAGAAAAGAACTCCGGGAAAAAAAGTTGATGCCGAAATCGCTGCACCGGTATCGGCACCTTATTCACCGGAGAGGCCAAACCTTAGCCTCAAGCTTCAAAACTCCACAGATCTAACCCAAAAACAAATAGTGGAGGCGGCGGAGAAGGTGGCAGAGGGAGGAGGTGGTGGAGGGAGAAGATGGTGGAAGGAAGAAGTAGAAGATGGAGGGTGAGGGGAGAGAGGAAGAGGAGGAGGGGGTCAAAAAGAGGAGGAGAGGGGAGGTTGGCCATGGAGTGGGGGAGGGGGAAGAGGGAGAGGCGGCAGCCTCTTCCCCTCTCAAATCTGAAATTTCTAAGCGCTCTCTCTCTCTAACTTTTTAGGGCCAGCTCTCCTAAATGAATGGATATTGAAACACGTGCACGTTGCTATATCTTCTAAATGAATAATGGGCAAATTAGTAAAATTGCCATACCAAAATCGTTAACCAAACCACCTCTTTATATATGGTAGGGATAATGGGAGATTTATCTATGGGGAATTTATCTTTTATGTTATTAATTTGGTATCATGAACTATGAAGCTTGTAATGTATTTTTTTTTTTTTTGGTCTAAACCACCGGTATCCGGAAGCCCACTGGACCCCGACTAAGTCCGGTTCGAGCCGGGTCGGCCCACGAAGGGGTAAAGCTCTCCCAGTGCAAGTTTCCTCCATTCACAAGACTCGAACTCAAGACCTTGCTTAAGGGAAACAAGTACCGAACCACTTGAACCAACCTGCGTTGGTAGCTTGTAATGTTGAACATAAGCTTTGTGGGGGTGAAGTTCTGAAATTACCGCTGCATTTGACGGAGAAGGCAGACCGAGTTAGACACAGGGATCATTTAGATACACATTGTGAAAATTGGGGACTCGATAGACACGATTTGAATATTAGGGACCAAAGTGACACTTTGCGAATACTTTAGAGACCATCTGTACAATTAAGCCGGCATATGATTGTGCATGCACAGATTAGATTAGTTTTATTCGGAATTCGCATGCCATGAAAAAGATATCTTGAATTCAAAAATCTCACTTGGTAAAAACCAGTGATGTAACCATTTTTAAAGTTTTTTATTCAAAATTTTTTAAATTGCTTTCGAATACTGTTTTCTTGTGTTCCCCACTGATTGTGTTAATGTAATTATTATGACTTGCAGAAAGTACCTGCAAGTCATAATAAGGTGTTGAGAACCTCTGCATGTAGAGCAGAAAAAGCAGAGTGGAGATTTTATTTGCATCGTCTCAATCATGTATTTACCAATATCCGATCAATATAATTTTTGTGTCCATTTTTATATGCCCAGTTTCCTGAACAAATGAACAGTTTTGAGGGCACTATAAGTACTCCAAATCAGCACATGCCATGTCTTGTTTAGCCCGGTGACAATTACTTGAGGTTTTATAGGTGTATCGGTCATATTTCCAGCAATTACCCCTTAGAATGTACTAGAACGAGGCATCGTAAAGTCCCCATTCTCACTTTTCACACCAAGTAGAATTTCTTTTGCAATGTTGGAACTGTCAAACCCTTAACTAATCAAACAATCAAAAAAATGGCACAACGGTCATTCGCAACAAGCGACAAATGCCCAGAGCATGTGATACGGGGAGGGGAATAAATTTTAGTAGGGGAATGTGCCCTAGCGAGGAGTCACTTGGTGGAGCTAAATTTTTTGTTGGTAAATTATTTTTGTAATTTCCAGATCAAATTAGAGCGTGTTCAGCAATAATTAAAAGAGAGAAAATGATGAAAATATAATTGACGTAATTTGGGCAAAAATGATGAAAATCTAAATGTAGGGCGCGGTTGTCCGAAACGCGCCGTGTACTTGTGGATGTTTTTCTGGTGATTGTACTCTGTTGTACCTCGTTTCCAAGAATTGTGACATCGATAAATCCAGGAGTACCGAACGCGTACCGACGGCGCAGGAGACCACCTTGTGAGTCCCCAACAGTCGATCTGATCCGTCCATTCATTCCAGAATTTAATTCCGAGTGGGTCCCCGCGGAAATCATCTCAATCGGACGCTCCTAAGTGCTATATCCAAAATCACCCCATTTCGTACAAAAAATTTGGAACGAAATGGTGTGATTTTGGATCGAGCACTTAGGAGCGTCCGATTGAGGTGATTCTCTCGTGGGCCCCTCGGAATTCGATTCTGGAATGAATGGACGGCTCGGATCGATCGTTTGGGACCCACAAGGGGGTCCCTGGCACCGTCGGTACTGTTTCGTCTGTACGGGTAGAAGGGTTATTGTGATATCAAGTAAAATTAATCTGAATGTTGTTGAAGGAAATCTTCAACACTAGCACCACTACACACCCATAAAACACACTCAGAATTTACCCAAAATGTGAAAATCAATGGCCTGGATTTGTGGCAGAAAAGGTACTATAGATGATAAGACTATAAGAGCCTGTTTGAATGACATATTAGTTTTGGAGGGATCAAATAGTAAGGGAGATAAAATAGTGAGGATTAAATAAGAAGAGTGACCCCACATTGATGTGATATATAAGAAGGGGGATTAGTCCATGGTTTGGAACCAATAACTCATGCCATGCCCAACGGTCATGCCGACCACCACCTCTCTCTCTCTCTCTCTCTCTCTCTCTCTCTCTGTGTGTGTGTGTGTGTAAAGAAATGCGACCCCGGCAAAGATGGAGACTTCGGCAACAATCAGAGATTTCGGCTTTGATTGACTCCGGCGACAATCTGAGACTCCGGCGACGAAAAAACAAGTGCATTTTGCTCGATCTGTTCTCAATTACGTTGCTAAAATTTCGGATTATACTGGATACTAAGATTACATTGCGTTTTTCTCGGTTCAACTTGGAATTTTTGTGTCCGAAATTGGGGGTTAGGGAGGGTAGGGAGGTAAAAAGGCCATGGATGAGGCCCCTGACTAAATATAAGCACCCCGCGCGCGCGCTTTTATTTAGTCAGGGGGAAGGGGGTGAGGGGAGGCTGGATGATTTAGTCGGGGAGGGGTTTTGGTGTCCCAAGCAAGGGATATGGAGTGGGACTGGGATGTGGAGGGGGAGGGTGATTTAGGCGGGGTTCAAAACCCTCATCCAAACGGGCTCTAAAGCACACAAGCATGACCCAAACATAGCCTTAGGAGGTAGTGAGTGGCTGTACTAGAATACTATTGTCCATTTTTGTCAAATTTCAGAGCTTGTAAAAGATACAATAAACTTATCCATAGCAACTTGTTCAGGTATTTAATTTCTCATCACAGAAACTACCAAACAAAATTTGATGTCTGTTGGCACAAAAACAACAGATCTGTAACCAGAGGTCAAATAGAACGGAGCTGTTCCTCTTCCAAAGTTAATTGCTAATCTCCTTTCGTTTCCCAGATTTGTCAACCTTCCATAGTAGAGAGAGAGAGAGAGAGAGAGAGAGAGAGAGAGAGAGAGAGAGGACTGCACTGTTCAATTCCCATGAACTCGGGATGGTTTTGTTTCTTCTACACGGGTGTGAACTTCTCCACTAGTCGGTCTGCAGGATTTACAAATAAAAACCATGTCATTTCAAAGTTGCAGATAGACAGGAGAAGAAAGAACACAAATTTTGGTAATTTCCACGGTGTATTCTACGGTACAAAGAATCGAGAAACCATAACAGTAGTGAAGCTTAGAATCCTTACCATGCCAGTCTCACCCCAACGGGAAACTAACCTAAAACAGCAGTGTCCAATTAAATCAAAAAGAAAGATTCTACCGTCCTAGGCGGACGATAAAAGTTCTCTTTTACCGGTAAAAGTGTTCTTTGACCAGTAAGAGTATATGCTCTTTGACCAGTAAAAGTGTTTTTTTACCAGTAAAAGAGCACTTTATTAGGCGGACGATAGAAGGACTGAATCAAAAAAATGAAGCCTAAATTTATGTAGATGGAGACAATGAATGCTTCTTTAGATTGTCGGCCATCTCAGCAAAAATTGTCATGATCCTACTGTCCAGTTGAATACTCTTCAATGTATTGGTAGTGTTAAAAAGACTCGGGCGTTGTGAAGGACAGTTTTTTTGACATCACACACCAGCTAAATGTACTAAAAGTTCATAGGCCAAGAGTAAATACACGGACAAGGTGCAAAGGTCTATTTAAGTCCATTTATAGGCATATAGTAGAAACAGAAATACTTGACTAAGAAAACTATTTAGAACTACAAATGACATTGTGGTAGTAGTAATGCATCTATTTTTTCACTCGGGATTCTGTCTTTTCTTAAGTTGGGACATATTTCCAACACAGGATTTCATATATCATATTCCTTGTTAAACAACTTCAAGTACATTCCATATAACTCAGACAGCTAAGAAGCTCACCATCTCCCCCATGTACGTACATAACTTTGCATCTAAGAAAGATCATGCAGTGAAATGGAATTTACACCATAGGAGCATTCATACGTGAAGTGATGCAAGAGGCTCTACTTGGCTTGTTATCATACAACTTTCAATTCGTATTTCTCTTGGCTGTCAAATAATTTCAGCTACAAACACTTATAACGGGCGGAGAAGGGAGGGGGATAAACCAATCGGGGCCCACTCTTATCCAGTGTTTGGTTTCCCCTTCACACCCAGACCTACTTATCTGGCAGATAAGCTAAGACCTCTGCAGGGTCTTAGCGAAACCCACCCCACCCCCCATCATTAGCTTATCTGGTGGGCGTAATTACTAGCATGCCCGTTAAAATCTGAAACCTCTCCAAATCTTTTTGCATTCTCATTACAATGCCTTTATAAGCGCAACTAAATAAACTCTCTCATTATTTCTTGATTGACCCACTCTTATCTATCCATTTCAACTACCAAAAATAACCCTTCATAGTTAATCCCTCATTCTTAACTAATTCCCCTTTATAGCATATCTATCTCTAATCCCCTTCTTCTTTATCCCCAAAACCTTATCCACCCGCCAAACGAGCTATTAAGGTTCTATTTTGGCAATAAATTATCTAAGTCGAGCGTTGAGCAATTCTGAACCACATGTTCAATCAGGTTCTTAGTATGTTTCTACTCAAATTAATTTTCAACCTCCAATAAACCTATAACCCCACCCACACACAAAAGTGATAAACCAACAATCTACTTTATCCTCGTTATTTAATACCCTTTTCTTCTTCTCATTTTTTATATTAAGACAGACATGATATCCGAAACAGGGAGTTCATATGACCTTGGACACTTCAGAGCAAGAACTGTGGTAATGTAGGGTGTGGATGCACAAAAATAAATCTCAATCAGTTAAATTAACAGGAGTTTATTATCAACAAAGTCAAAGGAAAATGGACTTACAATCCACTTAACACCTTAATGGTATCATAGAAGAACCATTGCAACGTCACGGCAGGTCCAACAAGCATAATCCTAATGGGGAGACTTCTAGTAAAGAGATTGATAAGCCCAATTTTCTTCACAACCTGCATGTGAAAATAGGGATGTTAGAATCAATCCAACCACACTGAAGATAAAGGAGGTAGTAAGTGACTATTGTGATATAGGGATGCTACCAGCTTGAGGCTACTGGCTTTTCTGTTGAAAAGAGAGGCGACTATATTGTCAGCAGGATTAGAAATAATGCTGCCAACAGATCCAGCAGCATATCCAGCTAGACAAGTCACCCCAAGCTGTTGAGCTTTTGAGCATTCCTCCTTCCTTCTTTGAATTACATTGCGATACAGAAAATTTACAGAATGCTCAAACGTTGAGAACATAACCATAGAGACTGCCCAAACAAATTGAGAATAGGGTTAGTATAGAGAAGATGCTACTTATGCACATCAAAACAAATAATAAATTATGCTTCTTAGTTACAATTCTTGTTCTAAATTGCTAAATACGAGTGAAGTTGAAGATGAGATAGCCTGGCCCTAGATTTTGAAGGCTTTGGTTACTCTAATAAACAACAATGCCAGGCGTGACATGGACAAAAGCACAGGCTGGAAGATATAACAATTAACAAACTGGCCATACATTCACGCTCCATAGTAGTTTAGACTAGTGTGTTCATTCAGCGAATCAATATAATGCAGAGGTTGTTAAGAAGGAAAATCCAGAATCTAGGTGTCTGTAAAGTGAGATACAGGTAATTAGGCATCACAAAAATTAATGACAGCAGAAATCGTTAAAATACCAGGTAAGCGTGAAATTACATGGAAGGTTACGACCCAAAAGAGGAACTAGGCCCCTGTAAAATCTGCAGACAGAACCAACACAAAAAAGAAATAAGAGAGGAATATCAGATAATGATGGGAATATAAATTATGTAAAAAAGCTGAGCCTTTTTATTGCATACCCAAAAAGCCCTTCAGTTGCATATAGCTTTGGAACACCATCAATCAAGCCTCTCGCAAACTGGGGCTGTGCTTGAACACGGACTTTGACAGCCTCAAAAGGACAAAGAGCGACATTGGCAATCACTTCTGCAGATGCACTACTAAGAAAAAATATGGAACTTCTGTTGTGGTCTACCAGGAGACTAGAGTAAAACTTCTTAAAGTACTCATACAGACCAAATCTGCAGGCACCCTGAATTCCGTATCCAAAGAACTTTCCACCCCTCCCTCTCCAAAAGGCAGAAGGGCCTTGTTCCCTCAGTATAGTGGCGAAACATGAGGAAATGCTATAATATTTAACAGGATTCACCTACAAAATATATCAAAGTGTTCTTATCAACTATCAAATCATTTGGTCCAAAGAAAATGTAATATAAAGTAGTTGAAAAGCAACTAGCAAAAAAAAGGTCAATTTCTCTAGAGTGAAGGTTATTTACAAATTGCAATCTAGATTACTCAGTGGAGACAACAATAGGATCAACTATCAAACCGTCATAATTAGTTGAATGAAGGTTGCTATGTAGTGTGAGTCCTTTGAGTTCTTTACCTCAGCCATGAATTCACAGGTCAACTCCATCACCTGAGGCCAATTTTTTTCTAAGAATACTTCTAGCATTTTGGATAGACTTGTAACACCGGCTGTATATTGTAGCGCAGAAGATCTGCGATGTAACTCATGAATTCTTCTTTATCATCACAGACACCGTGGACGTAACCCTAGTTGAATGAACCATGTAAATTCTACATTTTGGTGTAATTGTTCTCCCATCTCCATTAGATCTTTCTTTTTGGGCATTTTTATTTCCCACATCTAGGGGTAGTGTTCCACCTATTCCCAATAGTTTGAACAAGTTCCATGACTCTAAATCATACCAAGTTTCCCATTTTTTCTAAAAGTGCTAAAAGGACTAAAAGTGCTTAAAGTAATTGATGTATGTAAGGAGATGACCTGTCTCGAAATCTGTATTTATCCCTTTGAGGACTTTTAACACTTTTAGAGAAAGCAAAACTGATTAGGATTTTCAGAGAATCAAAATCCAATCTAAAATTGAACAAGTAATCCAAAGGCAGTTTGAAATCCGGAACATAGTTTAACAAAATCACCACTGCTCAAATTGAAAAACCCAAACTGAACGATCGCACAAAACAATATACACACAAACTTACTAAAACTAAAACAACTAATCCTAAGGCAGTTGAAAAAAACCTCAAACATAATTTAACAGAACCACCACTAGATGTATTGAAATTGAGAAACAGATGATCGTAGATTCATACACTATATACATGATTAATACCTGCATATTAACTTTGACGACATCGAGGGGAGTGATGGCGAGATGGGTGGTCCCGGCACTGAGTAATCCTCCAATGGCGCAAATCCCGTAATACCCAGGTGAGAATTCCTCACAAATTCTTCCTCCATCTATTCTGCCTTTCATTTCTCACTCTCTCTTTATCTACCAAAAAACACCCACTTTGTTTCTTCTTCTTCTTCTTCAACCCACCTCCAAGAAAAGCCTCATTTTGTTTCTTGCTTAGGGAAAGAGACGATTTTCTCTCCCTAAAATGTCCGATCTGCGTTTGGAAATTCACGACCCCGAAACTTTGGAGGGTTTTTGGGAGATCTGACAACTGCAGAGGTTTAAGGCCAGTTTACGACGTCGTGTGAGGGGGCCAAAACAGCTTCCAAACTTTGACCGCAATGTTTCATAAGGCTCCAAACTTTACTATATGTTATAATTAAACTTCCAAACTTTACACATTTACATCAATTAGGCCCCATGCCGTTAGTTTCCGTCACTTGCCTAACAAAAAAGGTCAATGTGGCACTTTAACTCTACAAAACGATGTCGTGGAGGACCTGGGTGCCTATTTTGGAGGGAAATGAAAAATGGAACCCCTATAAGCAGAATTAGTAATGCCCCAACAGTTAAGTTTTCCAAAAGATAAAATCTACATTTGAAAAAATCAAATACTTGATTTTATCAAATGAGAAAGATTTTGCTTCAATTTAATCGCATATCTTCTCCATTTGATAAAATCAACTACGGAGTCCTTGATTTTACCAAATTTAGATTTTATCTTTAGGAAACTTGGCCAACTCCAAACAATTTGTAGGCAAACCGCATTTAAAATTCTGTGTCCTTTGGTCAAATCTACGATAGTGCTGGATAATGAAAAGGCCTGGGGGCAATTAAAAAAAAAATTCGGATGGGCAAGAATTGAAAGTGAACAGGCAAATAGTAAAACTCACACTAACTTTTTGCACCAAAACAAACCCCTCTCGCTTCACTCTTAGATTCTTCATACACAATGTAGAGAAATTACTTACAATTGAATTACGTAGATAGATTGCTATAGGGTATAAATAGATAGATTGGATAGGAACAAATTTCACGTTTGTCTTCAGCAATTAAAAAATGGACATAAAATGTTGAAACTTGTGACGACCCGCCACCACTTTGCACAAGGTTGTCCGTTTTGGCCTCTCAAGCTCTACGAAGTAAGAACTTCCCAATAGGGTCACCCATCCCAGGATTGCTCCCGGGGCGAGAACGTTTAACTGCGAAGTTCCAATGAATTTTGGCGCGCTCACAACTTTAAAAGGCCTTGTACAAGTTAGGGCATGATCTATTCTCTTATATCACAAAATCCGTTGCATCTAGGTGGGTCTTTGGCTGTCACAAATATTCTCCTCGCCTTATAATGCAACATTCTCGATGCATATTGGCCCAGTAACCTTCCACCGGGAGGTATAGCACTTAGTTGTGCATAGTACTTTGTTCCAACTCTAAGATTCAAGAGGTGGCTCATATAGATTAGAGAGGTGGCTCCTACCCCGAAGTCCAGAGTTGTGCTCTGATACCAACATTGACGATCCGCTACCGCCTTGGACAATATTGTCCGCTTTTGCTGCCCAAGCTCTAAGGACTTCCTTGTAGGATCACCCATCCCAGAATTGCTTCCAGGGCGAGCACACCTAACTACGAAGTTCCAATGAGTTTTAACGCCTACACGGCTTTTGAAAGGCCTCGTGCAAGTTAGGACATGATTTATTCTCTTATATCACAGAACTTCCATTGCATCCAGGTGGATCATGGGCTATCAAAAAACCACACCAAGAAACTTTCAGAGTATTGATGCTAAATAAAAGCTAATTATCTTTTATCATCATCCTAAAGCGATAGGTGAGCTACAATGGCACTCAGGAATTGCTAGGTTGATGTTGTTTTATGCTCGTGGGTTGTGTTAAATATAGTATTATTTATCATACATAGTCATGGAATTGGTGTGCGATAAGTGCCAAAATGTACACATTTAGACCACTTAATCAACATTTGGTATGTCCTTTATTATTACTATTTGAGGTATCTTATGATATTTTTTAAATTGCACATCATAAGATTACTTGTATAGAAATTGCCCTTAAATGGGAAACTAATTAATGACCAGTATGAAGTCTGTGCAATGTGCATTATTAGCTGTAGACACCCCGATTTTGAACCCAGGATGCACTCGAGCATTCCCGCTGATGAAATAGACCAATCGTGCATACCTCGAGGCTAAGAACAAGGCTTGAACTCACCGAACCACCCTAAACCATTCTAAACCCTCCTAGAACAACCTTAAACCAACCAAAATGACCAAAATACCCTTCAAACCATCCATAAACCATTTCAAAACAAACCCAAGCCTACATCATCTTCTAGTACATTCAAAACCCTCTTTATTGATATATAATACGTCTCAATCCATTTTGAAATGAGGGAGATGTGTCCGTTTTACCAAAATGACTTATTTTCCCGACCTTCTAAGGGTAAAATGATCACATACTTGAATGTACAAATTATCTTGGGTTCAAACCACTTGGGTTAGAAAGTACACTCGACAAGCTTTCCAACGCTTCAAACCACGCATGAAACGGAGTTCGGTAGCACCCGGGGCGGCCCCGCAAAGTTTTACCTTTTGAGCAACAGCCTTGAGCGCTCAAGCCCTGGACCTTGAGCGCTCAAACCCAAAAATCCCACCTTGAGCGCTCAAGCCCATGGCTTTGAGCGCTCAACTCTGATCCAGATCAGTTTTCTGCAGAACATCTAATCATGATATTCTACTGCAAGAGGAGCGTCTACCTATGTTTTCTACTGCCTAAATACACTTCCTAGACCCTTGAACATCTCCTCAATCACCCCCCAAACCCAATTCAAAAATTAAACCCATTTCCCTCCCATTTCTCTCTCTATATAAACCTCCTCCACTCCCTCACTCACAAGGTTGGCTGCCCCTACTGCCATTTTCTCCCCCCATCAGATCAAACCCACTCTCTCTCATCACTTCCTCCATAGCCACCATCCTCCATCATCTTCAACCTCCAAAACACCCAAAAACCTTCTAAAAAAAGGCCTACAACACATGGGTCTTTGAGAAACCAACTACAACAGCCCCTCTCTCACTCTAATAAGCCATTTACAACCCATACACTCCATCAATTTCGTCCAAACCTAGCTCTTCCATCAAAACCCACCTCATCCAAGCCAAAATCACCATTTTAAGCTCAAATCCTCCATCATCCACTCAATCAATCACTCAATCAGCCCTACACTCACACTCCTCTATCCAAAATACTTCATCTATAGCCCATAAACACAGCCACTACCCATCCATTCATCAAACCACAAGTTCAAGCCTTGATCAAGCCAAAAGGTAGTTAAAACCATGTGAAAATCACTGTTTTGGTCTTGCTGAGGGAGGCCAGTGGGCTCATTCAAGTTCCTCATACTTGAAATGAGCCTACAAGTTCTGAAAAGTATCATAAAATAGCAAAATTTGGTGACCTGGAAGTGGTTTGAGCGCTCAAGGCCTTACCCTTGAGCGCTCAATCCACTTTGAGCGCTCAAACCCCAACAGAAAGTCAGTCACGGTGTTTCAGCCATAACTTTTTACTCCGAACTCCGTTTTCAACGTATTATATATCAAAACGTAGATAATTTGAAGGGCTACAACTTTGTAGTTTTATGTTCTTCTCATTTCTATATCAAAACCCTCCAAAACATGCAAATAGTGTCGGAAAGACAAATAATTTTGTTCAAAATGGTGTTTTAAATTCTATTTTTCTCCTTCATTGTCATTTTCTTTGTTTATACCATCCTATCATCGCATTGTACACTTCGCACAAGCATCCACTATCACTTAGTGGGTGTTTTAATATTCATTTACGTGTTTGCCATTCCCGTATCCCCCATTTCGTGTTTAAAATCGAATTTCAAATATCTTCAAAATCCCACAAATATCGAGTAGAGACCGGTTCATGGACCGGGCGAGAGGGGTGCCGTAAAACCCTTCCCCTCTCGTAACCAAACCCCCGAATCCGAGAAATATTTGGTTCTGCCATGATCAGTGAAATCTTTTTCAAATGGGCAAATGAGTCATATTTTTGATCGGTTTCTCGGGTTCGGACCTCAAATCCGGGTGGCGACTCTAACAATCACAATCTTTTCGAACAATCTCGGTGGGCCGTCCACATTAGCCCATGCATTATTTGGTATGTACACCATCCATACTCTCCCTCTTTCTCATGTATTCAGGCTCGGCTCATGGCATAAGCCAATGAAGTCACTACTTCGGACTCCCCTAATAATGTAAAAAATAAGGGCTTCTAAACACGTAGGCCTCCTATATATTGTAATGGTTGTTTATTTTTGGATGACTATATATTTAAATTTGTGCAATGTAAATATTTTGTAATGGTTTTTTATTAAGATATGTGTTGAAATTTTTTAAATGCAAAATATATGGAGGACCTCATCTAATGAGTCCGTTTCAGACTCTAAAAATGAGCCAGCATTGCATGTATTCTGCATTTTCACTTTTTCATGTCTTCCAACTACATCTTATTTAATATTTGTAATTTTCATGGACCAAATTGGGGGGGAATTTGGGTAGGAGGAGGGAGAGGAGAGAGAGAGCGCAAAAGAAAAGAAAAATTCCCAATAGCTTGTCTCTCGGTCAGTAGCAAAAGAGGGAAAAAAGAAAGAAGCTTCATGGCCAATTTCATGGGCTTGTCCGGCAATTCCATGGCCAACTACCTCCTCTTAGGGTGTCGGAAAGCCCTACCATTGTAGCTATGGTATATTTTATTTTGTAATTGTATCTTGTGACTAGATCAATCAATTGTGGTTATTGTATAATTCAGACTTTGTTTCAAATAAACTCCATAATATCGTAATATTCAGTGTATATGTTGGTTTTATTTTTTGTGATATTAAATACAAGGGTTATATAATTGTTTCAAGCCACCAAATATATAGTGAGTTAAAGTTACATCTTGCTTAAGATGAGTCGGGTTGTGCTTATGGCCTTAGATTATAATTAATGTATTGTAGACAATCCGTGTCCATTTAAGATAGTATATATTTCTCTCTCACTTATACTTGAATTTCTAGAAGATTGGCTTGTAGTTAGAGTACAGGATTACCACATTAGTTGATCAATAATGATAGGTACACACCATTTGAGCTACACTCTACCACACCCTGCTTAGGTGTCATGTGGGGACCGCCCACTTTACCATGAAATACAAAAAAAAATAAAAAATGACTCCTACACCGACCCCCACACTGATCTACCCGGAATAGAGGGCCCCACTGTAAAATTCAAAATTCAAAATTTTCGAGAAATTTGAATCAAATGGGTAGGGTTACTTGGGTGTGGTAGAGTGTGGTTTAAAAGGTGTGTACCTATCATTATTGTTAGTCGATGTAGTCACTAGTACAAAATATCTTAAACCATTTAATATAAAGTTAGTGGTGGATTTGATACCCTAACGCCCTGTTTGTTAGCCGTATATAAGGGAGGATATAGCTTTGTCCCGGATATAAGTATCCGGCTGGTCCATATCCGTTGTTCGTTTGATTTTTTATACCCGGATATAATTTCCCCTGGATATGTATATCCCTTTGCAGAGGGCTTACTTTTAGACACACCCCCTATGTCTAAATTATATCCGCCCTCCACATTACCGAATTACCCCAGGTGGCCCACTCTCGTCTGTGTAGAATTGAGAGAGAGAGAGAGAGAGAGAGAGAGAGAGAGAGAGAGAGAGAGAGAGAGAGAGAGAGAGAGAGAGAGAGAGAGAGAGAGAGGCATTTGTTTCCTACAGTGTAGTATCCTCCATTTATTTCGCCGCCGTCGATGTTGTCGGAGCTGTGTTGATTAAACGATTTGGGTCGGGGTAAATGATTTAACGATCAACGAGAGATGGTCGAGCTGGGCCGGAGTTAGGTTGATTTAACGATTTCGATGACTTGGCTGAACTTTTTGGATTCTCTGTTTGTTTTGATTTTGATTTTGTGTTTGATTCCAAACCCATTGATTGGAGAAATCCATGGCTGGAGTTTAACGGAGACTGGAAACGGCAAAGAACGGATCTGTGGCTGGAGTTTTAGAGAGATGATATATATAGAAACATACATATATGTATGTGTGTTTATGTTATATGTTGTGCATATGTAGGTCAACATCTAATAAAACAAAAAAGGAAAAAAAGGTGAGCATACACATACACGTATATGCAGAGAGAGATTATGGCCTTGTTTGATAACACAGATTCAGCACTTAAAACTGAATCAATTAAGTAATAAGTCATTAAGTAGGTTTGATAACCACATTTTATGTTACTTAACAGATTAAGTACCACTTAAAATGTAGGCTAAAAAATTGATAAAAATTAAGTAGCTTTGAGCTACTTAATTCTGGCTGAATTCCTATGTGCTTACAATCAACCATCACACCTCCGCCGCTGCTGTCACCACCACCACCATTACACCACCACCACCATCACAACCACCACCACCACTGCCACGCCGCCGCCACCACCACAACCACCACCATTGCACTGCCGCCACCGCCATGCCGCTACCACCACAACCACCACCATTACACCGCCACTGCCGCCATGTCGCTACCACCACAACCACCACCATTACACCGCCACTGCCGCCATGTCGCTACCACCACAACTACCACCACCACCATTGCCACACTGCCACCACCACCACCACACCACAACCACCACCATTGCACCGGTGGCTACCACCACCACCACCACCACCACAACCACCACCACCATTGCACTGCCGCCATGCTGCTACCACCACACCGCCACCACCACCACTACCACTACCACACCGCCACCACCACCACAAGCACCACCACCACCACACCACAACCACCACCGTTGCACCGGTGGCTACCACCACCACCATTGCACTGCCGCCATGCCGCTACCACCACACCGCCACCACTACCACCACCACACCACAACCACCACCATTGCACCGGTGGCTATCACCACAACCACCACCATTGCACCGGTGGCTTCCACCACAACCACCACCACCACCACCATTGCACTGTCGTCATGCTGCTACCACCACAACTACCACCACCATCACTGCCACACCGCCACCACCACTATCACCGTTACCCATATACCACCACTACTATTGCCATTCCACCGCCATTACTTCACCACCACCACTAGCATTCCACCCTGCCCACCACAACCACTACCACGCCATAACCATCACACTACCACCACTACACCACCAACATTGCACCACTATTACTCTACTGCCACCACAACTCACCATCATTCCACCACCACCATTACTCCACTGCCACCGCCACCTCGCCACCACCCTCACCACCTCCTAATCACCACTCCACCACTACCACAAATACATGATGACCATTAATAAAATTAAGAGACAATTAAAATTCAAAAAAAAAAAAAATTTTAATTCAGTGCTTAATTTGTTTTATCAAACAGCTTTTCAGCTTAAAAAATTAAGCATTCAGTTTTCAGTACTTAATTTTCAGCTTTCAGCTTTCAGTTTTCAGTTTTATCAAACATAGCCTATGTATATAATTTTGGATTTGGGCCTTGGGTGGTGTTGGAGGGCAAAATAGGAAATTCGCACATTATTCATTATTCAACCCCTCATATCCCCCTTCTAAAAAAGTTAAACAAACAAAGTAACTTTTTATCTCCCCTTCTAAAATAAATCTCCCTCCAACTATATTTCCCTCTATATCCCCTTCTTATTATATCTTATTTTCTCTCTCATATACATATCCTGCTAATAAACAAGGCGTAAGTTTCTTCTCAATTATTAATAAAAAATCTAAAACTTGCTTTCCTGTTAAATTAGTCCATAATTCAAATCACAAAATCGTCATGCTTATATTAATTTGGAAATCAATCTTTGAATTGAAACCAATACTTAGCTAGTCCATGTGGATCGACACATGTATTCCCACTTTACTACCGAATCCATTTTATGTTATATTTTATCTTGATTTTGACACAATAGTGTGGCTAACGCCTATTTGGAATTTAGTAATTTTAACGGCCAGCTATTAAATAATAGGCCGTTAAAATAAAAGCAATCAAGTCCATGATTATTTATGATCAACAATTCCACACAACCCACAAGCATAAAACATCGACCTAGCAATTCATGAGTGCTCGTGTAGCTCACTTGTCAGCTTTAGTAAAAACCGGCCGGCCCAATTCCGGCTCCTAAACCAACCTCTCGGTTTCCGTGAACTGGCAAGCATAACTAACACTACCGTTAAAGAGTCTAACGGCGTGAGCCATCTCATCGCCGTCGAACAAGGGACGGCGACGCCATGAATGCAACTGGGTACGTACGTAGAATATTTCCGGTGACGTACGGGAAGGTTGCAACCTCAATATTCTCTCTCATTCCAACTACTTTAATTTTTGCCAATATAGTATTAGTAATCATGACATAATCTACTGCGTACGTAAGTAGATAAAATAATAAGACAGTGATTTTTTTTTATTATGAGAAATGTCAGATATGGTTCCAAGTCTTCATTAAAATGCCACATATGGTTCCAAGTCTTGGTCTTGGCCGATTAATTAAGGGGATAGTTTGGTTCTCTCCGGCTCCTCTCCAGTTTACGTTTTTGTGGGCTCATTCCGGGCCCAAAAAATGATTGGAACCAGTCATGTTGTAGAGTTCGGCGAGATATTAAACCATGCTGAAAATCATGTTGATCGGATCCCAATTGACACTTGATCGGCACCCATTTATATTGAAAAAAAACACACATAAATGGGTTCAAATCCAGTGCGAGTGATATATAATTTTTTTTCAATATGATGTGTGTTGATCAAGTATCAATCGGTGTTCGATCAACATAATTTTGTATGGTGGAAGTTCTCGACGAGATCTACAACATGAGCTTTTTCAATCCTTGTTGTTAGCCTAGGATAGGCCTACAAAATTGCAAAGTACTGGACTGGAGAGAACCAAACTGGGTAGGATCTAATTCCTAATTAAGGAGCCAATCTTATTGATCAGAGCGTCCTTTTAGAGTAACCCGTACCTATGTGAAGATAATCTAAAATGAGTCAACTCGAAGGTGCTTTTTTTTTATTTTATTTGATCGGTACTTGGGTTGGGTATTATACAAAATGATGTAACAATCGTATTTCTAAAATAAAAAAGTAAAACTGAACAAAATGAATGATTCGATTACATGGCCCAATTGGGAGTGCACAAACACCCTGGCACAGGATGATTCGATTACACAAAGGGGCGTGAATAGGGATTGCACAAACACCCTAGCACAACAGACCCCGTGTCTATTAAAACCTAAATATCAATGATATCGAAAAATTTGTTCATGAGAATGATAGCACTCTTCCAACTCAAGTATTCGGCAGTGGTTAATCGACTTGTTAATCAAATCAATCACAAGTTTATCTTCAGTATTTCGAATTTTTTCCGCATCATAATTATAAGCTGAAGTGGAGACTGGAGAGTATACTGAGTTTCTAAAAATGTTTAGCTTGGTTCGTTGAGAATAACAAACTGGAATCGATCGATCTCGAACAAGCTCTTAACAAGTCGAACATGAATCGAATCTCAATAGCTTAGTTTGTTTCGAAACCACGCCAAGAAACTTACAGAGAGTGGTGCTTAATTATTATAAGCTAATTATCTTTTATCATCATCCTAAAGCGATAGGTGAGCTACACGGGCACTCCGGAATTGTTGGGTCGTTGTTGCTTTATGCTCGTGGGTTGTGTGGAATTGTTGATCATGCATAATCATGAAATTGGTGTGGCTAATGCCGATTTAGTTTATTTTAACGGTCGGTTAAAGAAAAAACAATAACTGGCCGTTAAGCTAAATCAAACCGACGTTCGCTACACCAATTCCATGACTGTCTGTATATATATATATATATTATCAACAAATCCACACCACCCACGACCATAAAACTTCGGCCTAGCAATTTGTGAGTGCCCGGGTAGTTCACCTGTCGCTATAGGAAAAACTGGCCGGCGCTCCTGAACCAACTTCTCCGTTTCGAACGTAGACGCCGTTAATGCAAATGAGTATATTTCCGGTGACCGGAAGGTTGTGAAAAAACATGGAAGAGAGAGTGTTGAGATTTGAAGTGAGATGAGAGAGAGAGAGAGAGAGAAGGGTATATATAGACTATTATAGAGAGAGAAACGAAGAGGCCCAACCAACTAAACACGGCTACTTGAGAAATTGACACGTTCACATCTTTCTCTCTCATTCCAACCACTATTTTATTTTTTACCAATATATTATTAATATTCATGACGTAATTTGCTACGTACATAAGATAAAATAATACTACATTGGTATTTGCAAGTGGGTTTTAATTTCTGCCAGGTGGACACTCCCACAAGCTGCCACATGTATGGTTAGCAGGAGCTCCTCATACCCATACTGTAGGAAAACTCCATCCAATTATTTATTTTAGCAATGAGAAATGCCAGATATGGTTCCAACTTCCAAGTCATGTTATTGGCCTATTAATGAAGGAGATATAACTCCTCTCTACATGTACTTGGCCTTGGTCATCTAATTGCACGACGTTTAACTGTGTCACGGAATGCTCGACTATAGGTGTAACAGTCACTTGGTTTGTATCAGACAGTTTCTGCTTAGAAGCTTCCTCATTCGTAGAGCTACCGGAACAGCAACGTATCGACAACGTAGATTGATCGATTACGGACATCTGTATATATCCTTCATTTGTTTTGGTTATGTTTTTTGTAGAGGTGGCAAATGGGTGGGTTGGGTTGGGTTTGAGCGGGTTGATATAGGTTATGGGTTGAACATGGGCAGATTGAATATGGGCTAGTAGTATGTGGGTTGAATATGGATGAGTTGAATGTGGGTCTACTCAAACCCGACCCAACCCAACCTAACCTAACCCAACCCCCTTCAAAACAATGCGAATTTGGGAACTGAAATTTATTCTGCTCTGTTTTGATTCTCGAATTCCTCGCCACCACCCAGCCCACATGTTCCCAAAGTACCCTAAGCTAATTTACCATTTCTTTCTGTGAGTGAATTTATTTTATTTTACAAAAATAAAATGAAGACAGACTAGGCATTAGATACAAAATGAACACAAAAAATATATTCACTCCCTTCTCTACTTAATCAAAACGCAGCATAAATAGTTTGTTTGCAAGTAGTAATTGACGTGCAGATCAAATTGAAGTAATTTGATATCTTTTTTTTTTTTTTTTAAACTCAGACTCTTACTCACTCTCTCTCTCTCTATGAAAAGCATAACGACTTTAATAGGTTTGGGCGGGTTCATTGTTGTTGCTATTGATAATTGATATAACCGAACGGACCGAGTAGATAATTGTCTAAGGGTGACTTGAAAATTAATAAGGTTATGAGATGAGCCGATCTAAAATGAATTATAACCAGATTGAATAAACCGATCTCGAGGATCTTAAATTTTATACAAGGGAAATTGAACGAGACGAGTCGTAACTTCTGAACATGGGAATTTGTTTATGAAGTTTTGTTTGTTCATGAAACACACTGATCTTGACCTTGACGAGTTTTTGACAAGGTTTTAACGAGTAAACACAAACTCATAATTGAGTAATTTAGTTCGTGCACGGGTCTTTTTTGTGTTATCCAAAAAAAATTAAATAAATAAAGATTAGAAACAAATTTTGGGACGAAAGTCCATGAAGCTCTATTAATATTATGTGGATGAGAGAGAGGGGAGATTCCATGTTTTTCTGCGGTAATAATGCCCCGTAAGAGTTGTGCGATTCCATGTTCAATCGTGGAAGGGAAGAACGTGACTTTTTTTTTTTTTACTCCAACCCATTTTCAACCCAACCCAATCCATGTAAATATGGGTTTATATAAGTTCAACCCATATCAACCTACATTATAATATGGGTAGGTTGGGTTGGGTTTTAGGTGGGTGGGTTCATGGGTTGGGTTCAAAATTGCCACCTCTAGTTTTTTGTTCTTCTCGTCTGTATTGTTATTTTATTGTCTTTATTTCCGGTAGTTTGTAACAACATTTCACTTCTAATGTAATCCTCTCTCTTTCACCCAAAAAAAAAAACTCTTCTCCAGTTTCGTTCTCTCTTCCTTTCCGATTTACGTTTTTGTAGGTTCGTTTTGGGTCCATAAAAAAATGATCAGATCTGTTTATATTATGGAGCTCACCGAGATATTAAACCACACTGAAAACTAGGAAAATCCAATACGTTTTGATACTTGGTGGGCACAAATTTATAACGGAAAAACAAACAGAAATGGGTCTGAATCCATTGCGATTGATATAATTTTTCAATACAATTTTTTGCTGATCAAGTATCAACCAGTATTTAATCATCACGATTTTGGTGTGGTGGAAGTTCTCGACGAGATCTATAACATGAGTAGTTCTGATCATTGTTGTTGGCCAGGGATGGAACCACAAAATTGCAAACTGGAAAAGGGACTGGAGAGAACCAAATTGGGGAGGATCTGGTTGAAAGTGTAATACCTCAAGTTTTGGGGTAGATTGTGTTTAGTCCCACATTGGTTGTTTACTTGAGTGATCTTTGACATATAACAAATCATGTGGGCTACTACTAGTACCTTGGGCTTAAGCATTTTGGGCCATGTAGTGTGGCTTGTGGATCAAATCAAGGTACTGACTAGTGGTCTACATGGGGCGTTACAGAAAGCGTCCTTTCGGAGCAACCCCTACCTATGGGAGGATAACGTGTCACCACATACCCATATACAGCATCTTGTTTATAAGAACTATTGCTTGCAAAACTCGAGAAGTTTCACCCTCGCCATATTCGCAACCGCCTCTGATGGTAGATGCGATCTTAAAAGTTTAAAATGGACATTTGTATGGCTTTTTCAGTTCTGAAGATCCGAATACCATATCAACACAAGTTGTAACCGAAACCGCTCTTATTCGGAATGGGAGATGATGCTGTCCTTTCAGGGACAATATGGGTGTTGGGCATATCACGGCCATCCGTGGTCGGCTCAGATTTGTTCGGCAACAAACGATTTAAATTTGATTGGACAGCACCAACCCCGGGAGCGTCTCTCATGATGTACACAATAATTTAATGATTCCTTATAAACTAGCATCTAGTATTATTAAAGCAAAATTTGTATATTCACCATGTTAAAAGAATGATACTCCACTAAACTTCATACTACCAGATTTGATTTCTAGTTTACGAACAATCAAACGCACACAACTTATTCACAAAAAGACAAAACCAAAAAACAAAAAAAAAATTCTAACACAACTAATTTTTTTTAAACTTCCAACAATCCACAATTTGCTCAAGCAAAATCTCCCAACATTGTGATTCAATGTTTTGGCAATTGTCACTCAAATAAATTTTAAATACATGGAAGTTATATAGATATATAGGTATATATGTATATGCACCTATTTTTCTATTCTCATCTCAGGATGTGGTTGACCTTGGGGTAGAATTGACATTTTGGCGGGCATTGGAGTCCCTTTCTATGCGGATAAAGTGCTTTTGGGCATGGCTAGCCACTTGGGTTGGGGTCCTAGTCCTTACACAATTCCTTGAAATACTCCTCCAATCTCCTTTACCATATATTGCCAACCCACTAAGAAAGTTCCTGCACAAAAATAAGGGAAAAACAAATCATCATTATCATGTTTACAAAAAACTAAAAAGAATAGATTACGATTAAACGTGTTGTGACTTTCAGTGGTATGAGCTCACAACATTGTAGGATGGACCCATAATTCATCTCATTGCTAGATATTGAGTTACCGGAGAAACTACAAGATAGTGTGATACGAACCCGATTGTGACTTTCAGTGGTATGTGCCCATAGTATTGTAGGATGGACCCCTAATTTATATCATAGCTAGATAACGAGTTACCAGAGAAACTACAAGAAAGTACGACACGGACCCGGGTCCTGTAGCGCTCTCTCCGCGCTACGCCGTATAGCGCTCATCTAAGTTGTTCATCTCCTCAATCGATAGTTCAGATTAGCAAAAATACTCTTATCAGTAAGAGTTAACAAACATATCTAAACCATTGATTACTGAAAAGTATAGCCATATCATTAAATGTGGCAACGGCTTGTCTCTTAACAGAAAATTGCAAGAGGAGAAAGATAAAGAGAAGCATAATAAAAGCAAACACATGTAGAGGTTGAGGAAACGAACTCATGTTCTTCCTTAGTCCAAGGAATCGCTTTCCTCCTCGACCGATGACCGGAGTTGTTTCGCCGGTTAATCACATCATTGTCGATAGCATCTTCGTAAGCCGGTAACGGAATGAGCCCCCGTTCAATCATATCAACATCATCAACCAATGCTTTACAGTGTTCTATGATCTGATCAACGGTTTTTCCAGGAACCCGGGAAGCGATTTTTCGAAATATGTCCGAGGAATTGTGGTCGAACTCAGCAATCGTATTCTCAAACAACTTGTTCTCTTCAAAACTCCACTCCATTTTTTTTTCAATGAAGACTCTCAATACAAGAAATTATTATATAGAGACACAAACAGAATTGATGGGGATTTATAGTTCATCATATCTATGAGATTTTGCTGGATTGATGACTAGTTGGAAATTAATGAGCCTTATCCTTAATTAGGAATAATATCTAGTATTTCATGCAAGAAAAATTATTGAAATCAGTTTTTGATCTTTGTTAGTCTTTGTTTTGGTAATTGGAAAAGAAGAGCTGAAGTTAAATACCAAAAGGGCTAAGATTCTATTTGTTGAAGAAAATTGTCTCAATGTCAGCCCAAATGGAAAGCTTATGCAACTTACCATTTATGAGTATAGCTTTCAGCACACATTATCTTTAGATTACATTATCTCTCCAAAAGTTTTTTTTATACTCTCCTTTTCTTTTCAAGCAATGATATTACATTATCTCTCAAAAGTGATTTTTGTACTCTCCTTTTCTTTTCGAGCAATGATAGTAACACAATTATAAAACACCACTCCAGATCTAAAGTCGTTTGATGCACGTGAATCTACATACATTGAACGGTTCTAGATACAGTTGTGTCTAAAAGTCGCGTTCCTTTCATTATTTACATTTTCCTAATTCCAGCCTTTGTTGACCGAGAATCCATCTATACTATCTGAATAGGTACGAACAGAACAAACTACTTTTTGTATTTCCTTTAATTTGGGGCAAAATTCTTAAAAAAACTCTGCCTTTTTTAAAATATCTTGACAGCATATGTTGTATATTATCAACGGAAATAAATGAATTTTTCGACTTTGCTTTATATTAATACTAAAAGTTGCGTTCTTTTCATTATCTCTAAATTTCCTAATTTGTCCAAGGTTAATGACCCAACAATCCATCTTAATAGTAAATTTTTATGGATCATTTTGGTAAGCTTATCCCTTAATTAAGTCTGATAGATTTATTTCGGACCCTTCACTGCAAAGATAGTGTACGAACTAAAAGTTAGTTCATTGAAGAAAGCTGTATTCGGTCTCTTAAGATTCACAAGATCTTGTGGAAGATTCTTGTTGTGGTTTGATACACTAATTATTAGAGAAATACTTATTTACGGAGTCTCCGTAAACAAGCAGTTTGCGCCAAGCAAATTCAGGCTGTGCATTCCGCGATCCAACGGCCCAAATCAATGCACTCTCTCTCTCCTCCTTAAAAGCATGTCAAGTTTAAAAACCAAAACAAAATTCGCGCATTAATCCAAGCCGTTGGATCGTGGAATGCACGGCCTAGAATTACTTGGTGCAAACTTCTTGTTTACGGAGACTCCGTAAATAAGTATTTCTCCACTAATTATTGGTAAACAATTACAGTAAAAAAAAATTCCTGATCGACATGATTTTTTACAAAGATGCTTTACTCTTTTACTAAAAGATTATGAATAGTTCATATTAAGTTTTTAATATATTGGTTAGATTCAAGAGGTATGTGCAGTACACCTCCGTTAACATGGACGAAAATTGGTACATTTGCAAAAATTTTAAAACCATAAGGGGTGCAGATACAAAAAATTGAACTATATATAGAGAGTGTAACACGTGGTCTAAACCACATGGGATAGAAGTGAAGTTTGCGCAATATAAAAAAGAGTACGGATATGATTTTCTCAAAACTGCCCTAAATATTTAGTTTCTTTTTGGTAACACGCGAAATTAGTAACGTAACTACTGTTGTGCCCGTTCAATGCACGGAGCAAAAAAATTCACATTGGTGTTTTTTCCAATACCCCCGTGTATTGAATGAGCACAACCCTAGTTGATAAGAAACCACTTTTGCATTTTTTTCCGGCCTCAGCTTGGTTACTGATTATAGTAATTTCAATACCTGTTCAGGTTGGTGAAATTGGAATTGCATCATAGTAGTTTCAGCTATGGGGATCATTGACATTTTAGCGCACTGTAGAGCTGAAGTTGTATTCCTGATATTCTAAGGAGAAATCGCAAAAGAAATTTTCTTTTTATGGTTTTCTGCTTCCCTTAAATACTCTTTAACTTCTTGTTGTGTTCTCATTTCCTTCTCAAGAGAATATTTGACCCATGTTCGTTGAGGGTTCAGAGATTCTAATTTTTCCAAGCAGTTAAATTGCTGATAAAAAAAGGGTAAATGTTGGTTTGACATTACCCTTTTCTTAAGCCTATAATTTGGAGGAAGTTATGAGTGAGAAGCTTAAAATAGACATTTGTATGGCTTTTTCAGTTCTAAAGATCCGAATACCATACGCAAGTTGTAACCGAAGCCGCTCAGCATGGGTGTTGGGCCAATCACGGCTACCCGTGGTCGGCCATGGACGGCTCAGATCTGTTCGGCAGCGAACGGTTTAAATTTGATTTGACAGCACCAACCCTGGAAGCGGTCTCTCATGATGTATGCAATAATTTCATGATTCCTTATAAATTAGCGTCTAGTATTACTAAAGCAAAATTTGTATATTCGCCTTATCAGAAGAATGATACTAAACTTCAAACTACCGGATTTGATTTCTAGTTTACGAATAACCAAACACACGCAACTTATTCACAAAATAGACAAAAAGAAAGATGGAAAAAAAAAAAAAAAAAACTCTCACAACTAAAATTTTTCAAACTTCCAACAATCCACAATTTGCTCAAGCAAATTCTCCCAACATTGTGATTCAATGTTTTCGCAATTGTCACTCATATAAATTTTAAATACATGGAAGTTATATAGATATATAGGTATATGCACCTATTTTTCCATTCTCATCTCAAGATGTGGTTGACCTTGGGGTAGAATTGACATTTTGGTGGTCATTGGAGTCCCTTTCTATGCGGATAAAGTGCTTTTGGGCATGGCTAGCCACTTGGGTTGGGGTCCTAGTCCTTACACAATTCCTTGAAATACTCCTCCAATCTCCTTTACCATATATAGCCAACCCATTAAGAAAGTTCCTGCACAAAATTAAGGGAAAAACAAATCATCATTATCAAAAAAATAAAAATCATGTTTACAGAAAACTAAAAAGAATAGATTATGATTAAATGTGTTGTGACTTTCAGCGGTATGGGCCCACAGCATTGTCGGATGGACCATAATTCATCTCATAGCTAGATATCGAGTTACCGGAGAAACTACACGAAAGTGTGATACGGATCCGGTTGTGATTTTCAGCGGTATGTGCCCACAGTATTGTAGGATGGACCCGTAATTTATCTCATAGCTAGATAATGGGTTACCAGAGAAACTACAAGAAAGTGTGACACGGACCCGGGTCCTGTAGCACTCTCTCCGCGCTACGCCATATAGCGCTCATCTAAGTTGTTCATCTCCTCAATCGATAGTTCAGATTAGCAAAAATACTCTTATCAGTAAGAGTTAACAAACATATCTAAACCATTGATTACTGAAAAGTATAGCCATATCATTAAATGTGGCAACGGCTTGTCTCTTAACAAAAAATTGCAAGAGGAGAAAGATAAAGAGAAGCATAATAAAAGCAAACACATGTAGAGGTTGAGGAAACAAACTCATGTTCTTCCTTTGTCCAAGGAATCGCTTTCCTCCTCGACCGATGACCGGAGTTGTTTCGCTGGTTAATCACATCATTGTGGATAGCATCTTCGTAATCCGGTAACGGAATGAGCCCCCGTTCAATCATATCAACCAATGCTTTACAGTGTTCTATGATCTGATCAATGGTTTTTCTAGGAACCCGGGAAGCGATTTTTCGAAATATGTCCGAGGAATTGTGGTCGAACTCAGCAATCGCATTCTCAAACAACTTGTTCTCTTCAAAACTCCACTCCATTTTTTTTCAATGAAGACTCTCAATACAAGAAATTATTATATAGAGACACAAACAGAATTGATGGGGATTTATAGTTCATCATATCTGTGAGATTTTGCTGGATTGATGACTAGTTAGAAATTAATAAGCCTTATCCTTAATTAGGAATAAAATCTAGTATTTCATGTCAGGAAAATTATTGAAATCAGTTCTTGATCTTTGTTAGTCTCAATGTCAGCACAAATGGAAACTTTATGCAACTTACCATTTATGAGTATAATTTTCACACAATATAACGATTACATTATCTATCAAAGTGATTTTTATACTCTCCGTTTCTTCTCGAGCAATGCGATTATGTTATCTCTGGAAAAGTGATTTTTGTACTCTCTTTTTCTTCTCGAGCAATGAGATTACATTATCTCTCGAAAGTGATTTTTGTTTTCTCCTTTTCTTCTCGAGAGTGATAGTAACACAATTATAAAACACCACTTCAGATCTAAAGCCGTTTGATGCACGTGGATCTACATACATTGGACGGTTCGGGATATAGTTGTGTCTGAAAGTCGCGTTCCTAAGACTTTTCCTAATTTGTCCAACTCCTTTCGTTATCTCTAGATTTCCTAATTTGTCCAAGGTTAATGATGACCCAACAATCCATCTTAATACTACTTTTTTATGGATCATTTTGGTAATCTTATCCCATAATTAAGTATGAACACGTAGATTTATTTTGGACTTTTCACTGCAAAGATAGTGTATGAATTAAAAATGTGAGTTCATTGAAGAAAGATGTATACGATCTCTTAAGATCCACGAGATCTTGTGGAAGATTCTTGTTGTGGTTTGATACAATAATTATTGGTAAATAATTAATTTTTTTCTAACCGACATGATGTTTTATAAAGATGCTCTCCTTTTTTTATTAAAACATTATGAATGGTTCAAATTAAGTTTTTAATAGATTGGTTAGATTTAAGAAGCATGTGCTGTACACCTCCGTTAACATGGACGAAAATTGGTACATTTGCAAATTTTTTAAAACCATAAAGGATGCAGATGCAACAAATTAAACTATATAGAGTATAACCACACGTGGTCTAAACCACATGGGAGTGAAGTTTGTGCAATATAAAAAAGAGTCCAGATATGATTTTCTCAAATCTGCCATTTTGAGTAGAATTGATTTAATTTCGACTTAGGAGTATCTTTAAGGAGTGCGTAAAATTAGAAGATCACCCAATTAGGTAGGAAAATAAAATCCACACCAAATTTAAAGAACTATGTCACTAAAAAGCTAGTACAAACATTTAATCAAAAGATTTGACTAGGCCTAAAAAATTCGACTAGAAGTTGGTGGCGTGCCGAAGTGGTTAGGGCATGTGGATGCCCCACTCTTCATCCAGAATCGAGTCCCCCCAACTAACAGCTAACCCAACTAACATAGTAACACTTCTTGCTGGAAAAGAAAGAAAAAAAAATTGAATAAAAACAAATAAACATTAAGAGAAAAGATCAAAAAGACTGTCAAAAAAAAAAAAAAAAAAGCCCAAAGGAGTTCAACTTGCCTCATAGGTAAGATTCATAAGAATTAGCCTAATTGTCATAATGTGAAAAATTGACGGTTTAATATGGAAAATGGAAAACTCAAGCTCTAATTTGTTATATAGAATGAGTCATGGGGTTCATTCTGCAATTTTCTCACACCGTTTCCCTCGAAAGAGAGGATCTCTGATCAGTTGAAGACCAAGAAGAAGAAGAAGACTCCATCCCAAATCGGCAGCGAATAGCTGAAGTGCTGAATACCATCGAATTGAAATTTCCGCAATTCGTTTCCACCAAATGGAGAATCAGCAAAACGGCGTCGAAACGGCTTCTCTTGAGCAGAGGCCTGGAATCTTCATCGTCGGATCCTCCAACGTCGGTAAACGCACCCTCCTCTCCCGTAAGTCTCTCTCTCTCTCTCTCTCTCTCTCTCTCTCTCTCTCTCTCTATATATATATATATATATATACATGTTATTGCATCTATTTTTGTTGATGGTAGTTTGATTTTAGTTCACTGTCACTCGATTTGATACAATTTCATAGGCTACTTTGCTGCTGGTACAAGAACGTAGGTCCCATTTGTAAAGAATTAAACTAAGAAGATTATACTATAATGCTAATGAGAATCAGATTAGAAATTGAGATGAAGAAGTATCTTGAAACTGTAAATGAAATGTGAGATTCATTTTCTCATTGCTTGCTCAACAATTTCAATTACTAACAGTTTATTGAGAAATATACCGAAATGGTCTCACTCTAACTTCAGCTAACATAATTACCACCCAAAAGAAATCTTCAGCTAACAGACTTCCTTGCTAACTTACCGGGATTTTCGCACACTGACTTGACCTCTGATCAACTTGAGTAGCTATGCCAGCTTCCCAATTCTGATGACTTAGTGCAGCTCCAACCCTACTCCTCACTTTGCGTAGCCAAAAGTACAAAAGAAGGACAAATCTTTAATTAGCTGATTCACTATTTCATCCATGAATTCCAACCCTACTCTCTATTTTTCTGCCTATCCGACTAAGTCCGAGGAAAAAGAGGAAAATAGGGTCCACCAATCAAATTGGCACTCCTTGCTTGAGGAAGATGGGGGGGAACTTTGCCAATGGGTTCCATCCGAACAAAATGAGTAGTGGCCCATGGCTCTCTACAAGCAGCCAGCAAGATTGAAGGAAGGCATTTTGCTAACAGGGCCCATTTAACTAGTGGGTTGGAGATGCTCTTAAACTGACTGGCTTGACTCCTGAGCCAACTGTCATGAATCATGACTTAAGAACTAAATCCTTAACAATTTGTATGTGTTTATTTGGGATTTTCTTCTGTTTTCTAGATTTTGCTAACAAATGATAAGTAGGTCTTATATGTGTTTGTTTTAGGGGATTTTCTTCTATTTTTCTAGGAACTGTGAATTTCCCGTAGTTTTCGCTTATCAGGTCTCTCAATGCAGTTGTTGGTGGAACATCTGAGCTTAGTTACTGATCAAATCAAGTGTTTATGTTTGTACCACTTGATGAGCAGTCTAGTTGCTCTTCTTAGTTCTTTCTTCCTGGTACAAGAATATAGGTCTCGTTGGTATTTGTTTGGGGGGATTTTCTTCTGGTTTTCTTAGTTTTTTCGTTGGAAATTGATGTTAATTTCCACCAGTTTATTCTTATTAGGTTTCTCTATGCAGTTGTTGTTGGAACACGCAAGCTTAGTTACAAAATACTGAGCATATCAAAGTGCTTATGTTTGTACATTGATAGTTTCCCCTGTTTATGCTTGTCAGGTTTCTTAACTGTAGACTTTTGTTGTTGGAACACCTCAGCTTGGTTACTGATTATTGAGTATATCAAAGTGCTTTTGTTTGTACCTTTTGATTAGTAGTCTGGTTGTTCCTCTCTTCCCAGGGTGAGGAAATTTCATAGATGTAATTAAATGAAGCAGGTTCAGCGGCAATTTTTTATGAGTTGCACAGCTACTTTTATGAGATCAATACCTGTTCAGGTTGGTGAACTTGGAATAGCACCATAGTAGTTTCAGCTATGGGGATCATTGACATTTTAGCGCACTGTAGAGTTGAAGTTGTATACCTGATATTCTAAGGAGAAATCGCCAAAGAAATTTTCTTTTTATGGTTTTCTGCTTCCCTTAAATATTCTTTAACTTCTTGTTGTGTTCTCATTTCCTTCTCAAGAGAATATTTGACCCATGGTCGTTGGGGGAAGATTCTAATTTTTCCAAGCTGTTAAATTGCTGACAAAAAAGGGTAGAATGTTGGTTTGGCATTACCCTTTTCTTAAGCCTATGATTGTGCAGTGAGATCTTTCTATTGGTCTTATGTAGATAAAAATACAGTATTGGGATTTAAATTTCACAGATAACCCATGAGGTACATCTTTTCTGTTGGAGATGGAAATAAAATATACTCTCACTATTTTGGCTATTTGTTGATTTTAGGATTATTCCCTGTGGATTTTGAAGATGCTTCCGATTCTACTTCTGATGTACTTGCTTATGGGTATGTGGACTAGAGATTCTTTCTTCTGATTGTCAATGATCCAATCAATGTACTAGCAAGTTCCTGTCTAACTAGAGTTTAGTTGAAGTATCTAACTGAGGCATGTTTATTGTTTATTGTTGTTAATCAGGTGGACCATCAATACGAAGTATTACACAGCTGATGTGTCGGTTTGGATGTCTCATCTCCACGATGACTTCTCCATTGGGGCCCTGCCAATATATGAAAAGTTGGCTGCATTGGTCATGGTTTTTGACATGAGTGATGTTAGCCTCACCCACTCACTTTCTATCCCCTGATTTAGACATAGGTGTTGGGCTTTTCAATTTTCGGTGCGAAACTGCTACATAGATGTTTTATAATATTTCTTTGTCATCCACAGCTATCCTCTCTTGCGGCACTCAAGGGTTGGGTTTCCCGCACCGATATTCAGAAGTTTGACATATTATTATGCATTGGGAACAAAGTGGATCTGCTTCCAGGACATCCGGCTCATGTTGCATACAGAAGACACATGCAGAAACTTGGAGATTCCTCCTTTGATCCTGAGTTCTCAGACTATGGAATTTCTGAAACTGAAGGAGCTAGCTTATTGGGAGATGAAGAATCACAGTCAGAGATTACGAGGTCATGTTTGGAGTGGTGCACTGAACACAACATTGAATACATTGAAGCATGTGCATCCAATGCTGATTTTGACAGATGTAAGTCTCTTCGTTTGCCATTACGTTTCAATGCAGATTTTCTTCTTCTTCCTGGTAACCTTGCCATTCTTATTTTGGTCAAAACTAAATTTTTTTTAGAAAAAAGCCAAAAATATGTAGATTATTAATCTAATTCTTCTTCTTCTTCTTCTTCATGCTATGGTCCTGGTAACCTTGCCATTCCTATTTTGGTCAAAACTAAAACTTTTTTAGAATAAAGCCAAAAATATGTGGATCTTCTTCTTCTTCTTCTCAAAACTAAAACTTTTTTAGAATAAAGCCAAAAATATGTGGATTATTAATCTGATTACTTTTAGGCTTTCAGCCGTGCTGGACACGCCCTAGAGTCTGAATAGTTGCTGTGTGAAGTAGGAGAATTATTTTTATTGTATGGATGCATTTATAAGTATTTGGTGTGTCTCAGAAAGTCTGTGAACTCTCGGTAGTCTAGTAAATTTTATGGATACATTTATAAGTATTGCATTTGCCATTACGCTTTAATCATGCTAGTAAGTTGCAAAGTATTGTACTGTGTGAATTGTGAAGGGTGGGAAAAGGGTTGCTTGCCAGAATATAAAGTGAAACCATGAAGTCAAAGTTGGGCCATTTTATTCTTGTTTGTAGTCAACATTTATCCCAAGACACTTGTGTCCAGGATAATGATTGATAGCAACTAAAGTTCGGGTTACCTTTCTGGCTTTTCAGAAGGAAAGATAACTGGTGGCAGAGAACTCAAATTTTCTAACTGGGAAATCATGCTCATCCTTGACTTTAAGTGAGAGAGAATAAAAGGGAGATTAATTACACACCATTTTACCTTTTGTGGTCTTTTAGGTAGTGCAAAAACCAGCTGTAAAGGTACTTTCTACTTTCTAGTTAACACTAAATTGAATCTAAAATGACCACGACTACTACATCCTGGTTGATTCAGAGTATCTTCTCTCCCTTTTTTCCCTAGTTCTCTTATCTCCAATAACTTTTAATATAGGTTTCCAGCAAAATATAAAAGAATATGCGGTACATAAGAGGACTGAGCATAGTTGTCAAAATCGTATGATTCACAATTCGTATCGTACAATTCGATACGATCAGTGGGTTATAGATATGAATAGGTTACCTGAATCGGAAATAGCAGTGAATCGTAAGCAAATCGGTAATCATTTGTAATAGATTTATCTCTTAGTAATAGAAAATGAGAGATTTATTTTGTGAGTTTCGAAAACGACGAATACAAAATGGCACACTACCACCCCAAAGACGGTTGAAGGTTGTTTTGCACTTTTAACTCTCTTTCACAAAGAGGACCATAAGTAGGATTCACGAATCTTATCTCTTGCAAGTTGCAATAGAAGCAGCTTACCTATTACTCTGCATGTTTATCGGTTTATCATTTAAAACAAGCTTTCCAATGACTTGGGTCTAAATTTTCATTTATAGTATCTGTTTTTGTCACCCAAATCCTTAAATTTACCTTACCATGTACCTTGGAAATAATGACTGAGACGGAACGATTCACAATCCGAAAAAGGATCATTTCGATTCACAATTTGACCACCTTGAGATTTTGAAGTCCACAATAAATAGTTAAAATCTGTGTGACATTTTTTATTAAGGACACCACCACCTATCATGCTATTTTGTAATTCTATGCACACACTTAATTGACCATAATGACATGATCCCAAGATCTTCGGATACTCTCACGGCAGACTCGATAGTCAAGCCTTTGATTCCCAAACCCAGTGGCCATCTCACACATGACACATGCAAGTACTTCTACGAAGTAAAATACAACATCCTCCCTCATCTTTGACAAAATTCTCCAATATCAAACACAACATTATCTACTCTTTCACCTATAGAACAAAAACCAACCTCGACATACCTGATTCCCACAGGATTAGAGTCCTCAATCAATCTGAATGGCTAGATTCTTGTGGGAATGAGAATCTTATTCTGGTTCCAATGATGCAATGATTTAGTGAAATGATTCTTGATGACGGATCAAAAAATACAATATGATTCTTGATGACTCATCCAATCCAGATTCATATTTCCAGATTCATAGTTTGGAGGATGGGTAGCCAAAAGAAAAGTTAAATAGAGACTAATGGAATAGTCATGCTGATGTGATGGGTGACTACATTCTACGGATTGATTCACGCCTGCATTGTCCCATAACATTGAAGGCAACATAGATGATACTTCAGAGTGTCAGACCACCGTTGTAGCTTGTAGGACCTTAATAGGCATTTTTTAGCATGACAAGGCAACCTGGCTACGCGACTGGAACTTCGGATAGGGTCTCCATAATGGTTAATATGTAACATGCCACTATCAAATGTCAGTTCCCATCCCCGAATTGAGTTAACCTAGGACATTCTTATTTTTTTTTAGACCAGAACTTATCAAATTAATCGATCCCTACATGTGAGTCCTTAATTTATGGACTTGCATTAGGTTTTGTTTCTCAAATACGACTTTTCATGTTTTTTTAAGTACATGGTCGTTGAAATGGAAGTTTTATTTGTAGTCTAGAGGCTTTGATCTCCCTGTATGTTTGGATTTCCTGCTACATGTGTGTTTTTTATTCTATAGTTCATGGACATTCAAGACGAAGTGTAATCTGTAGCCTAGAAATCTTGATTTGCACACAAGTTCTATGTTCTTCCTGAGGGCAGGTGTTTAATTATACTGAGATAAAGAGAGTGTTTTCTTGACAGGTCTGTCAGTTGATGGAGATTTACAGGGTGTTGAACGACTCGATGGGGCTCTTTCTGCTTATATGTGGCCTGGTATGGTCTTGAAATCCGGCGATAAGATAACTGAACCGTCTCTACCCGAGAAGCAAGGTTATATATCCTATTTTCATTATTGAATTTTAAAAACTAGTCTTGGTTTAGTCAGAGTGCTAAATGTTTTTAGCTTCACTGCTCAGAGATGTCAGAAGAAGAATCTGACTACGAAATTGAGTATGAAGCCTTATCTGCTGGTTCAGCAGAACCATGGGATGACACAAATGGAGGATGGGTTTCTGCAGTTAGCTCTGTTGCAACCACTTGTGAAGGGAGTTCAGTTACTCAGACTACCGAAGCCAAAGAACGTAAAGACAAGGAGATTAGATTAGTTGGAGGAGAGCAGGAGCCTTCAACATCAATGTCTCATTCGGCTGAAGAAATTGACGGGGAGCCATTGGCCAGTGCTCAGGAGCCTGACGAAGCCTCAGAACTCGATATGGGGGCACATTATGAGTTTGAGGATTTGGAGCAGATAATGTCTAAGATTGGAAATATGCGTGATAGCTTAAGGTTGGTGCCTGATTTCCAGAGGAGGGAAATGGCAGCAAAGCTGGCACTGAAAATGGCTGCTATGTTTGGGGATAGCAGTGGTGGTGAAGAGGGATTTTGATTGATATGGTGACATAGTTGTGTCTTACAAGATGCTTGGACAGCTGAAATCACCCTTTTGTCCATGAGGTTAAGGGAAAAACCACTAATAGTCTACAGTTAAATAGAGGAGTGGGAATCTTCTGTTTAGTACCGTGTGAACTCGTTTCTTGTTTTGATATCCTAATTCCGCGGAAGATTATCCATGAGACAGATTCATCACCATGAGCTGATTAATGCTTCCCAGGCGAGGAAAACCTACATACTATTTCAGGTTAGTGCAAATATGTGTATGAGCTCTATTTTGAAAATGAAGAGAAATTAGCTTTGAGATTCAAATGTGACTGCCAATCAAATGACCTGGTCACGCACTTTGTTGGCTTAAAGATTTTGATGAAGAGATCATTGTAATTTATCATGTTAATGTACGTTTCCCAGTATGTCCTTGCTTTTGATTAGTAAATCTTAGGAAATGCCATTATGTTCTAATGTGATTGTTCATATATTTGTTTGACTATAGTATGCTATAACAAATATGTCTCCCCAAAAGTTGAATAGTTTCTGGTTTTGAAATCTTTTGTCTCGTGTAGCACATGGTTTTGTTTTGGTAATTATGTCGCACACATTTGTTAGGCTGACATAGATATATCTTTGCTCTTTTCTCCAGACTCTATTCAGGTTTGTCGGGTTTGGAGTCATCCGGAGGTGGTTAGTGTGGTAGGTAAATCTAGAAAAGGTCTGAATCTACGAGATGTCTTATCCTGATTAGAGGGTGGTTTGTTGGTCCTATTAAGTAGGTAAAAATACAGGGGTAGAATGGAGTAATTACCAACGATGATATGGCCCATCAGTCATGAAAGCTTTGGTGGTGAAGCAGCACGATCAGTTAAGATTTGAAAAGCAAGTAGCTATGAATCCTAATGGAGACTTACCTTTTTGTTAAGATTTTGAAAGGCTGACGACAAGCCCTAGCGCCTTGCAATAATTGTCCAGCCGCGAAGTACTAGACCTTGGTGGGACGGGAGAAATCTATCGGTGACTCTCCGCAGGTCTGGAGTCCCTCACGGTCACGCTCGAGTCACCCCTTCCTTCACACGTGGCAGAAAGTAGTTGGTAGTGGACTCTAATCGATATGATGAATACTCGGAAAGTGCATGTTTAGTGGGTTAGAAGATATTTACATACCTTTTTGTATGGATAACCTTAGTTCATTAAAGTGGAGTTTTGCAGCATACTACCCTAGTGGCACATGACATGTGCTTTGTTCTGAGACAGGATTCCCTCTGACCATAATAGGCTGGCATATTAGTTTGAATCCAGTAATAGGAGTATGATTCTTGTTTTTGCAACATCCCGTCTAATTATTATTCAGTTCCGGGACATTCTGACTCCACACATTCTCGTAGGGTCCACAACTAAGCATATAGACCCCCGGCCATGCTAGGTTATCACCGCCTCCCTCCAATGATCATCTGCCACCTTCAGCAACACCTTGGCAACCACCCTGTTGTCGCCTGCCGCCTTTGGTGCCTTCTGGGAACCCTCCAGACGCAAACCACCGCCTCTAACAAATCCCCACCTCCGAGAAAATAAGTTTTTGAACACAAATGTGTGTACCAAAAATGTTCTATGAGCTTGTTCCCTTTTTAGTAACCGTCTTTTTTTTTATTTTTGAGTTGATGTATCGTGAGAGATTACCCGTCTTGTAGAGCGTGAAAAGACAGTTTGTAAAATATACTCACTGTGTTCACTTCACATTTCCAAAAAAAATTCTAAAAAGATTCTTTCCTCATTCTCATCTCTCCAATCATTAATCACATTTCTCTCTCTACTCATACCCCTCTCTGCAATCATTATTCTTATTTTTCTCTCTATATCTCTCTAATTATTACACCTCTCTCTAATTATTACTTTTTACAAAAATCCATCCAAACACTATCTTAAAAATATTTTTCAAAATATTCTTCTCAAAACTCTCGACCAAACAAAGCGACTATGTTTTCCCCCTTTTTTTGAAAAGTGAAAAAATTGCAAAAAAAGAAAACTAAGGATTTAACAGTTTTGCTAAACAGGCCCTAGACCCTAGAAAATTAGCAGTTTTAGCATAGATCCTTTATTTGCTGATATTTCCAATTTGATAAAGGAACAGAGGTAGGCAAGATCTTCTTGCCCCCTTTGTTGTTCACACACTGTTCGAGTTTGGCAATCCAACGAAGGTGGTAGCCACTAGCCTTTTTGGGCAAATCTAGAAAACGTGACAGAAAGTAAAGGGTGGATACAAAGTGCCTTCGCTGGTTGACATGGAAGAGAGAGGTGAAGGAGACTTCCGTTTGGAGAATTGATTGAGATTTTATTTTTATTTTTTTCTGTGGATGAAGAGATAGAAATTTCATAAACAGAATGAACCGCCGGTGCTGTCGCCGTCGCCGCCCCTCGCCGTCCAAAAACCGAGATTCCGGCCGTCCACACTTTAAGGAGAGCATATCTAGCCATGCATGGGGAGTTACCGGCAAATCCAAGAGGGGAAGAAGTAAAGGAGAGGAGAAGGGAGGAACGGCTGGAAGGAGGTGGAAGGGGGCAGTGGGGGAGGGGATGTGCAGCGCAGGGAGCTTCTCCGGTCCAGAACCCAGATCGCCCTCTCTTTCTACTCTCTGTTGGACCCTCTGTAATTGGTTATTGAGATTGATTGAGATTGAGAAATAACAAAATATGCAGAAGTGAGTGAATGGTAGATCATTTGATTTCTTAAGTTACTGTTACGATTCTATTTTGTTAAGTTCATTTGTTAAGCCTGGTGCAGTGCATTTTCCCCCCTTCCACTTGCTAGTTTACCCAAAAGCATGGTTTGAGGAACCACCTGCCACGCAGATGCTCTAATGAGTCTTTTAATAATCCCAGTAGGTAAAAATAATAGGGAAAGCAATGGTATAATGGATTGGTTCCTGATGATTTTAATGGATTGGTTCCCAATGATTTTGTGCCAAACAAGCACACTATAAGTGAAAGTTTGATGAGCAAATAGTCTTGTGTCATTTTGATGCGCTGTCTTTGTCATCTCTCTTCTTGACTAGTAGTTCTTCGTATAGAACTCAGAAAGAAACAACATGAAGATTATGAACCTGGAGGCTCTGTTGAGCGCTTTGCTCGGCAGGCCCTACCAAGCATATCTTGGCCGTCCAAATGTGTTTTGGACGGCCCAAAGTGTTTTGGTTAGTTTAGTTCCCCTCAAATCTGAGCCGTCCAAAACACGTTTGAACGGCCGAGATGTGCTCGGCAGGGCCTACTAAGCAGAGCGCTCAACAGGGTCCCTTGGTTCATTATGAATTGGAGAAATTTAACGCATTTAGTTAAGAGAGTAAGAAGATATTTTGCTACTTTTTAGTGATGATAACCATAGTTTTCCAGAGTGGAATCCTACAAGAATTCTACCCAAGTGGTAACATTAGCATGTGTCAAGTTGAGATAGACCGACTTCAAATTTTCTTCGGCCTTTTTGACAACTACGTTCAATGTGCCTATTTCATCATGCAAAAAGGGCAGCACACACTAGGTCTTGGGTGTCATGAGGGTTGGGATCTTTCTATGTAATAATCATTTTTGTCATAACTCGTGTGATGCAAAATAGACCCACCATTGTGTTAGTTGACGATTCGAGCCCGTTCATTTTGTAGGTCTTACAGTATTTGTCGTTAGGGGTGTGTGGACGGCCCGCCGAGATTGCTCGAAAAAGATTTTGATTTGTTAGAGTCGCCACCCGGATTTGAGGTCCGAACCCGAGAAACCGATAAAAATATGACTCATTGCCCATAGAAAAAGATTTTACTAATCATGGCGGAACCACAAATTTCTCGGATTCGGGGGTTTGGTTACGAGAGGGGAAGGGTTTTACGGCACCCCTCTCGCCCGGTCCGTGAACCGGTCTCTACTTGATATTCTGTGGGATTTTTGGAAATGTTTAAAATTTGATTTATTCACATAAATGGGGAATCGGGGACGGGAATCACATAATAACAAAATATGCAAGAAATGCGATTTTACTGTGGATGCTTGTGCGCACAATCTACATGGATGATGAACGTGAAACTACAAATGTTCACAAAAATAAATTACAACAGAAATCGTACAATAACTCAAGAAATTATGAACATGAGACTTATTAAATTGTTTGCAATCTGGATTCCAGAATGGGGATTGAGCGCTCAAAGGTAGTGACTTGAGCGCTCAACCCTCATTCCACCCGAGCATTTTTCTTGCTGGTTTTCAATATTTGATGCTGTTTTAAGACTTAAAATCATCACAGAAAGATCACACAAGCATCACCTCTCTTTAGAAATTACCAGAAAATGCTTAAAACCAACTTGCTTTAGAACCAGTTTGAGCGCTCAAGGCTCATGGGTTGAGCGCTCAAACCAATTCTGCAAGAGAGAGGGATCCAGATCACAAACATTATATTGACAACTTATATACACTTAACAAAGAATTAAACCATAAATCATCACTCAAATTGCTGGAAAACTGCAAATAGGCCAAGAACAGCTTGAGCGCTCAGAGATCTGACCTTGAGCGCTCAAACCATAACATGGCTTTCCACTGTTTAACCTTTAAACTGATTTTACTACTTCCTCAGGACCACCAAAGGCATAAAATAAAGTTTCAAAATGACAGACAGCCACTGTTTTGCAATCAAACATGAGAAATTTGAAGTTTTTTTTTATGTTTAATCACTATGAAATGGTTAATTTACATTTATGCATGTAATTTTGTTGTGGAAATTAACTGTTTTGAAAGCTACATGAACACAATTAACTTCTAGACAATGATCAAACCAAAAGAAAGCTCAGATGTTAGCAAAACAGTGGCCTGTTCAAAACTGGGCTTGAGCGCTCAAGGCCAGAGGCTTGAGCGCTCAAACCTGCTGTAACTGCAAATTTGAAAAAGGTTTTTAAGCAACTTTCAGGTCTTTGTGAGTTCAATGCAAGTATAGAGAACTTGCTTAAACTCACTAGCCTTCCTCAGAAAGATCAAAACAGTGAGTTCATCACATGTTTTTACTACCTTTTGGAAAATGTTTGAGACTTGAGCTTGATTCTGGACTTTGAGAGGTTGATTATGGATGTTCTTGGCTTGTATTCTGTACGAATTGGACAATGTAGGTGATTGACAGATGATCAAGGGTCGAATTTCTGGGTTTTGTGGATGGTATTGTAGGTGGTTTTAATGGTAGAAGGATGGTTTTGAAGAGAGAGAGAGAGAGGAGTGATTTTTTGGTTAGAAACTGAAGGTAAGGAGTGGTGAAATCCGTCCCTCAAACCAGGGGGCAATCGGTGGTTTTATAGAGTGAGTGGGAGGGAAGAAAAGAGAGAGAGAGAAGTGGGTTTGTGTATTTGGGAGCACTTCAAGCGTATTTTAAGACTTAGTGGGGCGTATTATACGTATAGGGATCGTATAAGATCAACCACAGACGCTCCCATGCAGGAAATCTCATGATGAGATACTCTGCAAGTTGCTGACTGGACGGGGGTTGAGCGCTCAAGGCTGTGGACTTGAGCGCTCAAGGTGCTCCTCAGGGGTTTGAGCGCTCAAAGCCATAGGCTTGAGCGCTCAAGGCTATGGATGGCAGATTGATGGTTTGGCTTGATTCAACAATGCTTGGGTTGGTTTGGCACATTCTGATTGCTTGGGTAGTGTTTGGTTGGTTTTGGTCAAACTCAAATCATTTTCACCAGTTCCAGGTAATTGTGATTGATCCGTTTCATCATCGGAGATGCATGAGCGTATTTCGGGTTCAAAATTGGGGTGTCTACAGTTGCCCCTCTTGGATGAGACTCGATACCATTGATTTGGTATGAGTAACATCCAAGATATAGACACCCAACTCTTTATCCGTAATACATCTCAAACTGCCAAAAAGAAACATTAAAAATCAATCGGTCGTGCCATTCGGGCTGCCTACGTACCCCATTGTAGGGATCAGACCGGCGTAGTTCCTGGGGGCATCAAACAAATGCAATGGGTTCTCCTGTCCCTCAGGACGATTGATCAAAAAAAAATTGGTCCCTCAGGACAAATGATACAACGCGAATCGACGAGTCTTCCCGGGTCGTGAGACGCCTTAGCGAAAGAAGCAAATAATTGTGATTGTGATTGTGATTGTGATTGTGATTGTGATTGTGATTGTGATTGCGATTGTGATTGTGATTGTGATTGTGATTGTGTAGCTACCCTCTGAACAACGGGGAGGCTAAATTTAATGGGGCTATCCCTTGAGCAACAAGATAACCAATGATAAGATGATTGTCTACTGAGCAACGAGACAATCGAGAAAATGTGATTGCTTACTGAGCAAAAGGGCAATCAGTACGCTATTGAACCAAACATATAAATGTGATGGTTTAGCGGCACGACAATTAAGTAATCAGCAAAAACTCGGATGATTAAGGAGATTGACTTGGAACATGATTGCTAAACACGATTTTAGACAAGCACGTGGCCCTCAGAAAATGATTTAAACGAGCATAAAGCTCTCAGACCGCAGTCAAAACACTTCGCGCATACGCTAACGCGAAAACATGATTGGTGAACTATGATTTAAACGAGCACATGGCCCTCAGAAAATGATTCAAACAAGCATAAAGCTCTCAGACCACAGTCAAAACACTTCGCGCATACGCTAACGCGAAAACATGATACACAACACCTCTTGATTGATTAACACGGTCTAGCGCGACCAATTACCGAGATTTTAGATCCTTGGATCATTACGCGTTCAGTTGATTGGGACCAACAAATCCAAAGTACACCTACAAATCATAAGGGATGCCCAAAATGCCCCTGCAAAGCTTGCAAAAGAGACCAGGAGTCACGCCAGCATTGGGTTTGAGCGCTCAGGGTCCCCCCTCTTGAGCGCTCAACCCTACCTTGAGCGCTCAACTCCAAAGCATTGAGCGCTCAATTCCAAACGTTGACCCTCCAGCGCTCAAAAAGGCCAGCTTGAGCGCTTAGACCCCTGATCGGGGACGACGGTTCAGAACCTTCAACGTCCGTTTTAACTCCGATTTACACCGATTAAACTCCACAACGTTCCAAAATTTCCAGAGAGCAAATCCGTTCACCCCTCTAGCGATTCCGATCAAAACCCTCTCGTTCCTCACTCGAATTTGTTGCGAAATCAAAAACCCCCAATTCCTAGGGTTTATCCGCACGGTTACGGTCCAATTTCTGTTTGATTAAGGTTCGATCCACATTTAGATCGGTTTTCATGGAGAATCCCGATGAGTCACGGCTTCCGGTGGACTCGCCGACGTCGAGGGAGGGCGACGGTGGTAGTGCGGTGGTTTTGCCACCAACGAGCTTGAGCGCTCAAGGCCCTGGCCCGGCGGTTGAGGGGCCATCAGAGACTGTGCCGCCATCTACGGCCATGGAGGCGGTTGGAAATGAAGAAGGAGAGAGGGAGAGAGAGGGCGGCAGTGGGGGGAGTGGTTTAAGTGGCGGTGACGGTAAGGGTGGTAATGGTGGTGATGGTGGTGGTGATGGTGGTGGTGATGTTGGTGGTTATAATGGTGGTGGCTGTGGTGAGGGTAATGGTGCCGGTGGTGAAGGTAGTGGTGACGGTGGTGATGATGGTGGTGACGGTGATGGTGCCGGTGGTGACGGTGGTGGTGATGGTGGTGATGGTGGTGGTGATGGTGCCCCGGCACCGGAGAGGGTAGAGGAGAGGGGAGAGGGGATGGAGATGGTGGAGGTCCATGACGTGGACAGCGACGGTAGTGAGGATACAGTTGAGGAGAGGGGGACGAGCGGTGGCGATGGCGGAGATAGGGCGGAGGGTACTAGCGGGGTCACCAGGACTAGGGTTGACCGCTGGAGGATAGAGCCGAGACCTCGCCAGCAGCCTAGCGGAGTGGATAGGGGGAAGGCGGTGGTGATTGGTGGGGAGTCATTGACTCAGGGTCAGAGTAGTAGACCGGCGGATCAGGGGCCGGTTGGGATTTCTCGGGAGGACTATCTTGAGCACGCGCCGCCGGAGGTGGTGATGGCGGCCGCAGCAGATGCCCCGGGGATTTTAGATGCAGCGAGGGAGGCTGTAGTTGAGAGCAGAGAGAGAGAGGTGGCGATGCTACGGGAGGCCGCCGCTGAGGATGAAGCGGCGAGGGCTTTTTGCGAGGAGTTTGAGACAGAGGAGGCGGCGGAGGAGGCGAGGACACAGGCTGAGGAGGAGGAGAGGGCAGCTGGACGGAGAGTGACGGTGGTCCAGGCTGCTAGACTGTGGTTGAGGAGGGGGAGACCAGCTTTCGATGCGGCGACTTACGCTCCACCGGTGCACCTCTTCGTGCCTTCCGCTTCAGACGCTTACACTCCCCAACGGGAGTTGTACTTTGGAGAGGAGGTGCTACTGGACCCCGAGGTCCATCTTTCGACAGACTGCCTGACGGTACACTTGCTTTTACTTCCTTGCTTCATTGTTTTCACGCACTTTAGTAATTAATAATCCTGATTTGCATTGAATTACTGCTTGTTGATGACTGGATTTGGATAAGAGATTGGACTGACATTTGATTGCTTGACTGTCTGTTGATTGTGTGCAGAGTGACTTGCGCTTGAAGGCTCATGGAGGCATGGGCTCAAGTTGGGAGATATACCAGCAGCTGCATGCCTCTGTGAGGGCTTTGGTGGACCTGGCCGGGTTTGGGAGGTTCATCCCGACTCTCACGGGCACACAGCACGACCATGCTGTGGTGACAGCGCTGGCCGAGAGGTGGAGGGACTCTACGAGTTCTTTTCACCTCACCTTCGGAGAGGCGACGATGACGCCGCTGGACTTCTCGGCGATCACGGGGCTGCAGGTAGGAGGAGACCCGATCCCGTTTGACTCTGGGATTGGCAGGGATGATGCAGCGCTGAGGTGGTTCTTGGGCTTCGTGCCCAACAAGGAGGGAGAGACGGCCACATATGGCCAATTCAAGACGAAGGGATTGGGCGAGCCGACCGATGAGGAGGATGCAGCACGGAAGGCGAGGTGCTACTTGTTATACTTGTTTGGGGCATCATTGTACCCAAACAGGCGTAACAGGGTGCACCTCTCCTATCTCGGAGGTTTGAGAGATTTCGCCAGGGCGGCGAGATATGACTGGGGTGGGGCAGCGCTGGGAAGCTGCTACGCGTTCATGAATGCTGTCTCAAGGCGGAAAGGGACAGGCATTTCAGGACTATGGAGCGTCTGGGAGGTAAAAACTCAAAACTCTTAGTTTCAAATTTAATTGCATGCATTTCAATACTCGCACTTGATTACCAAAATTCACACTGACTGACTGATTCGTTGTTTTCATTGCAGCTCTGGGCTTACGAGGTGTTGGGGTTACACCCCCCTGAGACACGGCACCAGGACCCAAACGTCATCCCCCGGGCGTTGTGCTGGGGTGAAGGCTTCCGCTACGGCGGCACAGCACGGGGGAACATCCACGTTCTCCGTGCTTCACTTGACAGACTCGCCGCCTCTCTGGTAAATATCAAACTCTTTCTCATGTATTCAATTTGCTTTTGTTCTATTTCACATTTGATTACTGATGCTCTTAACAACTCTTGCAGGTTCGCTGGGAAGTATGGGATGCCGTTGACGAGCCTTACCTGGCTCGGAGCAGGGAGCTTACGAGAGGGAGGGTCCTACTTGAGTGCCAGTACGGCTGGTTCTGGTACCTTGGTGACAGGGTGCTGCGCCAGTCGATACGGGCCGATAAACCACAGGTGCCAGGACGCCTTCCTCCCCGGGTGCTGATGACGTCTCGATATACGCTGGCGGAGATTGAGCGCTACACGGCGCCTGACCTGGACTTGCGCCAGTATCTGCGCCCTGCTTTGAGCTATATCGACTACCGGAGCAGGTATCTGGCCGGTCCCCTGAGAGCGGCAGAGTGGATGGAGAAGATGGAGAGGGAGAAGGCCGCGAAGGCGCGTGCCTCAGCTGGCGGGGTGGCAGGAGGTGAGGGTACTGGTACCTCATCTCAGGAGATAGCGGGAGCTAGGTGGTGGGTGCGCGTCACCTCTGCCGGGGGTGAGATAGGGGACATAGACATCCCAAGGCCTCCAGCAGACTTCCCGCGGCTTGCAGCACCGGTAAGAAACACTTCATTCTTTCAATTTGTGAATTATGAATGCCCAAACGTACCGATGACTCAAATTTTGATGTGCTTGCAGGTTTCTCATGAGGCGGTACAGACTTTGTATGAGCAGAACCGAGGACTGCGCGTCCTGATTCGCCGCCTCATAGCCGGAGAGGAGGTTACTATCCGCCGGGAGGGCGAGCCAGTACCTCCTGCTGCTCCTGGTCCGTCCCGACTGAGGGTCGCTCCGGTATGCAATTTACCTTCCCTGTGCTTTCAATTCCTTAACTATACCATGTACTAATTCTTTCCTTGTTTGCTTGATGATGCAGCCGCCCGTGATCAGAAAGAGGACGCATGACGGGGCTGGTGGCCCTGGAGACACGACTGTGCGGCTTGGGCGTTCAAAGCCCGCGGAGGTGAGGCCACGGAGATCGACCCGTCAGAGGGTGGAGGTAGCACCTGGAGGGATAATTGAGACCACGAGCTCGAGCGATGACAGCGTTGATGACGCTAACTATCCCTCTTCCCGGCAGGAGCGACTGGAGCAGCGGCAGGGGGACGAGACTGAGAGCTCGGACGAGACGATGGATGAGGCGGAGTAGTACACAGTAGATATAGAGTAGCTTAGAGTCTTGTTTTTGCTTTTATATCTTTTCTTTTTGATTGGGCCTGCGTGCCCCAGTAGATAGATGGATTGGGCCTGCGTGCCCCAGCTGCGGATTTCTTCATTGGGCGTCGTGTGCCCTGTACAGACTTGATGTTTTTGCCTTGCATGGATTTAGTTCAGTTTATGCACATGATTTGCACTTTCATTGTTCGTTGTATTACTTGCTGTTTTGATTGTACAAACAAACAACCTGTTACAGAATGTACACGATTTATCCACCAAACTCTTGAATTCAAACATCCGAGTATAAAGTTTTAAAATTCAACCTTTAAGAAAAGCTAACATGTTCGAGAATTTGGACGAAACATGATTATTTGAATTTATGTACAACCGGAAGATGTATTTACATGACGCATAACTTGACATACTTCCCGCATATAAGCAATCAATAACAATCTATACAGAGTGACCTTTGAACGGAATTTGATGTTCATAAGGCAAATTTGAAAGTAAAATGCTTTCATGAGCCTCTTTGCATGTACTGAATTACCATGTTATCACTTTGACCAAGCCAACAATGACATAAATGCCCCTGGGATCATGACCGTTCATCAAGAAAACTTCTAAAACCATTTTTTGACATGGTGATGGCCGCCGTCTCAGTGCTTAAATAAGCCGTCGGGACCTCAAAACCTTGAATCTTTGAAGAATTGCCCCGGGAGATGTTCCGACAAGTCATATATTCCTTCCAACACGTGTTTCAATGATTGGATATGGCTAGCAAGGCTTGGAAATGGATTTGAACATTTTGAGTGGCCATTTTAAGCTTGTATCTCGTATCCGTACACGTATCGGCTTGATAACTCGGGGCACGGGACGTTCCGTGAAGTCACAAATGCTTATTGAGACTTGTCTTAGGTGTTAAATGAGGTTTAAGAAGCTTGGAAAAGGTTTCGGGCATCAAACGGGCAAGAATACAGCTGCTGCTGTCTGCTGCATTTTCTGCAGACCTTGAGCGCTCAATGGGGCTTGAGCGCTCAATCTCACCACCTTGAGCGCTCAAGGTGGTCTGGGGGAAGTTGAGCGCTCAACTTTCTGGCCTTGAGCGCTCAATGACTATGCTGGGCTGGTTTGTGGTATTGCTTCCCAATGCATTTTTGGATTCTTTTGCATGGTTTCCTCTGCCCCAAATGTCTTGTTGCTCTGCTATAACACCTTTCAAGCTTTGAACATCACCTTCCCAAGGTCTTTTCACACTTTCCCCACAAATGCCATGCATTTCCAATGCATTTTCAAATTTTCAAACACAAATATTTTGAAAACATGCAATTGACCATCTTGAAAATGTAATCTTTGATTTCCAATGTTGCATGGCAAATTTGTAAGGTTCCTCACAAGCCCCCTATAAATACCATTCATGATCAAGTTTTTCCCACACACCATTTCTACACCAATTTTCATTTCTCATTCCATATACATTCTTCAATAGTTCTTCATTGCCCCAAACATGGCTTCCCTTGATCCTTCCATTATCAACACTTGGATTGCTAGCCTTGAAAACATCGATTGGTTCAACTTTCGGGGTCTTGGCCTTAATGCCCTTCGCCACCTCCACACTTTTCCTATTTGCCCGGACATCTTACGTGCCGCCGTCCGCTGTTGGGATTCAGAGCTCCATGTGTTCCGCTTCGGCATGCAAGAACTTTGCCCGACCGTCGAAGAATTTCAGGCATATCTTGGCGGTAATGCTTTCGCCGATCCCGTCATACCGCCCATCCGTCAAAATTATGCCGACATTCTCAGCAGGAAGCTTGGCCTTGGGAATGGTACTGCGCGCTTTTTGATTCGCAACGAGACTCTCAACATCCTTCGTCTTTTTGCGGATTACGGTCCAACAGGCGACCTTTTAGATTTTACCGTTCAGAGCAGACGCATGTTTGCACTTTGCATGTGCCTCTTGGCATTATACTTGTTGGTCCCCGGTGATGGCCATCCTAGTTCTGCCATTGTCGGTGTTGCTGCTCAGATCGAACAGCGGCGGGATGTGGTTCCTTTGGTTTTGGCTGAAACAATCATGGGCTTGGATGCGGTTAAGACTGGGAGAACAGATACATTTGCTGGGAGTCCGCTTTTGCTTCAGGTTTGGTTTATTTGGTTTGGATGCTTTGGGTTTTTGGGAATTTTGGGGGATTTTTGGTTGTTTGGCTTTAGTTTTGACTTTGACTTGGGTGTTTTTGGTTTTGTAGATATGGCTGTGTGACAAGGTTAGGCTTTTGAGGGAGCCAGCAGGTAATTGGGTTTACGAGCCTCGAACTTGGGTGAGTAGGCCATTTGTGCATGACGAGCCTGATGAAGATGAATGGGTTGACTTCTTCAGATCATTGGAAGAGGATCACATCACTTGGAGGTGCCATTGGTTGCCCTTGCCAGATATGACGGCCAATCACATGGGAGACACATGGGTGATTTTAGCGGGACTGCAAGGTTATGCATATTATTTTCCACAGCGTATTCTCCGTCAATACTGCATTCGCCAAGAAGTGGAGTATATAGTTCCTGCTACTTTCTGCCTTCCCGTATTCAAACATTCCGTTCTTGAGCGCTATCGTACTTCTTGGAGGCACAGGGTTGTTTGGGCTCCTGATCCCTACCCAACTATTCATTTGAATGGACACTACAGAGATTGGATGAGGATGCAGATGAGAGCCATACGCTGAAGAAATTGGCGCAACTTCTTTTCTGACTCACTAGGCTGTTTCCCAAAATAATTTTTTTTTTTTTTTTTTTTTTTTTTTTTTTTTTTTTTTAGGTTTTCATGCTCAGCTTATGTAATCGAAGAAGTGATTTGAATAAAATTGAACAATGAAGGGTTTCCCCCTCTTGGTTCATCTTGTTCCATATGCTATCTCCTTCAAATATCGCAAAACTGTGGGCCAACTCATCAAATTTAGACCGAACCCCAAGATAGGGTTGCCTACGTATCCCTTTTCAAGGAATCAGGTCATGGCGTAGTTCAGGGAAAGGTTCACTTGGGTATTAACACTCTCCTTTTGTGCTCTAAGTTTTGCCTGGTACCGCCTTTTCAGGTTTTCGGTCCAGCGAGCTTCTTTTAAATTTTTGCCTTAGATTTTGCCTAGACTGCCCAGTGTGGGTTTTCAGACTAGCAGGCTTGCTCTAATTTTTGCTTGGGTCGGTTCGCCCTTGCGATTTTCCGCCCAACGAGCATCTCTCAGGGGTAATATCGTTTGAGTTGGTCCAAGTTGACAAGATTGCTGAACTCGTTACCATCCAAATCAAGGATCACTGCTGCTCCACCGTCGAGGATGGTCTTGATGATGTATGGTCCTGCCCATTTTGGCCTGAATTTTCCCCGCGGATCGAATATCGGTGCCCGAATTTCCTTCACCACCATATCCCCTTCAATCAGATCTCTGGACTTCACCTTTTTGTTGAATGCGCGGGCAATTCTTCTCTGATATCCCTGAATGTGATACAATGCCCGCAACCTCCTTTCATCAAACAACATTAGCTCTGCGAACCTGTCGCTCAACCAATCGGCTTCGTTAATCTCACTTTCTATCATCACCCTCAAGGATGGTACTTCAAGCTCAATAGGAAGTACTGCTTCCATTCCATAAACCAGTGAATAAGGCGTTGCCCCTGTTGGAGTTCGGATCGAAGTGCGGTACCCCCATAATGCTAATGGTAGCTTCTCATGCCAATCCCTGGATGACTCGATGGTTTTCTCCAAGATGTTCTTGATTGACTTGTTTGCTGCTTCTACTGCCCCATTGGTTTGTGGTCTGTATACTGTTGACTTGTGAACCTGAACATTGAATTCCTCAAGCACCTCTGCTGCTCTTCCTTTGAAATGTACACCATTGTCTGACACGAAGGCATTAGGAACCCCATATCGGTAGATGATGTTTTGCTTAATAAAATGAGCCACTTGTACTGCGGTCAATGTAGCGTAAGAGGCCGACTCTACCCACTTTGTGAAATAATCAATTGCCACCAATATAAACTTGTGTCCGTTCGATGCTGGTGGCATGATTTTCCCAATCACATCTATCCCCCATACTGAGAAAGGCCAAGGCGTTGCCATTGTATGAAGTTCCGATGGCGGCACGTGCATGAGGTTAGCGTGGACCTGACACTTATGGCATCTCCGCACATACTGCACGCAGTCTGTTTCCAAAGTCGACCAATAATACCCCTGCCTCAGAATCTTCTTTGCCATCATTAATCCACTCATGTGAGGACCGCAGATTCCTTCGTGAATTTCCTCCATCACCCTTTTCGTGTCATCACCGTAGATGCATAACTTATGCATGCCACAGTATGACCTTTTGTATAACCTTCCACCGCAGAGGATGTATTGCGAAGCTAACCTTTGTAATGCTATCCGGTCTTTCTTGTTTGCTCCTTCTGGATATTCTCCTTTCTCAACCAAATTCCAGATATCATGGTACCAAGGCAGGCCATCGTCAATTTCGCCAACGTTCATCACATACTCGTATGCTGGCCTATTCCTTTGCTCAATCATGATTGGTCTCATTCTCACTCCCACGGGCAATTCTACCATGGATGCTAAGGTAGCAAGAGCGTCGGCAAACTGGTTCTTCATTCTCGGGATATGTGTAAAGGTAACTTGCTCGAATCGACGGATCAGGTCATCGAGGTCTTTGTGGTATGGTTTCAGCTTTTCCTCTCGCACTTTCCAATCACCATTGGCTTGAGAAACTACCAGATTCGAATCTCCAACCACTTCTAACTTCTTAACCCCAATTTCAAAAGCAGCCTCCATTCCAACAATGCACGCTTCATATTCTGCTTGATTATTGGTAACTTCGAAATTTAATTTGAAAGATAGGGGAATGTGCGGCCCTTCTGGTGAGACCAATAGTATGCCGATCCCGAATCCTCTCTGATTTGCAGCTCCATCGAAGTACAATTTCCAAACATCCTCTGTTACTGTCATAACGTGTTCATCGGGAAATTGGAATTCTGTATCTTCTGGTCCTTCAATCGGATGATCTGCCAAGAATTCTGCCACAGCCCTGCCTTTCACTGATTTTCGCGTTACATACTTGAGTTCAAACTCGGCCAGTAAGAGCAACCACCGTGCCAACTTTCCAGTGAGTGCCGGTTTCTCGAACAGATATTTGAGGGGGTCCATCCGAGAAATCAACACTACCGAATAAGCTAACATGTAATGCCTAAGCTTCTTAGAGGCCCATACAAGAGCCCAACAAGTCTTCTCCAAAGGGGTGTATCTTTCTTCGGCTCCGACCATTTTCTTACTTAGATAATACACTGCCTTCTCGATACCTGCTTCTCCTTCCTGTGCCAACATGCAACCCATTGCGGACTGCGTTACTGATAAATACAGAATTAGCGGCTTTCCAGGTGTCGGCGGCATCAATACTGGGGGACTTTGAAGATACTGCCGAATTGATTCGAAGGCTTTTTGGCACCTGTCATCCCATTTGAACAGCACTCCTTTCTTGAGCAAACGAAACATCGGCTCGCAAGTTGAAGTCAACTTGGCGATGAATCTGCTGATGAACTGAATTTTCCCAAGAAAACTCCGAACCTCTTTTTCCGTTTTTGGTGGCTCCATTTCCAATATCGCCTTGATTTTCGTTGGATCAACTTCAATCCCTCGGGTAGTGATCATAAACCCCAACATTTTCCCTGCGGTGACTCCAAATGTGCACTTCTGTGGATTGAGACGCATCCGATATTTCCGTATCCTTTCAAAGAACTTTCGTAACGCCGGGAGATGTCCCTCCCTTTCCTTGGCTTTTACAATCATGTCATCCACATATACCTCAACTTCTCTATGCATCATATCATGCAACAAAGTTGTTGCAGCCCGTTGGTAAGTCGACCCCGCGTTCTTTAATCCAAACGGCATGACCCGATAACAGAATGTCCCCCATTCAGTGGTGAAGGTCGTTTTCTCTCGATCTTCTGGTGCCATCAAAATCTGATTGTATCCCGAAAAACCATCCATAAATGATAGCAGCGCGTGCCCTGCCGTGTTGTCTACCAATACATCAATGTGTGGTAAGGGAAAATCGTCCTTCGGACTGGCCTTGTTTAAATCCCTGAAATCTACACATACCCTGACTTTTCCATCTTTCTTGGGCACCGGCACTATATTTGCAACCCATTGTGGATATTCAGTTACCATCAAAAAGCCGGCATTGAATTGCTTGGTGACTTCCTCTTTGACTTTTTCAACCCAATCTGGCCTGATTTTTCTCAATTTCTGTTTTACCGGTTTTGCATCAGGATACAGGGGAATTCGATGTTGCACAATTTCAGGATCGATTCCGGGCATATCTGCGTGGGACCAAGCAAAGACATCTTCAAATTCTTTGAGTAAATTGACGAGAAATTCTTGTTCCTCAGTAGATAGCCCGGAACCGATTTGAACCATGCGAGGATTCTCCTCATCCCTCAATTTAACTGAAATAACTTCTTCTTTTATTGGCTGAGCATGCCTTTCATTTTCCCTTTCGATTAGAGACTTGAGTTCTTTGGGTATTTCTCCCTCGAACTCAGTCTCATCATTGTCAGGGTCAACACAATTTATTTCGGGAACAGCAAAGTAAGCGAAATCACCGTTTATTTCATTAGCAAAGCCCTCTGGGGCACAGTACATGGCATCAGACTCAAACTCGAAATAGAAATGACGACGTGGAGGGCCAAGAGGCACAAACTCCGACTCACAGCCAAATTCAAACCCTGACTCAGACTCGAACTCTAACTTAGTGAATGCATTGGTAAATTTTACAACAGGAGTGAAAGTGCAATTCTTGTATTCACCGACTGCATCCACTATCAGCACACTGGGATCATCGAGGGCCTCCTGCCCGAGCATCATCACAGTTGGCTCTTCTTCATCCTTACCTGTCAGACTGACCTCGTCGAACATTGACATCAAGACCCCACCATCCAAAGCCTCCATCCAATCTGCTTTAAGGTCTTTTACCAATTTCTCGACCTTTTCATGTTCATCTTCGCTGTCCCAAGCATCGTTAGCAAAGATTTCAAACCCAGGGTGTACCTTTCCACTTATTTCATTTACAAACGGCTCAGGCTGGCCGCGATAAGGTGCATTCGACCCTTCTCCAACAAAGCGAATCCGACGGTTTGCATCTCTTTCAATATAGGTTCGTATCCCAACCCGAAACGGCCTCGCTGAGAAGGGAATTCTGGAAACTGAGCCACCCCCTGGTGAGTTCGTCCCAAGCCCGTGCCTGGCAGATAAGACATTCTTCTCATCATCTCGAGGGCCGTGGTGCTGATTGAAAAATCGTCATCAATACGAAGCGTAAACACACCACCGGACGTATCGAAAGCAAAGCCCCCAAGCTGAACATCATTCTCATCATGCATAATTTCTAACAAAGGAGCATTGTCTTCAGCATGAGGGCGGATGCCTGTATCTCCGTAGAGGGCAACTGTCCCACTTTCCAAACCGAGCAAAACCTTTTGATGCAAGGTGGATGGAACTGCCATGATATCAGATCGATGCATCCAGGGACGTCCCAACAACAAATTGAACGAAGCTGGGATCTCAAGCACATGGAACTCAACTGTTGACTTAAACCCCTCTGCAGCAATCTCCATTTCAACAGTCCCAAGCACATTGCGACGGGTGTTATCGTAAGCCCGAACAGTGAGACTAGATGGTGTGAAATCCTTTGGTTTGAGTCCCAAACATAAAGCTGTTCGAAGAGGGCATACATTGAGTGCTGACCCATTGTCTATCAATACCACCGGGATCCATTTCCCCATGCACTTCATGGTGACATGCAAAGGCTTATTGTGGTCAGTTCCTTCAAGCGGCAGGTCAGCTTCGGTAAAGGTTACAACATGTTTAGTTGGTTTAGTGGCAATGGTAGGCTTGGTGACAATAGCGGCCATCATGGCTTCAGGGGTGATATCAGGCGCAATTTCCATGCAGGATAATGTTTGAGCGAGTTTCTGACGATGCTCACTGGAGCTCATAAGCAATCCCCAAATGGTAAGAGCGGCTGGGGTTTTCTCAAGTTGTTTCTGAATGGGGTTTTCTTCGTTGGTTGGCGGAGGCTTCGGACGAGGAACACGACTGTTGGCAGTAGAGGTAGCTTGGGATTGGTTGGTTGTTGGGTTAAAGAGATTTTGGAAATCAGCTGGGTTAGCGATTGGGTCACTAAGGTTGTTTGGTGTGGCTAGGTTATTTTGTGGAGTCGGGTTATGTTGTGGAGCTGGGTTGTCTTGTGGAGTCGGGTTAAACGGTAGCTGGTTTGTAGTATTTGGTGGTGGGTTGGAGGTGTTTCCAGTGAACCTCTGAGGTGGTTGATAAAACCGACCACTCCGAAGAAGATGAAGAACCGAGTCGATGTCATCTCCCCATAAATCAGTGTAGTCCGTGTAAAAATCGACAAGATCCCCTTCCGCCTTTCTCTTTCCCTTTGCAATACTGGCTCCTTCCAAACCCTTGGTAATCCCTTCCACAGTCGCTTCACTCCAAACATCTCCATTTTCCATGGCAGCCTCGTTAACAGCCCAAACCTCATTGTTTCCGACCCACAATGGTGCTATGCCCTCATTCTGATTGGCCCACATATTTGCTACAACATTTTCTTCCATTTGCTGTCCCCAAACATCGGGTAGGCCTCCATTTAAAACCATGATGTTGCAGTCCTCCGGGACTTGCACTCGGGGTATCGGAAGGTTTTCATCAACTATGTAGTCATAAGGTGTGAACTCTATCCCTTCCGTCATTCGATTTATTGCGTACTCACTCATCATGGAGAAATCAGGGCGACCCTCCCATAATGGTTGCATTGGAAAATATGCTTCTTCGAAGAACATGGGAAGTGTGGATCCATCCATAGGGTCGTTAGGGTCCATGAGCTGCCATTCATTAGGTGTGGGGTCCCATTCATCTTCTTGTGCACCATCAGGTGCCCCATTCTCTTCTTGCCAGTTTTGTCCTTGTCCTTCTTCCACAAGTTGTTGATCTTGTAGCATAGGCAATGGTTCAAATAGATTGGGAAGCGCAAATCCATCCAGTGGATCCTCAAACATCGGGTCCCAAAGTAAGTTAATCATTGCACCAAATGGAAGTCCTTCATTAAGCTGTTCATTATGCGGCCAAACTTCTTCATTTGCCACATTGTTGGCCACCATCTGCTCATACTCCCGAGCTTCCATTACCATTATCAAATCACCCCATTCTTGCCACACAGTGGGATCCAAGTGAATGTCTAGAAAACATACCTCGTGCTCAACAGGTATTGGCACAATGGGCTTGGGGTCTGTTTCGGGTAGGATGAACTGGCTTGGGTCAAACGGAGTGGATTTTGGAGTGGAGCTAAAGGTAATTTGACCTATGTCAGTATTCCTTTTGTGGGTTGGCAGAGGGTTTGTGAGGATATTGGGCTTTTCAGTGGGATCTCGGATTTGTTTGTTGTCAATGAGATCTTGAATCTCATGACGCAAGCGCTGGCATCTTTCAGTGGGATGACCGGGTGTCTGGTGAAATATACAGAAGGTATTAGGGTTATATGTTGGCGGGGGATTTTGTGGAGGTGGAGTTGGCTGAAGAGGTTTGATTTTTCCCTGTTGTACGAGTCGTTCGAAAACAACAGGTAAAGGTAAGGGAAGAGGGGTGAAGATACGCCGTCCTCTTTGATTTTGCGGCGGTTGAATTGATTGGATTGGTTGAGATAAGATGGCGTTTATGGGTTCGGCTTTATGGGATTGGTGATTCATGGTGTTGGATGAGGTACCGGCTGTGTAACTGGGGTTTGCATACAGGGAAGATGTGTTACCAATGTAGTTTCGCTTTGGTTTGGGGAATGAGTCTCCTTTCTTTAGCATCCCGCTTTGTAGAGCTTCTTCAATCGACAGACCCATCTCAAAGTAAGTTTCAAAGTTATGTGCTTGGGCCATGACCATGTACTGAGCCAAATCAGGTTGAAGGTTCTTGGTTATGATGCGCATTTGGTCCTTATCACTGGGACGATCGGTCATCTGCGCAGCCTTCGCTCTCCATCTTTTCACAAAATCTGCGAAAGATTCCCTTTCCTTCATCTTGATGCTCTCAAGTTCTCGAGTGGTGACTTTAAGCTGAACATTATACTCATACTGCTTAATGAAAGCAGCCACCATTTCTTCCCAAGTTTGTCTCTTTGAAATGTCAAGGGATAAGAGCCACTGAAGTGCAGGCCCTGTGAGAGTTTCATGAAACATCTGTGCCATGGCAGGCTCATCAACTTCTTGTAACGAGAGGGAGCTTACATATGCCTGAATGTGTCCTCTCGGGTCTCCAGTCCCGTCAAACTTCTCGAAGTCTACATGCTTGAACCTCTTGGGAAGCTTTGCGCCTGGGAAGATGCAGAGTTTGTTCATGTCAAAGCCGGTAATGGCTCGCTTTTCGCTTTTAGCCACAGATTCTTCCAACTTAAGTATTTTAGCCAGCATTTCAGCCAGCTGAGGATTTTCAGGGGGAGGAGGTTGTTCCGGATGTTCATCATTGGGAATCTCCTGATCCCGAGCTTCATCATCATGTACTCGCTGCTGCGGTGGGGGAAGTCGACCCTGGATGTTTACCATAATCGCCATCAGTTGAGCGATTCGGGCGTCATTTCGGACCCTCTCATCATGCATTTCCTTCCTCAGTTGCTCAAACTCATTTGGGGGGTTTTGTCTCTGTTCTTCTGCCATACTTGTCTCGGTCTTTGGTGATAAAGATCTAGACAATCTTTGTCCAGGAGGTCGAGTCCAAACAGGTAAGGTCTTCTTCTTCTTTGCAGGCCCAATGATTCAAGAACTGATTATGAAGCAAAAACCGGACTCAGATGTGTACTCAATGTGTCTACTATGCACAAAATGAATGAATTATGAATGCTCACTATCGTCTCGCCACAACTTAACTCACGGAGTTAGTCTTATTTCTAGCCTTAGGAATTAGTCTACCGGTTTCGGAACTCACTTAGAATCGTTTGCACAGCAGATTGTATCAACACCACGGGTAAGTCATTACTCGGTGAGTACGGCGTTTCAACCTAAGCCTAAATGTTGACGCCGTAGCACTTTTCTTAACCATCCGAGACAAAGCAATGAGATGTTGCCATCCAGTTACAATCGATTCTAAGGCTAGTCCGAAACACGGGTGGCCGTTCGGGCACGACCAACACCGGAGGTATCTCAAACTCCGTGGATTTTAAGTCTCCTAGACTACATGTACAAATCTTAGGGTCAGTCTACCGGATCTGAATCTCACTTAAAATCATTGCACAGAAGATTTTCCAACACCCCGGGTAGACCATTACTCGGCAGGTTAAACTCCAAACTTTGTTGGAATCAGAGCCAATCACTTTTCTTGATCATCCGAGACAAAGCAATTTGGATGTTGTAATCCAGATATCAATAATCTTAAGGCTAGTCCAAATCACGGTGGCCGTTCGGGCACGACCAACACCGGAGGTATCTCAAACTCCGTGGATTTTAAGTCTCCTAGACTAAAAATTGTCAGTTTTGGAAGATTGCCTCAATCCTCAAGTTTTCTTTTTGAGTAATAAGTCCTTGATATCGGATGGTCGGATTTGGGAAATCCTAGTCCATACAACTTCCGACAATGATCTAAGATCAGATGCCTAAGGGCGATTGACCCTCCTCGGGCCAAGGTCCCTTAAACCTGTTTAGATCAGTGTTTAGGAATTCGATGATCCAAATTTTCCCACGTCCGGCCGTCTTAAAGGCTATCTCGCAGAAACAACGCGCATATGGAATGCACGATTCATCATCGGGCCAAGGCAACCTTCTACTAACTGTAAAGGCATTAAATGGGATACGTACACAGAAAACCTATACCAACGACGCTCGCAGTGACTATATTCAATGTGAATGTATGAATGCAACATGGCATGGCGAGAAAAAGCGGTAACACATAGCATGTAACAAAATGGAGCACGTAAACCTAACACACAGGTGGATTACTAAACGTGGGGTTCTATGGTTAATTATATGCGAAGGCCAGCTTTGGTCACTGAGGGTACCCCGGACTCAAAATCAAAACTGTCTCCTACCGTTAAAAACGATAGTGACAATGTGATTTATCACGGTCGAGGGCTGCTGGGCATTTCGGGATTCCCTGTCACCGGCAAGCCGGGCAGGATTGCCAAAACGCGCCAGCGAGGGTTAAGAACCATGCAAGTGCAATGCAAAAATTAAATTTCAAACATCTGAAAAATCCCACAAAATATTTTTCGAATTAAACCCACTTTGATTAACACATATTTCAATAAAATTACACAAGTGCAACAAAAATTTCACGAGTGTAATTAAATAAAATATATATTAACCAATGTCCCCAGCAGAGTCGCCAGCTTGTGGACGGCCCGCCGAGATTGCTCGAAAAAGATTTTGATTTGTTAGAGTCGCCACCCGGATTTGAGGTCCGAACCCGAGAAACCGATAAAAATATGACTCATTGCCCATAGAAAAAGATTTTACTGATCATGGCGGAACCACAAATTTCTCGGATTCGGGGGTTTGGTTACGAGAGGGGAAGGGTTTTACGGCACCCCTCTCGCCCGGTCCGTGAACCGGTCTCTACTTGATATTCTGTGGGATTTTTGGAAATGTTTAAAATTTGATTTATTCACATAAATGGGGAATCGGGGACGGGAATCACATAATAACAAAATATGCAAGAAATGCGATTTTACTGTGGATGCTTGTGCGCACAATCTACATGGATGATGAACGTGAAACTACAAATGTTCACAAAAATAAATTACAACAGAAATCGTACAATAACTCAAGAAATTATGAACATGAGACTTATTAAATTGTTTGCAATCTGGATTCTGAATGGGGATTGAGCGCTCAAAGGTAGTGACTTGAGCGCTCAACCCTCATTCCACCCGAGCATTTTTCTTGCTGGTTTTCAATATTTGATGCTGCTTTAAGACTTAAAATCATCACAGAAAGATCACACAAACATCACCTCTCTTTAGAAATTACCAGAAAATGCTTAAAACCAACTTGCTTTAGAACCAGTTTGAGCGCTCAAGGCTCATGGGTTGAGCGCTCAAACCAATTCTGCAAGAGAGAGGGATCCAGATCACAAACACTATATTGACAACTTATATACACTTAACAAAGAATTAAACCATAAATCATCACTCAAATTGCTGGAAAACTGCAAATAGGCCAAGAACAGCTTGAGCGCTCAGAGATCTGACCTTGAGCGCTCAAACCATAACATGGCTTTCCACTGTTTAACCTTTAAACTGATTTTACTACTTCCTCAAGACCACCAAAGGCATAAAATAAAGTTTCAAAATGACAGACAGCCACTGTTTTGCAATCAAACATGAGAAATTTGAAGTTTTTTTTATGTTTAATCACTATGAAATGGTTAATTTACATTTATGCATGTAATTTTGTTGTGGAAATTAACTGTTTTGAAAGCTACATGAACACAATTAACTTCTAGACAATGATCAAACCAAAAGAAAGCTCAGATGTTAGCAAAACAGTGGCCTGTTCAAAACTGGGCTTGAGCGCTCAATGCCAGAGGCTTGAGCGCTCAAACCTGCTGTAACTGCAAATTTGAAAAAGGTTTTTAAGAAACTTTCAGGTCTTTGTGAGTTCAATGCAAGTTGTGGACGGCCCACCGAGATCGCTCGAAAAAGATTGTGATTTGTTAGAGTCGCCACCCGGATTTGAGGTCCGAATCCGAGAAACCGATAAAAATATGACTCATTGCCCACAGAAAGAGATTTTACTGATCATAACGGAACCACAGATTTCTCGGATTCGGGGGTTTGGTTACGAGAGGGGAAGGGTTTTACGGCACCCCTCTCGCCCGGTCCGTGAACCGGTCTCTACTCAACATTTTGTGGGATTTTAGAGATGTTTAAAATTTGATTTATTCACATAAATGGGAATCGGGGATAGGAACCACATAGCAACAAAACATGCAAGAGATGCGATTTTACTGTGGATGCTTGTGCGTGCAATCTACATGGATGATGAACATGATACTACAAATATTCATAGAAATAAATTACAACAGAAATCGTACAATAACCCAAGAAATCATGGACATGAGACTTATTAAACTGTTTGCAATCTGGATTCCAGAATGGGGATTGAGCGCTCAAGGGTGGTGACTTGAGCGCTCAACCCTCATTCCACCCGAACATTTTCCTTGTTGGTTTTTGATATTTGATGTTGCTTTAAGACTTAAATACATCACAGAAAGATCACACAAGCATCACCTCTCTTCAAAAATCACCAGAAAATGCTTAGAACAAACTTGCTTTAGAACCAGCTTGAGCGCTCAAGGCTCATGGGTTGAGCGCTCAAACCAATTCTGCAAAACAGAGGGATCCAAATCACAAACACTATACTGACAACCTATATACACTTAACAAAGAATTAAACCATAAGCCATCACTCAAATTGCTGGAAAACTGCAAATAGGCCAAGAACAGCTTGAGCGCTCAAAGATCTGACCTTGAGCGCTCAAGCCATAACATGGCCTTCCACTGTTTAACCTTTTAACTGATTTTACTACTTCCTCAAGACCACCAAAAGCATAAAATAAAGTTTCAAAATGACAGACAGCCACTGTTTTGCAATCAAACATGAGAAATTTGAAGTTTTTTTGATGTTTAATCACTATGAAATGGTTAATTTACATTCATGCATGTAATTTTGTTGTGGAAATAAACTGTTTTGAAAGCTACATGAACACAATTAACTTCTAGACAATGATCAAACCAAAAGAAAGTTCAGATGTTAGCAAAACAGTGGCCTGTTCAAAACTGGGCTTGAGCGCTCAAGGCCAGAGGCTTGAGCGCTCAAACCTGCTGTAACTGCAAATTTGAAAAAGGTTTTTAAGCAAATTTCAGGCCTTTGTGAGTTCAATGCAAGTATAGAGAACTTGCTTAAACTCACTAACCTTCCTCAGAAAGATCAAAACAGTGAGTTCATCTCATGTTTTACTACCTTTTGGAAAATGTTTGTGACTTGAGCTTGATTCTGGACTTTGAGAAGTTGATTGTGGATGTTTTTGGATGGTATTCTGGACGAATTAGACAATGTAGGTGGTTGATCGTTGATCAAGGGTCAAATTTCTGAGTTTGGTGAGTGATTTTGTAGGTGGTCTTGATGGAAAAGGAGTGGTTTTGTAGAGAGAGAGAGAGAGGAGTGGTTTTCTGGTGGAGAACAAAGGTAAGGAGTATCAGAATTCGTCCCCAAAACCAGGGGTAGTGGGTAGCTTTTATAGAGTGAGTGGGAGAGAAGAGAGGAGAGAGAGGAAGTGGGTTTTGGTATTTGGGAGTATTTTTGGTGTATTTCTGGAATTGATGGAGTGTATTATACGTATAGGGATCGTATAAGATCAACCACAGACGCTCCCATGCAGGAAATCTCATGATGAGATACTCTGCAAGTTGCTGACTGGACCGAAGTTGAGCGCTCAAAGCCGTGGGCTTGAGCGCTCAAGGTGCTCCTTAGGGGTTTGAGCGCTCAAAGCCATGGGCTTGAGCGCTCAAGGCTATGGATGGTGGTTTGCTGGCTTGGCTTGATTTGGCAGTGCTTGGGTTGGTTTGGCACATTTTGATTGTTTGGGTGGTGCTTGGTTAGTTTTGATCAAATTCAAGTCATTCTCTCAAGTTCCAGGTAATTATGATTGATCCATTTCATCATCGGAGATGCACGAGCGTATCTCGGGTTCAAAATTGGGGTGTCTACAGTTGCCCCTCTTGGATGAGACTCGATGCCATTGATTTGGTATGAGTAACGTCCAAGATATAGACAACCCAACTCGCTATCCGTAATACATCTCAAACTGCCAAAAGGAAACATTAAAAATTAATCGGTCGTGCCATTCAGGCTGCCTACGTACCCCACTGTAGGGATCAGACCGGCGTAGTTCCTGGGGGCATATGCAAACAAATGCAATGGGTCCTCCTGTCCCTCAGGACGATTGATTAAAAAGTTTGGTCCCTCAGGAAAAATGATACAACGCGAATCGACGAGCCTTCCCGGGTCGTGAAACGCCTTAGCGAATGAAGCAAATAATTATGATTGTGATTGTGATTGTGATTGTGATTGTGATTGTGATTGTGATTGTGATTGTGATTGTGATTGTGATTGTGATTGTGATTGTGTAGCTACCCTCTGAACAACGGGGAGGCTAATTTTAATGGGGCTATCCCTTGAGCAACAAGATAGCCGATGATAAGATGATTGTCTACTGAGCAACGAGACAATCGATACGCCATTTGATCAACAAAAACTCAGATGATTAATGAGATTGACTTGGAACATGATTGCTACACATGATTTTGAATGAGCACGTGGCTTTCAAAAATGATGATGTAAACAAGCACGTGGCCCTCAGACTGTAGTCAAAACACTTCGCGCATACGCTAACGCGACCACATGATTGGTGAACTATGATTTAAACGAGCACGTGGCCCTCAGAAAATGATTTAAATGAGCGTAAAGCCCTCAGACCGCAGTCAAAACACTTCGCGCATACGCTAACGCGACCACATGATTGGTGAACTATGATTTAAACGAGCACGTGGCCCTCAGAAAATGATTTAAATGAGCGTAAAGCCCTCAGACCGCAGTCAAAACACTTCGCGCATACGCTAACGCGACCACATGACACACAACACATCTTGATTGATTAACACGGTCTGGCGCGACCAATTTCCGAGATTTTAGATCCTTGGATCATTACGCGTTCAGATTTTAGATCCTTGGCACCGACAAGTCCAAAGTATACTAACAAATCATAAGGGATGCCCAAAATGCCCCTGCAAAGCTTACAAAAGAAGCCAAGATCGCTCGAAAAAGATTGTGATTGTGATTTGTTAGAGTCGCCACCCGGATTTGAGGTCCGAATCCGAGAAACCGATAAAAATATGACTCATTGCCCACAGAAAGAGATTTTACTGATCATAACGGAACCACAGATTTCTCGGATTCGGGGGTTTGGTTACGAGAGGGGAAGGGTTTTACGGCACCCCTCTCGCCCGGTCCGTGAACCGGTCTCTACTCAACATTTTGTGGGATTTTAGAGATGTTTAAAATTTGATTTATTCACGTAAATGGGAATCGGGGATAGGAACCACATAGCAACAAAACATGCAAGAGATGCGATTTTACTGTGGATGCTTGTGCGTGCAATCTACATGGATGATGAACATGATACTACAAATATTCATAGAAATAAATTACAACAGAAATCGTACAATAACCCAAGAAATCATGGACATGAGACTTATTAAACTGTTTGCAATCTGGATTCCAGAATGGGGATTGAGCGCTCAAGGGTGGTGACTTGAGCGCTCAACCCTCATTCCACCCGAACATTTTCCTTGTTGGTTTTTGATATTTGATGTTGCTTTAAGACTTAAATACATCACAGAAAGATCACACAAGCATCACCTCTCTTCAAAAATCACCAGAAAATGCTTAGAACAAACTTGCTTTAGAACCAGCTTGAGCGCTCAAGGCTCATGGGTTGAGCGCTCAAACCAATTCTGCAAAACAGAGGGATCCAAATCACAAACACTATACTGACAACCTATATACACTTAACAAAGAATTAAACCATAAGCCATCACTCAAATTGCTGGAAAACTGCAAATAGGCCAAGAACAGCTTGAGCGCTCAAAGATCTGACCTTGAGCGCTCAAGCCATAACATGGCCTTCCACTGTTTAACCTTTTAACTGATTTTACTACTTCCTCAAGACCACCAAAAGCATAAAATAAAGTTTCAAAATGACAGACAGCCACTGTTTTGCAATCAAACATGAGAAATTTGAAGTTTTTTTGATGTTTAATCACTATGAAATGGTTAATTTACATTCATGCATGTAATTTTGTTGTGGAAATAAACTGTTTTGAAAGCTACATGAACACAATTAACTTCTAGACAATGATCAAACCAAAAGAAAGTTCAGATGTTAGCAAAACAGTGGCCTGTTCAAAACTGGGCTTGAGCGCTCAAGGCCAGAGGCTTGAGCGCTCAAACCTGCTGTAACTGCAAATTTGAAAAAGGTTTTTAAGCAAATTTCAGGCCTTTGTGAGTTCAATGCAAGTATAGAGAACTTGCTTAAACTCACTAACCTTCCTCAGAAAGATCAAAACAGTGAGTTCATCTCATGTTTTACTACCTTTTGGAAAATGTTTGTGACTTGAGCTTGATTCTGGACTTTGAGAAGTTGATTGTGGATGTTTTTGGATGGTATTCTGGACGAATTAGACAATGTAGGTGGTTGATCGTTGATCAAGGGTCAAATTTCTGAGTTTGGTGAGTGATTTTTGTAGGTGGTCTCGATGGAAAAGGAGTGGTTTTGTAGAGAGAGAGAGAGAGGAGTGGTTTTCTGGTGGAGAACAAAGGTAAGGAGTATCAGAATTCGTCCCCAAAACCAGGGGTAGTGGGTAGCTTTTATAGAGTGAGTGGGAGAGAAGAGAGGAGAGAGAGGAAGTGGGTTTTGGTATTTGGGAGTATTTTTGGTGTATTTCTGGAATTGATGGAGTGTATTATACGTATAGGGATCGTATAAGATCAACCACAGACGCTCCCATGCAGGAAATCTCATGATGAGATACTCTGCAAGTTGCTGACTGGACCGAAGTTGAGCGCTCAAAGCCGTGGGCTTGAGCGCTCAAGGTGCTCCTCAGGGGTTTGAGCGCTCAAAGCCATGGGCTTGAGCGCTCAAGGCTATGGATGGTGGTTTGCTGGCTTGGCTTGATTTGGCAGTGCTTGGGTTGGTTTGGCACATTTTGATTGTTTGGGTGGTGCTTGGTTAGTTTTGATCAAATTCAAGTCATTCTCTCAAGTTCCAGGTAATTATGATTGATCCATTTCATCATCGGAGATGCACGAGCGTATCTCGGGTTCAAAATTGGGGTGTCTACAGTTGCCCCTCTTGGATGAGACTCGATGCCATTGATTTGGTATGAGTAACGTCCAAGATATAGACAACCCAACTCGCTATCCGTAATACATCTCAAACTGCCAAAAGGAAACATTAAAAATTAATCGGTCGTGCCATTCAGGCTGCCTACGTACCCCACTGTAGGGATCAGACCGGCGTAGTTCCTGGGGGCATATGCAAACAAATGCAATGGGTCCTCCTGTCCCTCAGGACGATTGATTAAAAAGTTTGGTCCCTCAGGAAAAATGATACAACGCGAATCGACGAGCCTTCCCGGGTCGTGAAACGCCTTAGCGAATGAAGCAAATAATTATGATTGTGATTGTGATTGTGATTGTGATTGTGATTGTGATTGTGATTGTGATTGTGATTGTGATTGTGTAGCTACCCTCTGAACAACGGGGAGGCTAATTTTAATGGGGCTATCCCTTGAGCAACAAGATAGCCGATGATAAGATGATTGTCTACTGAGCAACGAGACAATCGATACGCCATTTGATCAACAAAAACTCAGATGATTAATGAGATTGACTTGGAACATGATTGCTACACATGATTTTGAATGAGCACGTGGCTTTCAAAAATGATGATGTAAACAAGCACGTGGCCCTCAGACTGTAGTCAAAACACTTCGCGCATACGCTAACGCGACCACATGATTGGTGAACTATGATTTAAACGAGCACGTGGCCCTCAGAAAATGATTTAAATGAGCGTAAAGCCCTCAGACCGCAGTCAAAACACTTCGCGCATACGCTAACGCGACCACATGATTGGTGAACTATGATTTAAACGAGCACGTGGCCCTCAGAAAATGATTTAAATGAGCGTAAAGCCCTCAGACCGCAGTCAAAACACTTCGCGCATACGCTAACGCGACCACATGACACACAACACATCTTGATTGATTAACACGGTCTGGCGCGACCAATTTCCGAGATTTTAGATCCTTGGATCATTACGCGTTCAGATTTTAGATCCTTGGCACCGACAAGTCCAAAGTATACTAACAAATCATAAGGGATGCCCAAAATGCCCCTGCAAAGCTTACAAAAGAAGCCAAGAATCCTGCCAGGATTGGGTTTGAGCGCTCAGGGTCCTCCCCCTTGAGCGCTCAACCCTACCTTGAGCGCTCAACTCCAAAGCCTTGAGCGCTCAACTTCACAAGTTGACCCTCCAGCGCTCAAAAGGTCCAGCTTGAGCGCTTAGACCCCTGATCGGGGACGACGGTTCAGAATCATAACGTCCGTTTTAACTCCGATTTACACCAATTAAACTTCACAACGTTCAAAAACTCTTCCGAAATCAAACCTCCATACTCCTCTCGCGATTCCGAGCCAAACCCATTCGTTTCTCACTCAAATTTTCTGCAAAATCGGAAACCCCCAATTCCTAGGGTTTTCCCGCACGGTCTCGGTCCAATTTCTGTTCAATTAAGGTTCGAATCACGCTTAGATCGGTTTTCATGGAGAATCCCGATGAGTCACGGCTTCCGGTGGACTCGCCGACGTCGAGGGAAGGCAACGGTGGTAGTGCGGTGGTTTTGCCACAGCCGAGCTTGAGCGCTCAAGGCCCTGGCCCGGCGGTTGAGGGGCCATCAGAGGCTGTGCCACCATCCACGGCCATGGAGGCGGTTGGAAATGAAGAAGGAGAGAGGGAGAGAGAGGGTAGCAGTGGGGGGAGTGGTCTAAGTGGTGGTGACGGTGAGGGTGGTAATGGCGGTGATGGTGGTGGTGATGATGGTGGTGGTGGTGGTGAGGGTAGTGGTGCCGGTGGTGGTGACGGTGGTGATGATGGTGGTGCCGGTGGTGGTGACGGTGGTGATGGTGCCCCGGCACCGGAGAGGGTAGAGGAGAGGGGAGAGGGGATGGAGATGGTGGAGGTCCATGACGTGGACAGCGACGGTAGTGAGGATACAGTTGAGGAGAGGGGGACGAGCGGTGGCGATGGCGGAGATAGGGCGGAGGGTACTAGCGGGGTCACCAGGACTAGGGTTGACCGCTGGAGGATAGAGCCGAGACCTCGCCAGCAGCCTAGCGGAGTAGATAGGGGGAAGGCGGTGGTGATTGGTGGGGAGTCACTGACTCGTGGTCAGAGTAGTAGACCGGCGGATCAGGGGCCGGTTGGGATTTCTCGGGAGGACTATCTTGAGCACGCGCCGCCGGAGGTGGTGATGGCGGCCGCAGCAGATGCCCCAGGGATCTTAGATGCAGCGAGGGAGGCTGTAGTCGAGAGCAGAGAGAGAGAGGTGGCGATGCTACGGGAGGCAGCCGCGGAGGATGAGGCGGCGAGAGCTTTTTGCGAGGAGTTTGAGACAGAGGAGGCGGCGGAGGAGGCGAGGACACAGGCTGAGGAGGAGGAGAGGGCAGCTGGACGGAGGGTGACGGTGGTCCAGGCTGCTAGACTGTGGTTGAGGAGGGGGAGACCAGCTTTCGATGCGGCGACTTACGCTCCACCGGTGCACCTCTTCGTGCCTTCCGCTTCAGATGCTTACACTCCCCAACGGGAGTTGTACTTTGGAGAGGAGGTGCTACTGGACCCCGAGGTCCACCTTTCGACAGACTGCCTGACGGTACACTTGCTTTTACTTCCTTGCTTCATTGTTTTCACGCACTTTAGCAATTAATACTCCTGATTTGCATTGAATGATTGAATTACTGCTTGTTGATGACTGGATTCGGATAAGAAATCGGACTGACATTTGACTGCTTGACTGTCTGTTTGATTGCGTGCAGAATGACTTGCGCTTGAAGGCTCATGGAGACATGGGCTCAAGTTGGGAGATATACCAGCAGCTGCATGCCTCTGTGAGGGCTTTGGTGGACCTGGCCGGGTTTGGGAGGTTCATCCCGACTCTCACGGGCACACAGCACGACCATGCTGTGGTGACAGCACTGGCCGAGAGGTGGAGGGACTCTACGAGTTCTTTCCATCTCACCTTCGGAGAGGCGACGATGACACCGCTGGACTTCTCGGCGATCACGGGGCTGCAGGTTGGAGGAGACCCGATCCCGTTTGACTCGGGGATTGGCAGGGATGATGCGGCGCTGAGGTGGTTCTTGGGCTTCGTGCCCAACAAGGAGGGAGAGACGGCCACATATGGCCAATTCAAGACGAAGGGATTGGGCGAGCCGACTGATGAAGAGGATGCAGCACGGAAGGCGAGGTGCTACCTGTTATACTTGTTTGGGGCATCACTGTACCCAAACAGGCGTAACAGGGTGCATCTCTCCTATCTCGGAGGTTTGAGAGATTTCGCCAGGGCGGCGAGATATGACTGGGGAGGGGCAGCGTTGGGAAGCTGCTACGCGTTCATGAATGCTGTCTCTAGGCGGAAAGGGACAGGCATTTCAGGACTGTGGAGCGTCTGGGAGGTAAACTCAAAACTCTTAGTTTCAAATTTAATTGCATGCATTTCAATACTCGCACTTGATTATCAAAATTCGCACTGATTGACGGATTCGTTGTTTTCATTGCAGCTCTGGGCTTACGAGGTGTTGGGGTTACACCCCCCTGAGACACGACACCAGGACCCGAACGTCATCCCCCGGGCGTTGTGCTGGGGTGAAGGCTTCCGCTACGGCGGCACAGCACGGGGGAACATCCACGTTCTCCGTGCTTCACTTGACAGACTCGCCGCTTCTCTGGTAAATATCGAGCTCTTTCTCATGTATTCAATTTGCTTTTGTTCTATTTCACAGTCGATTACTGATGCTCTTAACAACTCTTGCAGGTTCGCTGGGAGGTATGGGATGCCGTTGACGAGCCTTACCTGGCTCGGAGCAGGGAGCTCACGAGAGGGAGGGTCCTACTTGAGTGCCAGTACGGCTGGTTCTGGTACCTTGGTGACAGGGTGCTGCGCCAGTCGATACGGGCCGATAAACCACAGGTGCCAGGACGCCTTCCTCCCCGGGTGCTGATGACGTCCCGGTATACGCTGGCAGAGATTGAGCGCTACACGACGCCTGACCTGGACTTACGCCAGTATCTGCGCCCTGCTTTGAGCTATATCGACTACCGGAGCAGGTATCTGGCCGGTCCCCTGAGAGCGGCAGAGTGGATGGAGAGGATGGAGAGAGAGAAGGCCGCGAAGGCGCGTGCCTCAGCTGGCGGGGTGGCAAGAGGTGAGGGTACTAGTACCTCATCTCAGGAGATAGCGGGAGCTAGGTGGTGGGTGCGTGTCACCTCTGCCGGGGGTGAGATAGGGGACATAGACATCCCAAGGCCTCCAGCAGACTTCTCGCGGCTCGCAGCACCGGTAAGAAACACTTCATTCTTTCAATTTGTGAACTTCAATTATGATTGCCCAAATGTACTTGATGACTCAAATTTTGATGTGCTTGCAGGTTTCACATGAGGCGGTACAGACTTTGTATGAGCAGAACCGAGGACTGCGCGTCCTGATTCGCCGCCTCATAGCCGGAGAGGAGGTTACTATCCGCCGGGAGGGTGAGCCAGTACCTCCTGCTGCTCCTGGTCCGTCCCGACTGAGAGTCGCACCGGTATGCAATTTACCTTCCTTGTGCTTTCAATTCCTTGACTATACCATGTACTGATTCTTTCCTTGTTTGCTTGATGATGCAGCCGCCCGTGATCAGAAAGAGGACACATGACGGAGCTGGCGGTCCTGGAGACACGACTGTGCGGCTTGGGCGTTCAAAGCCTGCGGAGGTGAGGCCACGGAGATCGACCCGTCAGAGGGTGGAAGTAGCACCTGGAGGGATAGTCGAGACCACGAGCTCGAGCGATGACAGCGTTGATGACGCTAACTATCCCTCTTCCCGGCAGGAGCGACTGGAGCAGCGGCAGGGGGACGAGACTGAGAGCTCGGACGAGACGATGGATGAGGCGGAGTAGTACACAGTAGATATAGAGTAGATTAGAGTCTTGTTTTTGCTTTTATATCTTTTCTTTTTGATCGGGCCTGCGTGCCCCAGTAGATAGATGGATTGGGCCTGCGTGCCCCAGTTGTGGATTTCTACATTGGGCGTCGTGTGCCCTGTACAGACTTGATGTTTTTGCCTTGCATGGATTTAGTTCAGTTTATGCACATGATTTGCACTTTCATTGTTCGTTGTATTACTTGCTGTTTTGATTTGTACAAACAAACAACCTGTTGTAGAATGTACGCGATTTATCCACCAAACTCTTGAATTCAAACATCCGAGTATAAAGTTTTAAAATTCAACCTTTAAGAAAAGCTAACATGTTCGAGAATTTGGACGAAACATGATTATTTGAATTTATGTACAACCGGAAGATGTATTTACATGACGCATAACTTGACACACTTCCCGCGTATAAGCAATCAATAACAATTTATACCAAGTGACCTTAGAACGGAATTTGATGTTCATAAGGCAAATTTGAAAGTAAGATGCTTCATGAGCCTCTTTGCATGTACTGAATTACCATGTTACCACCTTGACCAAGTCAAAAATGACATAAATGCCCCTGGGACCATGACCATTCATCAAGAAAACTTCTTAAAACCATTTTTGACGCAGTGATGACCGCTATTTCATTGCTTGAATGAGCCGTCGGAACCTCAAAACCTTGAGTCTTTGAAGAATTGCCCCGGGAAATGTTCCGACAAGTCAAAAGTGCCTTCCGACACGTGTTTCAATGATTGGATATGGCTAGCAAGGCTTGGAAATGGATTTGAACATTTTGAATGGCCATTTTAAGCTTGTATCTCGTATCCGTACACGTATCGGCTTGATAACTCGGGGCACGGGACGTTCCGTGAAGTCATAAATGCTTATTGAGACTTGACTTGGGTGTTAAATGAGGTTTAAGAAGCTTAGAAGAAGTTTCGGGCATTAGACGGGAAATAATGCAGCTGCTGCAATCTGCTGCATTTTCTGCAGGCCTTGAGCGCTCAATGGGGCTTGAGCGCTCAAGCTCACCACCTTGAGCGCTCAAGGTGGTCTGGGGAAGTTGAGCGCTCAACTCTCTGGCCTTGAGCGCTCAATGCCTGTGCTGGGCTGGTTTGTGGTATTGCTTCCCAATGCATTTTTGGACTCTTTTGCATGGTTTCCTCTGTCCCAAATGTCTTGTTGCTCTGCTACAACACCTTTCAAGCTTTGAATATCACCTTCCCAAGGTCTTTTCACATTTTCCCCACAAATGCCGTACATTTCCAATGCATTTTCAAATTTTCAAACACAAATACTTTGAAAACATGCAATTGACCATCTTGAAAATGTAATCTTTAATTTCCAATGTTGCATGGCAAATTTGTAAGGTTCCTCACAAGTCCCCTATAAATACCATTCATGATCAAACTTTTCTCACACACCATTTCTACATCAATTCTCATTACATTCTTCAATAATTCTTCATTGCCCCAAACATGGCTTCCCTTGATCCTTCCATTATCAACACTTGGATTGCTAGCCTTGAAAACATCGATTGGTTCAACTTTCGGGGTCTTGGCCTTAATGCCCTTCGCCACCTCCACACTTTTCCTATTCGTCAGGACATCTTATGTGCCGCCGTCCGCTGTTGGGATTCAGAGCTCCATGTGTTCCGCTTCGGCATGCAAGAACTTTGCCCGACCGTCGAAGAATTTCAGGCATATCTTGGCGGCAATGCTTTTGCTGATCCCGTCATACCGCCCATCCGTCAAAATTACGCCAACATTCTCAGCAGGAAGCTTGGTCTTGGGAATGGTGCCGCGCGCTTTTTGATTCGCAACGAGACTCTCAACATCCTTCGTCTTTTTGCGGATTACAGCCCAACAGGCGATCTTTTAGATTTTACCGTTCAGAACAGGCGCATGTTTGCACTTTGCATGTGCCTCTTGGCATTATACTTGTTGGTCCCCAGTGATGGCCATCCCAATTCTGCCATTGTCGGTGTTGCTGCTCAGATCGAACAGCGGCGGGATGTAGTTCCTTTGGTTTTGGCTGAAACAATCATGGGCTTGGATGCGGTTAAAACTGGGAGAACAGATACATTTGCTGGGAGTCCACTTTTGCTTCAGGTTTGGTTTATTTGGTTTGGATGCTTTGGGTTTTTGGGAATTTTGGGGAATTTTTGGTTGTTTGGCTTTGGTTTTGACTTTGACTTGGGTGTTTTTGGTTTTATAGATATGGCTGTGTGACAAGGTTGGGCTTTTGAGGGAGCCAGCAGGTGATTGGGTTTACGAGCCCCGGACTTGGGTGAGTAGGCCGTTTGTGCATGACGAGCCTGATGAAGATGAATGGGTTGACTTCTTCAGATCATTGGAAGAGGATCACATCACTTGGAGGTGCCATTGGTTGCCCTTGCCAGATATGACGGCCAATCACATGGGAGACACATGGGTGATTTTAGCGGGACTGCAAGGTTATGCATATTATTTTCCACAGCGTATTCTCCGTCAATACTGCATTCGCCAAGAAGTGGAGTATATAGTTCCCGCTACTTTCTGCCTTCCCGTATTCAAACATTCCGTTCTTGAGCGCTATCGTACTTCTTGGAGGCACAGGGTTGTTTGGGCTCCTGATCCCTACCCAACTATTCATTTGAATGGACACTACAGAGATTGGATGAGGATGCAGATGAGGGCCATACACTGAAGAAATTAGCACAACTTCTTTTCTGACCCACTAGGCTGTTTCCCAAAATAAATGGTGTTTTTTTTTTTTTTTTTTTTTTTTTTTTTTTATGCTCAGCTTATGTAATCGAAGAAGTGATTTGAATAAAATTGAATGATGAAGGGTTTCCCCCTCTTGGTTCATCTAGTTCCATATGCTATCTTCTTCAAATATCGCAATACTGCGGGCCAACTCATCAGATTTAGACCGAACCCCCAAGATAGGGTTGCCTACGTATCCCTTTTCAAGGAATCAGGTCATGGCGTAGTTCAGGGAAAGGTTCACTCGAGTATTATCACTCTCCTTTTTGTGCTCTAAGTTTTGCCTGGTGCCGCCTTTTCAGGTTTTCGGTCCAGCGAGCTTCTTTTAAATTTTCGCCTTAGATTTTGCCTAGACTGCCCAGTGTGGGTTTTCAGACTAGCAGGCTTGCTCTAATTTTTGCTTGAGTCGGTTCGCCCTTGCGATTTTCCGCCCAACGAGCATCTCTCAGGGGTAATATCGTTTGAGTTGGTCCAAGTTGACAAGATTGCTGAACTCGTTACCATCCAAATCAAGGATCACTGCTGCTCCACCGTCGAGGATAGTCTTGATGATGTATGGTCCTGCCCATTTTGGCCTGAATTTTCCCCGCGGATCGAATATCGGTGCCCGAATTTCCTTCACCACCATATCCCCTTCAATCAGATCCCTGGATTTCACCTTTTTGTTGAATGCGCGGGCAATTCTTCTCTGATATCCCTGAATGTGATACAATGCCCGCAACCTCCTTTCATCAAACAACATTAGCTCTGCGAATCTGTCGCTCAACCAATCGGCTTCGTTAATCTCACTTTCTATCATCACCCTTAGGGATGGTACTTCAAGCTCAATAGGAAGTACTGCTTCCATTCCGTAAACCAGTGAATAGGGCGTTGCCCCTGTTGGAGTTCGGATCGAAGTGCGGTACCCCCATAATGCTAATGGCAGCTTCTCATGCCAATCCCTGGATGACTCGATGGTTTTCTCCAAAATGTTCTTGATTGACTTGTTTGCTGCTTCTACTGCCCCATTGGTTTGTGGTCTGTATACTGTTGACTTGTGAACCTGAACATTGAATTCCTCAAGCACCTCTGCTGCTCTTCCTTTGAAATGTACACCATTGTCTGACACGAAGGCATTAGGAACCCCGTATCGGTAGATGATGTTTTGCTTAATGAAATGAGCCACTTGTACTGCGGTCAATGTAGCGTAAGAGGCCGACTCTACCCACTTCGTGAAATAATCAATTGCCACTAATATAAACTTGTGTCCGTTCGATGCTGGTGGCGTGATTTTCCCAATCACATCTATTCCCCATACTGAGAAAGGCCAAGGCGTCGCCATTGTATGAAGTTCAGATGGCGGCACATGCATGAGGTTAGCGTGGACCTGACACTTATGGCATCTCCGCACATACTGCACGCAATCTGTTTCCAAAGTCGACCAATAATACCCCTGCCTCAGAATCTTCTTTGCCATCATTAATCCACTCATGTGAGGACCGCAGATTCCTTCATGAATTTCCTCCATTACCCTTTTCGTGTCATCACCGTAGATGCATAACTTATGCATGCCACAATACGACCTTTTGTATAACCTTCCACCGCAGAGGATGTATTGCGAAGCTAATCTTTGTAATGCTATTCGGTCTTTCTTGTTTGCTCCTTCTGGATATTCTCCTTTCTCAACCAAATTCCAGATATCATGGTACCAAGGCAGGCCATCGTCAATTTCGCCAACATTCATCACATACTCGTATGCTGGCCTATTCCTTTGCTCAATCATGATTGGTCTCATTCTCACTCCCACGGGCAATTCTACCATGGATGCCAAGGTAGCAAGAGCGTCGGCAAACTGGTTTTTCATTCTCGGGATATGTGTAAAAGTAACTTGCTCGAATCGATGGATCAGGTCATCGAGGTCTTTGTGGTATGGTTTCAACTTTTCCTCTCGCACTTTCCAATCACCGTTGGCTTGAGAAACTACCAGATTCGAATCTCCAACCACTTCCAACTTCCTAACCCCAATTTCGAAAGCAGCCTCCATTCCAACAATGCACGCTTCATATTCTGCTTGATTATTGGTAACTTCGAAATTCAATTTGAAAGATAGGGGAATGTGCGGCCCTTCTGGTGAGACCAATAGTATGCCGATCCCGAATCCTCTCTGATTTGCAGCTCCATCGAAGTACAATTTCCAAACATCCTCTGTTACTGTCATAACGTGTTCATCGGGAAATTGGAACTCTGTATCTTCTGGCCCCTCGATTGGGTGATCTGCCAAGAATTCTGCCACAGCCCTGCCTTTCACCGATTTTCGCGTTACATACTTGAGTTCAAACTCGGCCAATAAGAGCAACCACCGCGCCAACTTTCCAGTGAGTGCCGGTTTCTCGAACAGATATTTGAGGGGGTCCATTCGAGAAATCAACACCACCGAATAAGCTAACATGTAATGCCTTAGCTTTTTAGAGGCCCATACAAGAGCCCAACAAGTCTTCTCCAAAGAAGTGTATCTTTCTTCGGCTCCGACCATTTTCTTACTTAGATAATACACTGCCTTCTCGATACCTGCTTCACCTTCTTGTGCCAACATGCAACCCATTGCAGACTGTGTTACTGATAAATACAGAATCAGCGGCTTTCCAGGTGTCGGCGGCATCAATACTGGGGAACTTTGAAGATACTGCCGAATTGATTCGAAGGCTTTTTGGCACCTGTCATCCCACTTGAACAGCACTCCTTTCTTGAGCAAATGAAACATCGGCTCGCAAGTTGAAGTCAACTTGGCGATGAATCTGCTGATGAACTGAATTTTCCCAAGAAAACTCCGAACCTCTTTTTCCGTCTTTGGTGGCTCCATTTCTAATATCGCCTTGATTTTCGTTGGATCAACTTCAATCCCTCGGGTAGTGATCATAAACCCCAACATTTTCCCTGCGGTGACTCCAAATGTGCACTTCTGTGGATTGAGGCGCATCCGATACTTCCGTATCCTTTCAAAGAACTTGCGTAACGCCGGAAGATGTCCTTCCCTTTCCTTGGCTTTTACAATCATGTCATCCACATATACCTCAACTTCTCTATGCATCATATCATGCAACAAAGTTGTTGCAGCCCGTTGGTAAGTCGACCCTGCGTTCTTTAATCCAAACGGCATGACCCGATAACAGAACGTCCCCCATTCAGTGGTGAAGGTCGTTTTCTCCCGATCCTCTGGTGCCATCAAAATCTGATTGTATCCCGAAAAACCATCCATAAATGATAGCAGCGCGTGCCCTGCCGTGTTGTCTACCAATACATCAATGTGCGGTAAGGGAAAATCATCTTTCGGACTGGCTTTGTTTAAATCCCTGAAATCTACACATACCCTGACTTTTCCATCTTTCTTGGGCACCGGCACAATATTTGCAACCCACTGTGGATATTCAGTTACCATCAAAAAGCCGGCATTGAATTGCTTGGTGACTTCTTCTTTGACTTTTTCAACCCAATCTGGCCTGATTTTTCTCAATTTCTGTTTTACCGGTTTTGCATCAGGATACAGGGGAATTCGATGTTGCACAATTTCAGGATCGATTCCGGGCATATCTGCGTGGGACCAAGCAAAGACATCTTCAAATTCTTTGAGTAAATCGACGAGTAATTCTTGTTCCTCAGTAGATAGCCCGGAACCGATTTGAACCATGCGAGGATTCTCCTCATCCCTCAATTTAACTGAAATAACTTCTTCTTTTATTGGCTGAGCATGCCTTTCATTTTCCCTTTCGATTAGAGACTTGAGTTCTTTGGGTATTTCTCCCTCGAACTCAGTCTCATCATTGTCAGGGTCAACACAATTTATTTCGGGAACAGCAAAGTAAGCGAAATCACCGTTTATTTCATTAGCAAAGCCCTCTGGGGCACAGTACATGGCATCAGACTCAAACTCAAAATAGAAATGACGACGTGGAGGGCCAAGAGGCACAAACTCCGACTCACAGCCAAATTCAAACCCTGACTCAGACTCGAACTCTAACTTAGTGAATGCATTGGTAAATTTTACAACAGGAGTGAAAGTGCAATTCTTGTATTCACCGACTGCATCCACTATCAGCACACTGGGATCATCGAGGGCCTCCTGTCCGAGCATCATCACAGCTGGCTCTTCTTCATCCTTACCTGTCAGACTGACCTCATCGAACATTGACATCAAGACCCCATCATCCAAAGCCTCCATCCAATCTACTTTAAGGTCTTTCACCAATTTCTCGACCTTTTCATGTTCATCTTCGCTGTCCCAAGCATCATTAGCAAAGATTTCGAACCCAGGGTGTACCTTTCCACTTATTTCATCTACAAACGGCTCAGGCTGGCCGCGATAAGGTGCATTCGACCCTTCTCCAACAAAGCGAATCCGACGGTTTGCACTGCTACTTGTTCCATTGGTCTTCCCTCTTTGCATCTCTTTCAGTGTAGGCTCGTATCCCAACCCGAAACGGCCTCGCTGAGAAGGGAATTCTGGAAATTGAGCCACCCCCTGGTGAGTTCGTCCCAAGCCCGTGCCTGGCAGATAAGACATTCTTCTCATCATCTCGAGGGCTGTGGTGCTGATTGAAAAATCGTCATCAATACGAAGCGTAAACACACCACCAGACGTATCGAAAGCAAAGCCCCCAAGCTGAACATCATTCTCATCATGCATAATTTCTAACAAAGGAGCATTGTCTTCAGCATGAGGGCGAATACCTGTATCTCCGTAAAGGGCAACTGTCCCACTTTCCAAACCGAGCAAAACCTTTTGATGCAAGGTAGATGGGACTGCCATAATATCAGATCGATGCATCCAGGGACGTCCCAACAACAAATTGAACGAAGCTGGGATCTCAAGCACATGAAACTCAACTGTTGACTTAAACCCCTCTGCAGCAATTTCCATTTCAACAGTCCCAAGCACATTGCGACGGGTGTTATCATAAGCCCGAACAGTGAGACTAGATGGTGTGAAATCCTTTGGTTTGAGTCCCAAACACAAAGCTGTTCGAAGAGGGCATACATTGAGTGCTGACCCATTGTCTATCAACACCACCGGGATCCATTTCCCCATGCACTTCATGGTGACATGCAAAGGCTTATTGTGGTCAGTTCCCTCAAGTGGCAGGTCAGCTTCGGTAAAGGTTACAACATGTTTGGTTGGCTTAGTGGCAATGGTAGGCTTGGTGACAATAGCGGCCATCATGGCTTCCGGGGTGATATCAGGCGCAATTTCCATGCAGGATAATGTTTGAGCGAGTTTCTGACGATGCTCACTGGAGCTCATAAGCAATCCCCAAATGGTAAGAGCGGCTGGAGTTTTCTCAAGTTGTTTCTGAATGGGATTTTCTTCATTGGTTGGCGGAGGCTTCGGACGGGGAACACGACTGTTGGCAGTAGAGGTAGCTTGGGGTTGGTTGGTTATTGGGTTAAAGAGATTTTGGAAATCAGCTGGGTTAGCGATTGGGTCGCTAAGGTTGTTTGGTGTGGCTAGGTTATTTTGTGGAGCTGGGTTGTTTTGTGGAGCTGGGTTGTTTTGTGGAGCTGGGTTGTTTTGTGGAGCTAGGTTGAATGGTAGCTGGTTTGTAGTATTTGGTGGTGGGATAGAAGTGTTTCCAGTGAACCTCTGAGGTGGTTGATAAAACCGACCACTCCGAAGAAGATGAAGAACCGAGTCGATGTCATCTCCCCATAAATCAGTGTAGTCCGTGTAGAAATCGACAAGATCCCCTTCCGCCTTTCTCTTTCCCTTTGCAATACTGGCTCCTTCCAAACCTTTGGTAATTCCTTCCACAGTCGCTTCACTCCAAACATCTCCATTTTCCATGGCAGCCTCGTTAACAGCCCAAACCTCATTGTTTCCGACCCACAACGGTGCTATGCCCTCATTCTGATTGGCCCACATATTTGCTACAACGTTTTCTTCCATTTGCCGCCCCCAAACATCGGGTAGGCCTCCACTTAAAACCATGATGTTGCAGTCCTCCGGGACTTGCACTCGGGGTACCGGAAGGTTTTCATCAACTATGTAATCATAAGGTGTGAACTCTATTCCTTCCGTCATTCGATTTATTGCATTCTCACTCATCATGGAGAAATCAGGGCGACCCTCCCATAATGGTTGCATTGGAAAATATGCTTCTTCGAAGAACATGGGAAGTGTGGATCCATCCAGAGGGTCGTTAGGATCCATGAGCTGCCATTCATTAGGTGTGGGGTCCCATTCATCTTCTTGTGCACCATCAGGTGCCCCATTCTCTTCTTGCCAGTTTTGTCCTTGTCCTTCTTCCACAGGTTGTTGATCTTGTAGTATAGGCAATGGTTCAAATAGATTGGGAAGCGCAAATCCATCCAGTGGATCCTCAAACATCGGATCCCAAAGTAGGTTAATCATTGCATCAAATGGAAGTCCTTCATTAAGCTGTTCATTATGCGGCCAAACTTCTTCATTTGCCACATTGTTGGCCACCATCTGCTCATACTCCCGAGCTTCCATTGCCATTATCAAATCACCCCATTCTTGCCACACAGTAGGATCCAAGTGGATGTCTAGAAAGCATACTTCGTGCTCAACAGGTATTGGCACAATAGGCTTGGGGTCTGTTTCGGGTAGGATGAACTGGCTTGGGTCAAACGGAGTGGATTTTGGAGTGGAACTAAAGGTAATTTGACCTATGTCAGTATTCCTTTTGTGGGTTGGCAAAGGGTTTGTGAGGATATTGGGCTTTTCAGTGGGATCTCGGATTTGTTTGTTGTCAATGAGATCTTGAATCTCATGACGCAGGCGCTGGCATCTTTCAGTGGGGTGACCGGGTGTCTGGTGAAATATACAGAAGGTGTTAGGGTTATATGTTGGCGGGGGATTTTGTGGAGGTGGAGTTGGCTGAAGAGGTTTGATTTTTCCCTGTTGTACGAGCCGTTCGAAAACAACAGGTAAAGGTAAGGGAAGAGGGGTGAAGATTCGCCGTCCTCTTTGATTTTGTGGTGGTTGAATTGATTGGATTGGTTGAGATAAGATGGCGTTTATGGGTTCGGCTTTATGGGATTGGTGATTCATGGTGTTGGATGAGGTACCGGCTGTGTAACTGGGGTTCGCATACAGGGAAGATGTGTTCCCAATGTAGTTTCGCTTTGGTTTGGGGAATGAGTCTCCTTTCTTTAGCATCCCGCTTTGTAGAGCTTCTTCAATCGACAGACCCATCTCAAAGTAGGTTTCAAAATTATGTGCTTGGGCCATGACCATGTACTGAGCCAAATCAGGTTGTAGGTTCTTGGTTATGATGCGCATTTGGTCCTTATCACTGGGACGATCGGTCATCTGCGCAGCCTTCGCTCTCCATCTTTTCACAAAATCTGCGAAAGATTCCCTTTCCTTCATCTTGATGCTCTCAAGCTCTCGAGTGGTGACTTTGAGTTGAACATTATACTCATACTGCTTAATGAAAGCAGCCACCATTTCTTCCCAAGTTTGTCTCTTTGAAATGTCAAGGGATAAGAGCCACTGGAGTGCAGGCCCTGTGAGAGTTTCGTGAAACATCTGTGCCATAGCAGGCTCATCAACTTCTTGTAACGAGAGGGAGCTTACATATGCCTGAATGTGTCCTCTCGGGTCCCCAGTCCCGTCAAACTTCTCGAAGTCTACATGCTTGAACCTTTTAGGAAGTTTTGCACCTGGGAAGATGCAGAGTTTGTTCATGTCAAAGCCGGTAATGGCTCGCTTTTCACTTTTAGCCACAGATTCTTCCAACTTAAGTATTTTTGCTAGCATTTCAGCCAGCTGAGGATTTTCAGGGGGAGGAGGCTGTTCCGGATGTTCATCATTGGGAATCTCCTGATCCCGAGCTTCATCATCATGTACCCGCTGTTGCGGTGGGGGAAGTCGACCCTGGATGTTTACCATAATTGCCATCAGTTGAGCGATTCGGGTGTCATTTCGGACCCTCTCATCATGCATTTCCTTTCTCAGTTGCTCAAACTCATTTGGGGGGTTTTGTCTCTGTTCTTCTGCCATACTTGTCTCGGCCTTTGGTGATAAAGATCTAGACAATCTTTGTCCAGGAGGTCGAGTCCAAACAGGTAAGGTCTTCTTCTTCTTTGCAGGCCCAATGATTCAAGAACTGATTATAAAGCAAAAACCGGACTCAGATGTGTACTCAATGTGTCTACCATGCACAAAATGAATGAATCATGAATGCTCACTATCGTCTCGCCACAACTTAACTCGCGGAGTTAGTCTTATTTCTAGCCTTAGGAATTAGTCTACCGGTTTCGGAACTCACTTAGAATCGTTTGCACAGCAGATTGTATCAACACCACGGGTAAGTCATTACTCGGTGAGTACGGCGTTTCAAACTAAGCCTAGATGTTGACGCCGTAGCACTTTTCTTAACCATCCGAGACAAAGCAATGAGATGTTGCCATCCAGTTGCAATCAATTCTAAGGCTAGTCCGAAACACGGGTGGCCGTTCGGGCACGACCAACACCGGAGGTATCTCAAACTCCGTGGATTTTAAGTCTCCTAGACTACATGTACAATCTTAGGGTTAGTCTACCGGATCTGAATCTCACTTAAGATCATTGCACAGAAGATTTTCCAACACCCCGGGTAGACCATTACTCGGCAGGTTAAACTCCAAACTTTGTTGGAATCAGAGCCAATCGCTTTTCTTGATCATCCGAGACAAAGCAATTTGGATGTTGTAATCCAGATACCAATGATCTTAAGGCTAGTCCAAATCACGGTGGCCGTTCGGGCACGGCCAACACCGGAGGTATCTCAAACTCCGTGGATTTTAAGTCTCCTAGACTAAAAATTGACAATTTTGGAAGATTGCCTCAATCCTCAAGTTTTCTTTTGAGTAATAAGTCCTTGATATCGGATGGTCGGATTTGGGAAATCCTGGTCCATACCACTTCCGACAATGATCTAAGATCAGATGCCTAAGGGCGATTGACCCTCCTCGGGCCAAGGTCCCTTAAACCTGTTTAGATCATTGTTTAGGAATTCGATGATCCAAATTTTCCCACGTCCGGCCGTCCTAAAAGACTATCTCGCAGAAACAACGCGCATATAGAATGCACGATTCATCATTGGGCCAAGGCAACCTTCTACTAACTGCAAAGGCATTAAAACCAAATAGGATATGTACACAGAAAACCTATACCAACGACGCTTGCAGTGACTATATACAATGCAAATGTATGAATGCAACATGGCATGGCGAGAAAAAGCGGTAACACATAGCACGTAACAAGATGGAGCATGTAAACTTAACGCACGGGTGGATTACTAAACGTGGGGTTCTATGGTTAACTATATGCAGAGGCCGGTTTTAGTCACTGAGGGTACCCCGGACTCAAAATCAAAACTGTCTCCTACCGTTTTAAAAAAAAACGATAGTGACAATGTGATTTATCACGGTCGAGGGCTGCTGGGCATTTCGGGATTCCCTGTCACCGGCAAGCCGGGCAGGATTGCCAAAACACGCCAGCGGGGGTTAAGAACCATGCAAGTGCAATGCAAAAATTAAATTCCAAACATCTGAAAAATCCCACAAAATATTTTTCGAATTAAACCCACTTTGATTAACACATATTTCAATAAAATTACACAAGTGCAACAAAAATTGCGCAAGTGTAATTAAATAAAATATATATTAACCAATGTCCCCAGCAGAGTCGCCAGCTTGTGGACGGCCCACCGAGATCGCTCGAAAAAGATTGTGATTTGTTAGAGTCGCCACCCGGATTTGAGGTCCGAATCCGAGAAACCGATAAAAATATGACTCATTGCCCACAGAAAGAGATTTTACTGATCATAACGGAACCACAGATTTCTCGGATTCGGGGGTTTGGTTACGAGAGGGGAAGGGTTTTACGGCACCCCTCTCGCCCGGTCCGTGAACCGGTCTCTACTCAACATTTTGTGGGATTTTAGAGATGTTTAAAATTTGATTTATTCACATAAATGGGAATCGGGGATAGGAACCACATAGCAACAAAACATGCAAGAGATGCGATTTTACTGTGGATGCTTGTGCGTGCAATCTACATGGATGATGAACATGATACTACAAATATTCATAGAAATAAATTACAACAGAAATCGTACAATAACCCAAGAAATCATGGACATGAGACTTATTAAACTGTTTGCAATCTGGATTCCAGAATGGGGATTGAGCGCTCAAGGGTGGTGACTTGAGCGCTCAACCCTCATTCCACCCGAACATTTTCCTTGTTGGTTTTTGATATTTGATGTTGCTTTAAGACTTAAATACATCACAGAAAGATCACACAAGCATCACCTCTCTTCAAAAATCACCAGAAAATGCTTAGAACAAACTTGCTTTAGAACCAGCTTGAGCGCTCAAGGCTCATGGGTTGAGCGCTCAAACCAATTCTGCAAAACAGAGGGATCCAAATCACAAACACTATACTGACAACCTATATACACTTAACAAAGAATTAAACCATAAGCCATCACTCAAATTGCTGGAAAACTGCAAATAGGCCAAGAACAGCTTGAGCGCTCAAAGATCTGACCTTGAGCGCTCAAGCCATAACATGGCCTTCCACTGTTTAACCTTTTAACTGATTTTACTACTTCCTCAAGACCACCAAAAGCATAAAATAAAGTTTCAAAATGACAGACAGCCACTGTTTTGCAATCAAACATGAGAAATTTGAAGTTTTTTTGATGTTTAATCACTATGAAATGGTTAATTTACATTCATGCATGTAATTTTGTTGTGGAAATAAACTGTTTTGAAAGCTACATGAACACAATTAACTTCTAGACAATGATCAAACCAAAAGAAAGTTCAGATGTTAGCAAAACAGTGGCCTGTTCAAAACTGGGCTTGAGCGCTCAAGGCCAGAGGCTTGAGCGCTCAAACCTGCTGTAACTGCAAATTTGAAAAAGGTTTTTAAGCAAATTTCAGGCCTTTGTGAGTTCAATGCAAGTATAGAGAACTTGCTTAAACTCACTAACCTTCCTCAGAAAGATCAAAACAGTGAGTTCATCTCATGTTTTACTACCTTTTGGAAAATGTTTGTGACTTGAGCTTGATTCTGGACTTTGAGAAGTTGATTGTGGATGTTTTTGGATGGTATTCTGGACGAATTAGACAATGTAGGTGGTTGATCGTTGATCAAGGGTCAAATTTCTGAGTTTGGTGAGTGATTTTGTAGGTGGTCTTGATGGAAAAGGAGTGGTTTTGTAGAGAGAGAGAGAGAGGAGTGGTTTTCTGGTGGAGAACAAAGGTAAGGAGTATCAGAATTCGTCCCCAAAACCAGGGGTAGTGGGTAGCTTTTATAGAGTGAGTGGGAGAGAAGAGAGGAGAGAGAGGAAGTGGGTTTTGGTATTTGGGAGTATTTTTGGTGTATTTCTGGAATTGATGGAGTGTATTATACGTATAGGGATCGTATAAGATCAACCACAGACGCTCCCATGCAGGAAATCTCATGATGAGATACTCTGCAAGTTGCTGACTGGACCGAAGTTGAGCGCTCAAAGCCGTGGGCTTGAGCGCTCAAGGTGCTCCTTAGGGGTTTGAGCGCTCAAAGCCATGGGCTTGAGCGCTCAAGGCTATGGATGGTGGTTTGCTGGCTTGGCTTGATTTGGCAGTGCTTGGGTTGGTTTGGCACATTTTGATTGTTTGGGTGGTGCTTGGTTAGTTTTGATCAAATTCAAGTCATTCTCTCAAGTTCCAGGTAATTATGATTGATCCATTTCATCATCGGAGATGCACGAGCGTATCTCGGGTTCAAAATTGGGGTGTCTACACAAGTATAGAGAACTTGCTTAAACTCACTAGCCTTCCTCAGAAAGATCAAAACAGTGAGTTCATCACATGTTTTTACTACCTTTTGGAAAATGTTTGAGACTTGAGCTTGATTCTGGACTTTGAGAGGTTGATTATGGATGTTCTTGGCTTGTATTCTGTACGAATTGGACAATGTAGGTGATTGACAGATGATCAAGGGTCGAATTTCTGGGTTTTGTGGATGGTATTGTAGGTGGTTTTAATGGTAGAAGGATGGTTTTGAAGAGAGAGAGAGAGAGGAGTGATTTTTTGGTTAGAAACTGAAGGTAAGGAGTGGTGAAATCCGTCCCTCAAACCAGGGGGCAATCGGTGGTTTTATAGAGTGAGTGGGAGGGAAGAAAAGAGAGAGAGAGAAGTGGGTTTGTGTATTTGGGAGCACTTCAAGCGTATTTTAAGACTTAGTGGGGCGTATTATACGTATAGGGATCGTATAAGATCAACCACAGACGCTCCCACGCAGGAAATCTCATGATGAGATACTCTGCAAGTTGCTGACTGGACGGGGGTTGAGCGCTCAAGGCTGTGGACTTGAGCGCTCAAGGTGCTCCTCAGGGGTTTGAGCGCTCAAAGCCATAGGCTTGAGCGCTCAAGGCTATGGATGGCAGATTGATGGTTTGGCTTGATTCAACAATGCTTGGGTTGGTTTGGCACATTTTGATTGCTTGGGTAGTGTTTGGTTGGTTTTGGTCAAACTCAAATCATTTTCACCAGTTCCAGGTAATTGTGATTGATCCGTTTCATCATCGGAGATGCATGAGCGTATTTCGGGTTCAAAATTGGGGTGTCTACAGGGTGTAAACGAGTCGAGCCGAATTTTATAGAGCTTGAGCTCGGCTCGTTTAGTAAACGAGCCAAACAAATGAGCTCGAGCCGAGCTAGGGTAAATTATTTAACGAGTCTCTTTAAACGAGCTGAGCCTATATAAACGAGCCGAGCTGTTGCGAGCCGAGCCGAGCTTTACCGAGCTTGTTTACTAAACGAGCTCAAAATTTGAACTTGAGCTCGGCTCGATTATTAAACGAGCCGAGCCACGAGCTGCTCGCGAACAGCTCGGTTCGTTTGCATCCCCATTTGTCGTTCATGACAATAATTAGGTTGATCGGGATTCCGCAAAGGCTAGATTGAATGTATTCGTGTGAAGAGTTATGAATGTTCCGTGTCTATGTGTCCGTCTCTCTTGTCACAGATATGCTTCGTTCAAATAGATATTGATGTTCAATCGACCCATTTGTTTTTGCACAAATGATAGAAAACATGTCGAAACCTATCAAATGAATGCCTTGAATCATGGTGGATCCTATTTTGCGTTACATGAGAAATTAAAATCTTGGTTCGTAACAAGTCGCTCTCACCCCTTAAGATAAGGATACAAATATAAGTCGAGGTTACTGGTGCAATTCTATTTTGTTAAGTTCATTTGTTGAGCCTGGTGGTACTGCATTTTTTCTCCTCTCCACTTATTAGTTCACCCAAAAGCATGGTTTGAGGAGCCACGTGAATGCTCTAGTGAGTCTTTTAATAATCCCAGTTGGTAAAAATAACAGGGAAATCAATGGTATACTGGGTTGGTTCCCAATAATTTTGTGCCAAACAAGGACACTATAATTGAAAGTTTGATGAGCAAATAGTCTTGTGTCATTTTGGTGCGCTGTCTTTGTCATCTCTCTTCTTGACTAGTAGTTCTTCGTATCGGACTCGGAAAGAAACAACATGAAGATGATGAACCTGGAGACTCTGCTGAGCACATTGCTCGGTAGGCCCTGTCGAGCACATCTCGGCCGTCCAAACGTGTTCTGGACGGTCCACTCTTAAGCACCCCTCGAATCTGGGCCGTCCAAAACACATTTGGAAGGCCGAAAAACCAAACGTGTTATGGACGGTCCACTCTTCAACACCCCTCGAATCTGGGTCGTCTAAAACACATTTGAAAGGCCGAAATGTGCTGAGCAGGGTCCCTCAATTCAAAGAGTATTACTTGGAAAAGTGAGATATAACGCATTTAGTTAAGTGAGTAAGAAGATATTTTTGCTACTTTTTACTGGTGATAACCTTAGTTTTCCAGAGTGGAATCCTACAAGAATTCTACCCAAGTGGCAACATGAAGTATGTGTCAATTTGAGATAGACCGACTTCAAATTTTCTTCGGCCTTTTTGACAACTAAAAGGGATACTTTCAATGTGCCTATTTCATTAGGAAATTGATATTTGCACTCCCAATTTTGATGCAGGGGCTCCAAGCTACAGAAGTTTTCCAAAATTACCCTTTTGTAAGTTCTATGTTTTACTTCAGGCACTCCAAAAAACCTTGACTATTCTCCTTCACTTCAGGCACTCCAAAAAAGCAAATAGTTTTTTTTTTAATCAGAAAAAAGTAGATAGTTGTTCAACTCCTTTTACTGCACGCCACTGAATTGCCTACTTCCATATGTAATGTTTCTTTGGAAGAGTTTTTATGTTGTCTCCATGTTCTGCACCAGGACAACCTAGACAAGTGGTCTTTGGCCTATGATTGTTGAACTGTCATTTTGTCAATGCAAAGTCTCTTGAGAGTTCTGTTACTTTTCCTCTAAAGAGTTTTCTAACTTTGGTGATGTGCTTTGTTTGTCTCACTATGAGTTTTAAAATGTAGATTTGCGGCCGTTATGAAGATTTTGATCGAAAAATGGTTGATAATGAGTATAAAAATATAAAGATCTTGTGTCGCAACCATTATGAAGATTTTGCAGCATCAACATTTTCAATTGTGTGTTGTTTATTTTGGAGAATTCTAGGAATGTTTATTTTTTATTTTTTATTTTTGTGCAAAGTGGTGTGAAGCAATCTAACATAGATGTTTGTTTAATGTTTGGAACCTAATGTTTATGTTGTGGATGTTTAATGTTTGGAACGTAATGTTAATGCTAATGTTTAGAACCTAATGTATATGTTTGGTTTTGGTTCATTTTTTCGTTTGGAGTGCCTTAGTAAATGAAGAGATAATTTGTGGATAGAGTGCCTTCAGTAATTTTTATATCTTAAAAGGGGTAGTTTTGTAACTTCATTAAATATTGGAGTGTCTGCATAAAAAAAGGGAGCCCAAAATCAGCACCCATTTCATTATGCAAAAAGCCGAGCTTGTTCTAGTGTCAATGGCTTTAGGATTTTTTTGTTTTAGTTTTTATTCATTTTTTATTTTGTGTTTGTTAGTTTTGCGTCAAACTTTTGATTATTAAAGATTCATCTCGACGAGTTAGATGGAAATTGGGTAAAATTATGACTTTTACCCAAGTCTATTGGGAAATATCCAAGAAAAAGTATGATTTCTTGGGTATTTCTCAAAATATCTGGGTAATTCTCATAATTTTTTTACTTTTCCAAATCCTCATTTCGGGACTAACCTATAATTACCAAAAACTTGATGTAAAGCTATCAAACGCCAAAAAAAAAAAATAATGAATAAATTGAGTAAAGACACAATCAAAAGATCCTTAAGCCAATAGCATTTGGAACAAGCCAAAATATTTCTATCTGATAATCTTTTTTGTGATCCCCGTGTGATGCAAAATAGACCAACCATGGTGTTAGTCGACGATTCGAGCTGTTCATTTTGTAGGTCTTAAAGTAATTGTCATTCATGACAATAATTAGGTTGATTGGGATTCCGCAAAGGCTTGATTGAATATATTCGTGTGAAATTATGAATATTCTGTGTCTTGGCAGTATCTCTCTTGTGACAGATATGCTTCATTCAAACAAATACCAATGTTTGATCGACCCTTTTGTTTTTGCACATATAATAGAAAACATTCCGAAACCTATAAAATGAATGACTTGAATCGTGGTGGATCCTCTTTTGCGTCACATCATAAATCAAAATCTTGATTCGTAACAAGTTAGCTCTCACCTCTTAAGATAAGGATACAAATATAAGTCGAGGTTACTTGAAGAAAGTGTGCATGTTTCTTTTATCTTTATTCTAATTCTTTCTTGTTCATGTCATCAACTTTCATAATCTATTTGCTTGAAGTAAGATTGCGGCAAAGTTAGATACTGGAATATATATGAAATTTGTCAGAAGCAAAAGTTATTCCCTAGTTATATATGACAAAGTGTTCAATTGTTAAGTTGATATAGACTATAAATCTGATTGAGACTTCTGATTAAATTAAGGAATGGGATCCGCTCAATATTCTTAAAGGGACTGGACATTTCTGCTCAGGCCTTTTCCGGATCCGTTTTGATAATCGGAACCATTGATATACTAGACCTCGTCGAAAAAATCCGGCACATCAAAGTTCATGTTAATCGAAAAAATGGGTTTAGAAAATATTTGCAACACTGGATAAAATTCATTTTCTAGATATAAATTTGTTTCGAGAACACATCAGAAGATATCCGATTAGCATGATTTTTTGCGTGCCTAACGTTCTCGACTAGGTCTAAAGTATCAACGGTCCCAACCATCAAAACAGACTATGGAACAGCCCGAACCGGATTGTCCAGTCCCTTAAAGGGGCTAGAGAGGATCCCATATTCCCATCCCCTAAAGAGAGAGCACACAATGGATGAATAGTTAAGATTAAATGAATGTGGAAGAGACAAGTGTATGGCTAACAACTGGGGTAGAGTAAAAAGGGAGTATAAGAAAATCTTGAAGCTTGAGGGAGAATCTGCTTTAATTTCACATCTTTTTCCCTACATGAGCATGACCAAGAGATTCACAACCTTTTTCCTATTAAAGATTGCCTACATGGACTCAAAATGCTGAAACTGGAGAAAAAAAAAATGAAAAAATGACAGTAAAATTTGACTTAGACAGTTTCTATGAAAAAATGAAGAAAAAAAAATTAGACTAACTATACTTAATTTTTCATTAACAAGGAGTAGTTGACATTACTAGACATCCTGCTATTAGGGGTGCACATGTACCAGACTGGATCAGGCTCAGACTAGATAATAATGAGATTTGTGCATGCATAAACCCGACATGTTAACAATTGGGCTTCATTTAATATTCTCAAGTCCTACCCAAATTAATTTTTTAGTTTTAAGCCCGTCCAACAAAACCAATTATTTTCTAAAACATAGTATAAAAAACATAAATTAAACGACCATAACGGTCGCAGATTAGAAATCACAACTTACAAATCACATTTTTTTCAATAAGAAATTGAAGAGCAAGAAGACAAAGATGAAACTTACTCTTGAATAAGAGAAGATACACACCGCTTCTAGAAAATTCGTAACTTATAACGGGTTGGAATTCAGCTCATTTAGTAAATGAGGTTAAAATCTCAACCCAGCCGTATGGGTCTAAATATTTTATCCCGAACCCTACAAAAAATGGGTTGGGATGGATGGATTGAGTAGGCTATTAGGCCGATGTGCATCCCCACGTGCTATAAATGAGAGCATTGTCATTTTATTTTAATCACCGAGTCTTGTCATATATGAGTTGCAAAATCTATCAGGTGCTATTAACTCTTATGGGATCAGTTCATACAGAACTTTATTTTGTCTTTTATTGGGCCCTCATTAGATGGTGAGATTCATCCCTCAAGATTAGTCAATATGCGTGTAAGTAAGATGGAGTTAGGGGGTGGCAAGATGGAGTTAGAAGGTGGCGACAGCCCCTAGCTACTACAATTTGAAAAAACCCTACTATTACATTGAAAAAATATAAGACCCCCTCCTTCACATATATAGCCCACCCCGACTAAACAAAATTCTTGGCTTTGTGAATGCGTGTAAGTTAGCCCAAACGCATGAGTTATTGGCATATTCTCATACAACAATACTATGCTACCCATAGTGTAGCAACAGGATGAGTGTGAGAGGCTCTATCTAAAGTCTCACTCAAACAATTTAAACCGTTTATTAATTATAAAATAATATTTCGAGTGACTTTCTATATAAAATAATATTTCGAGTGACTTTCTATATATTCAACTCAAATGGAGAAGTGTTAGTGCTTTATCTTATACATAAAGAGCTTTATGTATAACTTCTCATCATTGTTGTTTGAAAAAGAACAATGACAGAACCTTACACTTAAATGTGTTTCTCTCCATATCAATATTCAACTTTGCAAAACATAACCTTCAATGTTTTTTTTTTCTTAAAAGCATACATCAATAAATCTACATAAACCTTCAATGTTGTAAACTCCCTGCAATCTTATACTGTTCAATTTACATATAGCTTATATAGACCTATAAGCATAATTTACGTTTTCATGTTTGACCATATATATATATATTAGTACTACTTGGCTATTGTGCGTAACAAGCTTATTTCATCAAGTTTCAAATAAATAACGCACGTGACATTAAACTAGTCTAAAAAAAGTGAGTAAATAATACAGTTTGCACAGGTAAAACCCATTAACAAGTCCATGGAATTGAATAGAATTGCCTTGATTATCCTAGTCCGTCCGTGAATGACCTGCGTTTCACCAAATCGAGAAGGAGATGCATTTTACCGAATCGAAAAGGAGATTAGTCAAGGTGCACATAGGTAGACCCGGACACCCGTGACCATCAAAAAAGAAAATGGAATTGTCCATAAACAATCCCAAAGTACCAAACTAATAAGAAAAAAAAACAACCAAACTAAGAGTTAAGAAGTAGAGGGAGCAATGGCATCAAAATACTTCATTCCTATCACAACACAGAAAAACTCCAATATATACAACAGCAGCAACAATGGAGTGGGGCTTCTCATCTCCTCCTCTACATACAACAAATACCAATTCAAATTTTCCTTTCCTCCCCCATTAATGTAACTGGAAAAAAGTGCCTCCGCCCCAAACATCAAACTTGCCTTTTTCACGTATTGGATACTAAAGTAAAAGGGTTTCCTTTTGATCCTTTATTCCAAAACAGAAAGTCTAGGACCGCTGCTTTAAAAAGCATCCGAGGCACATCCACACAATTACGTCCCGAGTCGTTCGATAATTCGATGCATATAATATATATATACATGCGTATTCAACGGTTCCCGATACAGTTGTGTCTGGAGTTAAGTAGACCAATCGACGCCCCTCAAAAATCAACAACAAACTTTTTAACTACAACTTCTTAATTGGAACTTAAATATACACCATGTCTCCTTGCATTTTTTTAATGCAACACCTTAATTGCAACTTAAATACTATGCTAGTAGTATTCTATTGGAGCAGGAATTACGGCGTCTGCTGGCACTTTTTAACTGCAACGACTTAAAAATACATTATTGGAGCAGGAATTACCGTGTCTGCTGCCACCAGACTTACCCTCCAAAATAGATCTCGGAAATTTTTTAAAGTCGTAGCATTGGTATCTCCTCAAACCGCCAAAAACCCACCGGAGGAAGGACCATGGTCTTCCGTCACGTCCGTCCGAGCTCCTGCCGCCGCCGCCGCCGGACACTCGCCGCACTTCCGGCACCTCGTTACGACGAGGATCTGGCGGCACGACGGGCACGAGGAGTGAGATCCAAGCCACGTATCAATACAAACGACGTGGAAACCGTGGCCGCACTGAGGCAACACGCGGATCTCGTCGCCGTCGGCGTACTCCGCCAGGCAGATCGCACACTCCGTACCACCGCCGCCTCCTACGGCGGCGGAGCCGAAGGCGGAGGCACCGAGCTTCTCGTTAAAGGTGTACTTTGGAAGTGACTGGAGGACTTTCTTTTTGAGGCCTTTGTTCTGGTTGGCGGATCTGGCGCCGCCGTTGGGGGTGGAGCTGCGGCGTAGCCAGGCGCATCGTGCGACGGCGATTAAGCCGACGACGCAGATTAGGGCGCAGAGGAGAGCGGCTAGGACGACTACGAAGTCCGGTTCCACTGCGACGGGTCCGGGCGGTGGGGGTGCAGCTGACGCCGTTTTTGTGGTGGTCAGGAATCTCATGACTACTGGCGAGAGGAGAGAGAAGGGGGAGGAGAGAGAGAGAGAGAGAGAGAGAGAGAGGGAGGGAAGGGGGGAGGAGTGGGTGAGGGTTTTTTAGAGAGGGAGGGTAGTAGCTGAAGTGTACAGTTAAGTCGGTTTGTATGTATATGTGTACGTATTTATCGGGAGGGAAGAAAAGTAAACATGTGGAGTGAGTGAAGATGAAGACAAAAAATGAAGCTTCCCTACCTTATCTCTTACCATACTTTAGAATAGTGATACATACACACACTCAACCACACACAACCACACACACACTCACATGCGGTGGGTTCCACCGGGATGGGTCCCACCGCATGTGAGTGTGTGTGTGGTTGTGTGTGGTTGAGTGTGTGTGTCACAATCATTATTGCATACTTTAATGCGACAACAATACCCAAAACTAAAATTTAGGGTAATTTTTCTGGACTCGGAAGGGCCGCTGTCCTTTGCGGTCAGCAGGCCTTGCCAACTCTCATTCGGCCGTCTGTTTTCTTGCATCAACGATTCGGATCGCATCAAACAGACGACATGAGATATATTAATTGTTGATGCGCGAAACAGATAGTTGGATGGGATCGGCACCAAGGGACACCAGAGTCACCCAATTCGAATTTGTTGATAACTTCGGTGTCCGAGCCAAAATACATTAACGTCAATTGATTCTAAGAGTTCAATTCTATTTTCTGCTAGCGGGAAGCCTAATTAAAGTTGCAATAATTTTTTGTGTGGACTGGTTCAAATGAGATGACAGCACCTCCTCAGAGGTTTCGAAAACGAGACCACACATCCACCAGGTCGACCATTTAGGGTTGTGAAATTGTCTTGAATTGAGTAGTTTTTTATTATAGCTAGATGTCCGAATCAGTTTGCATAATCCGAAGTAGCCCCAAGAGTTTTGTTGGCAAGGGGAATCGAACTTGAGACATTAGGTGGGAGTAAATCCCTATGTCTTAAGGCAAGACCATTTTATCATCCGCGCATTAAATTAATTTAGTAATTTATTTTCGTGTTGTTTCATTTTTTTTTTAGATTTGCATTCAATATTTTTATTTAATAGTTCATTAAGATGAGTCGGATTTAATAGTAATTCAGAAATTCACTAAAGACAACAAATTTGATTAATTAAATAATTCACCAAGGACAAGAAAATCACATTTCGCACTCTCCATAGTGTCGTACACACTTTTTTCGGCATTATTGTTCATGTATATTTATAGTACATCGTAAAGTGAAATAATGAGGCTCCGTCCAGTTGTCAGGGAATGTTGTGTCGAAAATAGATTTTCGAGAAAAGTAAAGTAAGGTGTACTACAAGAAAATGAAATTTATTATCCCGTGCGTTTTCTTTTGACAAAGAATCTTGCAAGAAAGTGTTTCTAAGTGGAAAATTTGAGACTTTGGATTACAAAACTTTCTTATTAAAAAAACAGGACGGAAAATCAAATAAAAAGAAACATTTAGATGCGATTATCGAATTTTGTGTAGATGATCTGCACCTGATGAGGAAATACCATCGAATTACATCTGCATAAATTGGAAAATCAAATTCAGAATGTTTATTTTATTTTATTTTTTTGTTTAGATACGCTTTATAATTTCCCTTCTCGTAATTATCTTACTTAACTCGATTTAGGAGAGTATTACCTCAAAGATTAATGGTATAAATTTTGAATAAATTGACAGTGTCTGGTTACTTAATGTCACATTTCTTAATTTGATTAGTTTCTATTATCGGAAAATGTTAGAGAAAAAGGAAAAATTTACAGAAATGATGTAATTCATGTTTTATTGATACGTAATGGTGCTCCCCAAAATTGTCTTCTAAAAAGAGAGAATGAAAATTGGGTTGTGCTTCTCAGGGAAAAATTGACACAAACTTGGGTTCGAATCCCCGATTGGGTAGAGGACTAAAAACATGTACTTATATGGAGAAAATTTTGGGTACTGGATTGAAAGTGATGTCCGGATTTAAAAAAAAAATAGAAAATAAAATAAAAGGTGTTTTTTAATCCGAGCCGTCCAATGCATTTTTGGACGGCTCGGATGTGCCGAAGGGGCACCACGTCACCCATACACTACCCGCACCCAAAATTTTCTCACTTATATGAGTCTATAGTACTCGTAAAAGTTTGTATAAGCAAGCTATACATATTTTATTGTTTACATTTATACTAGTTCATTATATATACAAGCTATAAAATTTATACATATTTAAGTTTATATATGAAACAACAATTATCCAATCAGGTATACCTCATGGGGATTTCATCAGGAACTCCTATTTTTTTTATCAAATTTTCATGATCAGAACAGTCCAGTGTGTTTAAAAGGTGTTTTTAAAGAGTTTTTCCCCGTAATCAGTGAAAAAAATACCGCGAAGAACTTGATCCGAGCTGTTTTTTATATATACATTTTTATCAAAAACTGATCGGATCAAGCCATTTCCGGTATTTTAATATTATTATTATTGATAATTTCTCGTGAGGACTCTTAAAAATATGTTTTAAACACATTGAATGGTTCGGATCATGAAAATTTGATCAAAAAATTAGAGAATTGTAAGAGTCCCTGATGGAAACTCCATCAGGTATACCTGATTGGATCCGGCCTATATATATGAAGTTCTCACTATATAAATTTATAATCGAGCTTAACCAAATCAAATATTGTCAAGTTCAAATTAGGGTCAATTATTAAACGAGCCTTAAATTGAGGTTTAGGTCCGGATCGTTCAACAGTCAAATCAAACTCGAACGAGTAGTAATACTCAGTCAAAGCTTCGAACAGTTCACTAACGACTTGGTTTATTTGAACCCTTATCCACGACCAAAAGATCATAAAAAGTTTACTTGCCTTTTTTAACTAAGCCATGCCAAACATGTGAAACTGTCTGCCAACTTCTTATCTCCTCCATTTCTGACAAGATCCTTTCTCCACTTCAAATCCTTTTTCCTCCTCTTTTTTTTTTCTTTCTTGTTTTTTCCTTTTTGTTTTAACATTATCCAATTACTCCACTTCTTTTTGAAAATGTTGTCTTCTTCTTCTTGCATTATCCCCTTACACCTACTCTTATGACAGCTATGGGCTGTTTTCTTCTTCTTGTGCTTCTTTTATTGTCTCCAGAAAATAAGTGAGAACGTGCTTGAGTTTGGGGAGTCTCTATTGTACTTTCAAAATGGGCTATTATTTTACACAAAAATAAAAGATTTGATCGGTACCGTTTATACCGTAGAGCTTGTCAAGTAGATCATTTCTGTAAAAGTTTAAATTATAACGGATATCAGCAACTCTGATGCAGGACAGCCTCCTTTTACGAAATTACTTGCAAGTAGAAAACACGAATAATGTTTGACCCAGAAGTAGTAACTCTTTGAACAACCGATATTGAGTAAAAACTCGATTTTCTTAATTCATAAACAATCGAATTTTGCCATTAGGCTTACAATGATACTTATAGTGCCAAAAAAACTCTAATCCAACTAGAAAACAATTAACAAAAAGATTTGACTTGCTAATCAAGCCGAAATCAAAGAAATTACGAAAATTACCAAAAATAGAAATTCGGAAATAATTGGCAGAATTAAAAGCTAGAAAGAAATATAAGGTTGTCAAAATAGACGGCAACAAAAACGAAATTTCCTACTAAAAGTTATTAGCAAATCTATTATTTCCTAAAACGGCAAAATTGCCCGTTTGAAGGCCCAGACGACATCGAACGACCAAAATCCATTGTGCAGAAGCTCGTTTCGCTTCCAAACGCGGACTCTGGCCCATTTCGCCAACGTTGGACCCGCGTCATTTAATTGTGCCACTTGGGCCGTGTACGGTCCAATCGTTCAAGGAACGTGGACGCGACCCACTCTACATCATCATTGATCGAACTACATTTGTCTTGCAAAAATAAACGAATACTATGATTTTAGAAATTACGGCATCAAATAGTTACAGATGTCTGGTTCAGTTGTGCAAATTTTTGGGGTGCACACAATTTCTCAGTGGTAAAATACTAGATTCCAAAGAACCTTCTAGCAACACTTTTCTGCACAAAGCTAGGAGCTTTCAAACCAGATTTTCAAGATCTTGTAAAATAGGTACTTCAGTGAATCTAATGGATCTCAAAATTTAGGAAATTCAACAACATTTACACCTCTAGAAATCTAATCAACAAATCTTATCCTGATAATTGAAACAGAAGCAGAAAATTATATTCAAAAAGTAGTAATATTTGAACATGAATATCAGATGTACAAAAAATGCTTCTACATAACCTAGCTAACATTCAAACAACTCCTAATAATGCATCAAAATAGATGGAACAAAAAATACCTCCCAAAATAGCAGCGGGGAGGATTTCGCCTGCATCGTCTTCACTTCAACTGGGCGGGCTTCACAAACGAGAAGTCATCCACATTTCTATTTTCGTCTACGTCGTTAGGTGCTGTTGGTTCAATCTCTGCAGCATTGTTATCAACTCTTATGATCAAGTTGGTCGTCGATGATGTGGGCGACGGTGGATCGGTTTCATAATCGGAGTGCTCTGGGTCTGTCTCATAGGCGAAGGACCGGGTGGAGTGACCGGTGGTCTTGAACCGGTGGAGCGTGGCTGCAGTGGAGTGCAAGGTTGAGCTCACCGAAGCTGTCGGGCTTCCGCTTCCTTGGGCTCGGGCCGGAGACTTTCCTCCCTTTCCGCGCCTCTTCTTTACTGCATTGCGCCACTTCGTAAGGGCCTTGGATGTTTGTTCATCAAAGATGGATTTTTTCATATGTGAGCCCATCTGAAAATCCACCATGAAGTCAGCAGCCAATCAATAATTAGACGAAGTCAATACAGCCTGAAACTAACCAAGCTACTCGACTTGTGTCCTACTCGTTAAACGCTCGTTCAAATCGACTCGTACTGCTAACAAACCAAGTGGCCACATATAAACATACTTTCAGGAACAAAGCAAATCATAATAATTTATTTTGCTATTTCCGTTACTTTGATGATGCCTCGTTATAATGAATATCAAGCTTCTCAATTGCTGGAGCTCATAAAAAATATATATTAGCTCAATGATTGAATAAACCAAGTTTGAAAATAGTATAGAAGAAAAATTTTTGAGCATTTTTTGTAACTCATCATATTTTCAAGGCTTCAAGCCAGCTATAGCAACTTAATAGCCGACTTGATTAATCACGTTAAGTCACCTCCAGCATTAATATACAACTCTGCATCTAAATTCTTAGGATAAACCTTCTGTGTGTGTGCGATAGTAACTTTTTGTGCTATTCGTACTGATTTGGATCAATTGTTTGATAGAGAACACGAGAATGTGGCATTGGCCGAAGCTTGTGTCACCAAAATTTAGAAGAAAAGGCTCGTTTTTTGTTTTGTTTTTGACCAATACAAGAAAAGGCTTATTACACACTGCAGAGTAGAGGAAGAAACATAGACTTTTTCAGTACCTGAGCTACGAGGGCATACAGAGGAAGCGTAATGTAGCTGCATAATAACAAGACTCCAACCCTGCGAACCCAACAAAGTTCATCCCAGAAAGTACATGTCAATTGCAGAGCTTTAGTGAAAGTTTAAGTCCAGGCATAAGGCAACTATTTAAATTGTACTGAGAAATTGTGGAGGAAAAGCTCACCCCAAACAAATTTTCACAATTACAAGATTGAAGTTCTCGTGGAAGCATTTATGATGCAGCCCATACTCATACTGCATAGAAAGAAAAACTCCAAGTCAACTTTGTCAAGGTTATTAGGAAGGACGAATATAACATATAGACTTATTTGAAATTTTGTAGTGATGATAGAGAGAAAAATCATTACCCATATCCAAAGGAAGTACGTTAATTGGAATGCATTCTGCACACATAACAAAGCGGTAGATATCAATTAGTAAACGATGATTGGAAAAAGAAAGAAAAGTACAAACCTACGACTGTTGAGATCAAGAGCAAGTACTAAAAGAAAGGATTTCAAAATCAGCATAGCTTAATTCATCATGCACCACTTGATTGCATATCAGATTCAAAAAGCCTCTTATTATCATGGATATCGAGCAATAGAAACATATTTCTCCATCTATAAATTCCATATGTTCATTCATCTCATGACTATAGACGTAAGACGAAATAAAATTTTGTTCGATCTTTTTGAAATGAAGTCAAAGCGATCATTTGATATTTGACCATTCTAAGTGAGATGCTCTTCACCGTTCAACTTAAAAAGAATTGCTCCACTCTTGATTTTAAATTTTCACTTCTAGTAGGGAGATTAGTACTGATTTGTTCTTACAAAAGAGTACATTTAGTACCTGAAACAAGGCAAAGTGGATCATATTAAGGACTAAATGTGGCTGGCCAAACCAAAAGTATTTGTCCGAGCCTTGGACAAGAGGAATTCCTTGAACAACTGCATGTCTTTCTGCGATTTCAAGAGCCATCCTAGTCAAAATTGCTTGGAGCTCTGTTCCAACAGCTAAGATTATCTGATAAACAATCGAAAACATAAAATATCAATGTCAATTATAATAAAGAATCGCCCCCCCTCCTAATCTAAAAAACTAAATGACAGAGACTACATTCTTACAAATACAGGAATCAATGCTGCCCAAAACAAAGCCTGCCACCCTGAAAGCGATATTAACATTGAGAAAAAGATAATAATTAGCGACACTTGCCCAAACCAAAAAAAAATTAACTAGAGACTAAAGTTGACAGTGGAAAATTATTAATTGCAATGGTATTCCCATGAAAAAGTGCCTCACCGTTAACATTTAGGAGCAAGAAAACCACAAATGATGCCCACAAGACCGGACTGTCAACATCATCAAGAAATTAAGTCAGGAGACAGAACATAGGAGTACTTTTATTGAAAGTAAGCTGTGATGGAGTCACGATCATGAAACCTCAATATATTGCAGAAAAAGCATAGAATTAGAAGGTACTATGACCTGATTCCCACAACTTTCTTATAGTCATCCTCTAATGACCTTTTGATGTACTTTTGGAAATTGAATTTACTTCCCGGAGCCAAATGAACCTGTAAAAAAAGTTATATGGTTGGAAATAAGGAAGATACTTAATCTATAGCTTAGAGGTTCTCATCCCCAATAAAACTTACACTGATGAATCCGTTGCGCAAGGTCAAGTAGTCTGACCTACTAACAGACCTAAAAAATTGTCGAAAGAAGCATCCCTGCAAGAAAAATCAACAATAAATAAGTTGTCTAATAGTTGTTTTGGCTTAGCAAAAAGAAAAAGTTGTCTGACAGTTGGATCATTTCAAGATAATCAGATTTTTTGATAATCAGATGATAACACAATTTTTAGCGCTTAAACCATGGGATAACTATACTCAACACACTGTACCTATTATTGTCCCAATCCTTATGGTCACTTTGTTTTCTTTTTGGTCATGCTAGGGAGTAGGGTGTCCAAACCAATTCAGATAGAATGTCACATAAGGAAGAGCAATCACAAAGTATCATGTAAGCCGAAAGAAAAGTAAAACCACCATTGCCCACTCCAACTCTAATGGACTCATATAGTGGAGGTTTCCCAAAATTAAACCATTTGTTTAAAGAGGTCAAATAAACAACACCATTTGCCTAAGGGTTTGTTTTGAACTTAGTGAAGGAAAAGGTCCCCACATTTGATTCCTATGTCCTACTTTGGGAAGAGGAAGGGGAAAAAATCAAAGAAAAGTAAAGCAATTTTGATTTCCTTCATACTTTTATTTCTTTTTTGTTTTCACTTTGTGCTTCACTTGTTTTCTTCCTCCTTCCTTTACGGTCAAAACAAGGGGAAGTTCCTTCAACATTCCTTTCTTTTTTGCAAAACCCAACAGAGGAAATATGTACACAATCCCTTAAACCTCAGTCTTACTTTCTCTGTCATATTTTCTCTTCTTTTACCTTCCTTTCCACAACTTCCAAACACAAAACGAAGAGAGCGGATTGAACGCCAGCAAGTGAGATTGAAGATACTTGAATTTTCAAAATATATCAAACATATTGTCATGTTTTGTGTAAATAAGATCAAATGAACAAGTAAGGTTCAGAGAATGATATCTTACAACATAAAAGAAGAATGGAATCCGAGTCCAGAAACTAGTGTGCGCTCTCACAAAAGATGTCTCATGAACAAGCCTGAATCTAGAGGGATCTGCATTTCAAATGCCGAACAAAAAACTTAATGAGATACCCATGTTTGGGACCAAGAAATAGAAAATTCTGACCTAAAGCACAAAGAATTCGCATCAGGCAATAATACCATTAGAGAACTCATAGTCAGGGGATGCAGTCTCCAGCTCCCAGTGCTTCCATCCTCGAATCTGCATGACATAGCTTTCGTCAGACAACTAAAAGGTATTCAGCGTTGGTTATATCATCTAAAATTCTAACATAACCGCTAGAAGAGTATCAGATCAATGGAATACCAAAAGGAGTGTCTATTTTGTTTGAGAATTTTTTGGTGAGATTTTGGTTCAGGTCATTCAATCCAGCTAATTACACCTTTGCTTTCTCTTATTGCTCTAAGGTTGGAAACACGAGTTCCAGATCTATTTTGGTTCAATTCAAAATTTTGGGTCACATATGATATTTGGGTCAATACTCCTAAACAATCTCTGAATCCCAGAAGGTAGTTATTTAGGCGATGAGAAGGACGGAGAAAGGTTGATACCCAAGGGGTCAATTGAACCTTAGTTGCACGGAGAGGGAGCGGGGCGTAGCGGAAGCGGGGGAGGTAGCGGAAGCTGAGCGGGGAATATAGAAGGTGTCAAGGTTGGGAACATCAAAGGAACGTGTACATATATTATGGGGTGTACAATTCAACAAAAAAAAAATGAAAATGAATTTTTTTCCTAATTCTAATCTATAGATATTCCTTCTTCTTTTTTCTATAGAAATTAATATAAAAAAACGAAAATAATGTAGCTTAGAATATACACCATAAAAGTACAATCATTTCGAGAGTAAAAATATGGGTCAAGTCCACGACAAGTGTAAGAAATGGGCTAGGGTTACAATATATGGCTTTATTTTCAAGAGATCATGACTTGGGCTAGATATATAAGCTCATCAAAGACTACTTAATAAAGCCAAGGGATGACTCCCTGTTTCTCTATACATTGATCGTAAAAAAGCTCCCATTTTCGTAAGGAGATTACCTTTAGTCGCCCAAGCGCCATTGTGACAGCACTGTATACCACATGAAAGACTGCTAAAAAGAATATAAGGATATGTAACTGATGCAGTCCATCGACGGTTATGATTGGCACCTTACCCTGTTGGCAAGAACAGGTTGATTAGGGAAGAATGCACATCATGTCGTCATATCACACAATGGAAGTTGTAAACATCCTACTGAAACAATGAAGTATGCGTATCAAGCTTTAAGTTTCAAATATTTCGAAGCTTATGATTAGATTGAGAGAGTAACACTTCAATAAACATAAAGACACATAGATGTATACATAGCATCAAGCCTAGTTAATGAAACTGTTAAACTCTTTAGTAATAATAGACTCCAGATAACAAATTCATCAACTATTTTGACATGTATACTTTTACAATTCAGTATTTACAACTATGTTGTCAAGTAAGCTGTTTGATCATTTAGAGAAAAAGTTACCTCCTTGCAACTGGAAGAATAAGCACCAGAAGCTAGAATTCTGTGTTCATACCACAAAAGCCTGCGTCGATTATCACCTGTCTCACTATCATCTGTCGTACTGGTTGTGAATTTAGTGGGACATGGCAACATAGTATCCGCAACCTTAATGGGAATACAGATTTTGGCAATGTAGTACTGGCTAAATACCAGGATCAGCGATATGAAACCAAGAATCATCAACTCTGCAGGAATAGAACAAAATCCAACAATAAATGCTCATTTTCAGTTCTCACACAGACACAGAAATCATCAAAAAAAGAAAAAAGTAAAATTTTCTTACCAGCCTTAACCTTCTCCAAAGCTTCATATAGAGCTTTCTTGTGCTTTTCCGTAAGCCACTGAAATAAGAAAGTAAAATCAATAAATCACAAACACAAGAAAACCGGATTTACATGGTTCACCTAATGTCGGATGACCACAATCAAGCCAACTGATGAAGGAGAATACAATAGATATATCAGCGTTTCACTATCCGTGCACTATATGAATCAGGTTACAAGACACTGGAAAATATCAAAATCACCCTTGCGTCAACCAGAAGAACCAAGGACGTAACAGAAACATAACTTTTAGCTTTTGACTGAATTAAGCAAAATGAACACTTAATTTCATAACCTAGTATAAACAAACAGACCAAGAAACCAAGAGGAACAACAAACTCACTGTTTGCATACAGTCCACGCAAAAATAATGTCGGAAAATTTGTGAATGAAACCGGGACACTCGGAGGGTCTCCCGAGGCAACCGAGTCAACCCCACAGATTCAAACGCTACGCATTTAACGCTGGGTAACTCCCCTCATGAATATGGAGACTATGGCAGAATTCAAATCCTATTCAAATTCGGATTGAAGGCTGGGGTTACAGAATCAGAAATGAATTGCAGAATTCATTTCGTTATTGAATGGGGAGGCTCCCCCATTAATCCCGTATTGATGATTTCAGCTCTTCCTTCGGCTATATAAACACATCTCTGGGCCATTGTTTCATCATCAGAATTTCGTGTAACACAATACATTCCAGAAATCATTCTTGAGAGAGAGAGGCAGACGCAAGCTTCAGTTCGCCAAGGCAGTCGACAGCGGTGTTCTGTCAGCCGTGGTTCTAGCCGTTGTATCCTGGGACGAAGACGTCGGTTCATCCTACAACACCTACGGTAGGCGGCGCATCTTTGTTAAGGAGAGTGTGGTTACACACGACTCGGCACTGTTTGTATTTGTTTTTCATATTCTGTTAAATTCCAATTCTTGTAAATTCATTGTAATCTGTTCATTTTTTAAATATCAAAGGGAATTGTTCTTTGGAATTTAGCAATTGCCACTGTATTTTTCCAACAAGTAACATTAGTCCAAATTTGTTATTTACACAATAAATAAAAGGCACGATAAGACCGTCAATCCCACAATCCATAGTTCAGATTCAAAGATGTATTTTTACTGCTAAGAGTATATTATTACCTCTAAGAGTTAACAAATATATCCCAACCGTCAATTGTGGGATGGACGGTCGGATTGGGGGACTACAACCCTATATTGCCTTGGGGCACTACAGCGACCCCAAATCCCGTTAAAACCAAGTCTCAGGTCCCAACTAGTACTCTGTGCAACCCGCATGCAAAAGCCCAAATTTTTCGCTCCACAAAAAGTAGAACATCAACCCACAACAATTAGGAAAGAAATTCAACAGCAAGAAGGAACAAATAAAGTAGCTAACAAAATCCAAAAAGATCATGAAAAGACCCAACTATAGTTCATGATTTTCCCATACATGCAAAATTGACCCATTTTTGGCAGAACAAGATTTGGAGCACCAAGTGGTAACGAGGGCGGAGAAGGTAAGTCGTACAAGCATAAGCTTCCAGTTTGACCCCCATTAAAAGCAAAATACTTCAAGGAAATTAAAAAAAAAAAATGCCAAATCCATCTAATGGCTTAAAAGAACTGGGCTCAAAACCAGGAAATGGAGCAACAACAGTTAAAGAGTTCTCCCAAATGGATACCCAAATTACTTAACCCAAAAAATAAGTACACCCAAATTGGAGCACAAACTGACGAATCCTACTGTGGGTTGATAGGAAATCCAAACAAAGTAGGAAAAATAAGGCCACATCCATAAAATGACTACAAGAACTGGATTCAAGATCAGGAAAAGCAACAATTATAATTGAAGATTCCTCCCAAAACAGCAAGTAAACTCGAATTGGAGCACAAACAGTTGAATCATAATATGGGTTTTGCAAAAAAAAATGTATAGAGTACCGTTCCAAGCTTGTGGAGGATCTTTTCCAACAAAAGTGAAATGATAATGATGATTCCACACACACCCGCGACTGCCCATGTAGGCGTTTGATCAAGCTCCCTTGTTGTACCACTTGTATCACCCGCCATAATTTTAGATACCCAGAAACTAAAACAATTATATATGTACGTATATGTATATTATCTAGAGAGAGAGAGAGAGAGAGAGGATAAGAGCTTCAGAGTTCAGCAGAAGATATGAGGAGGGGATAAATGGAAAGGGTATGCTGAAATTCCTTGCAAGTGTATATATATGCGAAGGAGAAAGCAGGGTTCTGATTAGGGAGAGAGATAATTATGGATTTTGAAGGATTCTGAGGTGGGTGAGTCCAGTTAGGAAGAAAAACCAGATGAATGGGAATGCTGGACGTTGAAAAGTAGTACAGTATGTACTACTCAAACAAGAGTCAACAGACAATTTCTGTATTGGTAAATTTCACTGACAACCCTTGAGGTTGCATTATGTATGTATAGATTTCCCCTTGGTATGAGAAATGACTCTGAGCTCCTTCTTGAGGTGCACTTTCAAATTTCAATAACCCCAATCAGTTAGTTGACAGCCAAGTTATCTATCAATTCATCCATAAAATTTTTTCGTATAACAGATTTTCTCTCCGGGTATGAGAAATGACTCTCTCTTTCTTGAGGTGCATTAGCATTTCAATTATTCCCATCGGTTAGTTGATCGTACAGTTCTCTATTAAATTCACTCATAAAATTTATTAAATAAAAAATTAAAAAATCTCAATAACCTTATAATTAGGGGTGAAAATTTATGACACGACTCGAACTCGATACGAAATTAGCTAGTTAGGGTTGACTATTTCTAACATGAAACATGTATATGACACGACCCGAGAATACGTTTAAGATTAATAGGTCAAATTAGCGGGTTAGGGTATATTTTCTATTTATATAAGTTGTAGAGATGAATTTTACTTTTACACGGTCAACTAACCGATGGGGTAATTGAACTGTTAATGCAAACTCAAACCTCAAGCAGGGAAAAGTTATTTCTCTTACATGGAGGAGAAATCTATACATAATGAAAACCTTAGGGGGTGTCATTGAAATTTACCCTTTCTTTTACTCCTATTATTAAACGCGGGTTCGGTTTGACAATAGTCCACGGTTTTTGTCTTTGCAATTACTACTATTTTATTTTTTGATCAGGTCTTTTCAACTGGAAAAGGTCAAAAAGAGTATGAATGCTTGAGTTTAATTCCAATGCTTGAGTACACCAAGTGAATAGTTCAATGGGTGAGTACACGAAGGTTTAATTCCAATGCTTGAGTTTAAAATAGGAAATTGATATTGACACTCCATATTTTGATGTTGACATTCTTTATTTTGTCTCTATTACGTAAAGTTACTAAACCATCCTTCTAATTACAAAGCAAGAGATAAATGTAATTATAAAGTGCAAGGGTGGTTTAATAACTTCAATTAATAGAAAAAAAAAATGAGTGTCAATATCAAGACGGGGAGTGCCAATATCAATTTTCTTAATATATATATATATATATATATATATATATAAATATTTTTGGTATTTTTTATATTTTGGAATTTTCACACTAATATTTTAACTGGTGAAAATATCGAAAATACCATAATAGAAACTCACACTAAATATACTATTTTATACAGTTGCAACAGATATTCTTTGCGGATGTTTATGTGGTGCCAAAAAAGATCATTCGTGACAAATATGTAGTGTGATCTATCTACGTATACATTTTTTTTATTTAGATTATAAATGTAGGAAATGGCTACACCGCTACAATACACACTCTTTATTTGGGTGTACCATATGCACCTATTGTATGGTTCAGATTGTGCCACCTCATCGGTGATCGTAATTTTTTTTAAATTTTCGTAACTTTTCAGCAATATGATTCGTAACATTTTCTATGATTCGTAACATTTTGGTGTGTCTCGTAACTTTCATAAAAAAAAATCGTAACTTTTACAAAAAAAATCGTAACTTTTATAGGGGTGTGTATTATACACACCCAAATAAGGGTTATGTATTATAGCATTTTCCAATAACTTAAGCTCCAACAAAACCAGCAAACACATAAATAAAAACTCGAACAACTCCTTGCTATCTTGAGTTCGTGGCCTGCTTATTTAAATTTCGTTTGATATGACTGCCTTTTACAGCGTACTGACATTCTTGAAATGTACCAGCTAATTCTCTAGCTCTACTTCTATGGTCCAAATGAACCCTCTATAGGGACCGACGGAATTGTACCGATGAGGTACCGACGGCGTCGCCGACGCCGGTGTGGGTCCCAAACGGCCGATCCGAGCCGTTCATCGTTCTCAAAATCAAATTCCGAGTGGGCCCACGAGGAAATCGAGGCAATCGGACGGCTGTAAGAGCTCGATCCAAAATCACCCCATTTCATTAAAAAAAATTTGAATGAAATGGGGTGATTTTGGATCAAGCTCTTACAACCGTCCGATTGCCTCGATTCCCGTGCGGGTCCACTCGGAATTTGATTTTGAGAACGATGAACGGCTCGGATCGGCCGTTTGGGACCCACACCAGCGTCGGCGACGCCGTCGGTACCCCATCGGTACCATCCCATCTGTTCCCATATCTTTACCGGTCCAAATCAACCAATTTTCAAGCATTTTCCTAAGCCAACCTCGATAATCGAAATCATTCACTTCTCAAAGTTTGTCGAGACTATCAACTTGTCAAAAATCTTGTTGATCGAACATCGTGTGATATGATTTTCAGAACACCTATTATCCCCGACTATGAAATGAACTAGGGAGAACCCAACTCCTTTTTAAAACTCGTTACATTTATGGAAAAGGCTACAATACACAACTCTTATTTGGGTATGTATCATACACACCTCTATAAAAGTTACGCATTTTTTTGTAAAAGTTACGATTTTTTTTTTTATAAAAGTTACGAGACACATCAAAATGTTACGAATCATATTGCTGAAAAGTTACGAAAAACTAAAAAATGTTACGATCACTGATGAAGTGACACAATCTGGACCATACAATAGGTATATATGGTACACTCAAATAAGGGATGTGTATTGTAGCCATTTCCTAAGTTATTTATCTAATCAGTTGTTCTTAAACAACCTTTACCATAGTCAAGATCTAGTAGCTTAGCATCTCAAATTTGAGTAGTTAATAAGGGATTATGGTGATGAGTATATTGATCTAAAGTTAATTCACAGTACTCTCTCCTTTTCCCAAAGTATAGTCACGTGATGCTCGATTCACTCTAGAACCACAAACTTATGTAGGGTTCACACATTTAGTCATGGATACCACAAGAATGTGCGGTGTTGGGATGTCCTAGAGCTCCATGTGGTTATGCTCCGGGAGCACGTACTGAGGGTGAATTCAACTAGAGTCCATCGATCCATACCCTACTCGTTGTCCTCCCTACTTTCAAGGAGGAGTAAATTATGGAATGGTGATAGTAATAGTTTACCCTAGCTATTCATATGATTCTTATACTTTCCTTCAAATCAGAAGGGAATAACGAAGGGTGAAAAAAAAGAATGACTTAATCCATATACTTCACTTTGAAGAATCCTTCATGGTTGATCAAGTTGTCATAAAAATTAAAAATTAATCAAAGTTCAGTGAAGAACCCTTCAATTGTGGCATAAACAACACCGTATATTATGGCATACGTACATGACGTGGGAATTTTTATACACGTAGTTGTTGAAGTCAAAAGTCCATTTTGAATTTCCCGTGATCAGTCTTTGTCAACATCTATGGATGTGGTCCATCCACAAATAAATAATTTATGATAAGCATTCATGTTGGATTTCTCTTCTCCTATCATAGAGGGAAAGAATCTAATGACGTGTTTTTAATATAGAAAATACTTTTTTTTTTATCGGTAATTTTTTTTTTATTAGAACTCGACAAAGGATATATCGAGAAAAAGTCAAATATTGAGCATGAAGCCGAGTATAGGCAGAGAGAGAAATTTCAGCGATGTATATGCTAAAGTATAGCCGAGTATATGCTAAAGTGCAATGTAAATACTTTAAAGACATGCAAAATACACACAAATACCTACACTTACAAAGATTTGTAAAATCCACGTATATACATTGCACCTTTACGCTCCGTTTGGATGCTGGAGTTACACCCAGATATAAGCAGCGCCTTGATTTGTAATCCTGATCCTACCTCATCTCCAGCGTTTGGCTGTCATTTCTTCCTCCCCGACTCGATTACTGTGTGGAGTGCAACTGCAAATCACCACTGGGGTGGATTTGCGCGATGCTAACTTCTACCCTATCGTTATGAGTGTGACGTTTATAGAGTTGTAGCTCAAGGGATCATAAGAGTCCATTGATGATTGGATATAAAATAGAGTCTATCGATCGATACCCTACTCGTTGCCCTCTCTACTTTCAAGGAGGAGTAAATTATGGAATGGTGATAATAGTTTACCCTAGCTATTCATATGATTCTTATACTTTCCTTCAAATCAGAAGGGAATAACGAAGGGTGAAAAAAAAGAATGACTTAATCCATATACTTCACTTTGAAGAATCCTTCATGGTTGATCAAGTTGTCATAAAAAATAAAAATTAAAAATTAATCAAAGTTCAGTGAAGAACCCTTCAATTGTGGCATAAACAACACCGTATATTATTTTATTTTTTTTTGGTAAATCGGAAATGGTACACCGTATATTATGGCATATATACGTACATGACGTGGGAATTTTTATACACGTAGTTGTTGAAGTCAAAAGTCCATTTTGAATTTCCCGTGATCAGTCTTTGTCAACATCCATGGATGGTCCATCCATAATTTATGATAAGCATTCATGTTGGATTTCTCTTCTCCTATCATAGAGGGAAAGAATCTAATGATGTGTTTTTTTTAATATAGAAAATACTTTAAAGACATGCAAAATACACACAAATACCTACACTTACAAAGATTTGTAAAATCCACATTGCACTTTTACGCCCCGTTTGGATACTGGAGTTACACCCGGATATAAGCAACGCCTTGATTTGTAATCCTGATTCAACCTCATCTCTGGCGTTTGGCTATCATTTCTTCTTCCCCGACTCGATTACTGTTTGGAGTGCAAATCACCCCTGGGATGAATTCGCGAACGCTGGCTTCTTCTCTATCGTTATGAGCGTGACAGAGAGTTGTAGCTAAGGAGATTATAAAAGGGTACTTAAGTGACAATGTGTGAGGTCTTACTATAGGATTACAAGGCAAATCCATCTAGTACTGTAGTATTCATAAACTAGTGGTTGTATTATCGTGTATGACAAACGACGAAATATAATTTGACTAAAATAATTTTACTTGAATTTGAGTGAAAAGGAGTAAGAACCGGAGATGCTCTTAATTGTGAGATTGAGCTCTTAACCTTGAAACTTTTGTGTGCGCCATTGCGAAATAGTTGTAAACAAAACAATATAGTAATTAAGAGCATTATTCACTGTTCATACTATCCGAAATATTGATTTCGTGGGGCTTATCTTTGTAACAATTCAAACAAATCATTCTTATTTTGATAAGTTTTTTTTTTATCGAATAACTTGTGTTTTGCTTTAAATTTTTTGTCCAAACATTTTTTCCGAAAAAAAATGTTTGATTAAGCTCCTATGGATATCTAATTGAAATATTTTTTCACATAAAATATTAAAAGGCTTATACGTTAAAAAATGACTTTTTCAACTTATTCTTATTTTTCAGTTCTTTGAACAAAATATCATTGATATGTGCACAATTCTGCGAGCTAATTGGTTTGAACTATATTAAAGCAATAATGTTTGATTCAAACAAAACTAAAATTTAATAATTTAAAAATACTATACTTTTCAAAAAATAAAACTAAACCAAAAAGTGTAGTGTGCGCCGTGCCCCGGCGGCCTTGGAGTGGCTCCGCCTCTGCCGCCACTGATGGTGAGGGTGGTGGGTCCATTTTAATTTTAATTTTAATTTTCAACACACGTAATCTTCAGCTCATTAAATTTGAGTTGGGTATAATGTCGGCATTTGCATGAACCAGACATTTTTGGATTTTTCTTTCATTTAGTATTATATTACTAGATTAGATATTGGTGGATAATCACCAAACGGTCCACACCTGAGGTAGGTTTTCAACGTAGTGGGTCCCTCTCGTCTGATTTTTGCTTCCGACAAAAATCTTACTATTAGCTATATGTAATATTTCAATCTGAGGTTTGGCCTAATAAGTTGGTTGACTTATTTTTTCGTCTTTGTTTGATTTTTTTTCACATTTTTTAGTTTTTCATCAACTTTTTGTGTATTATTAGTTCATTTTGGCGAGAGGAATCAAAAAAGTAAAAAATTATGACTGAAGCTTAAATTTTTTTGAATAAAGACAAAAATAAGCCAAAAAGTAAGCTTTTTACACTTTTTTCGATTTTATTCAAAAAATTAAGGGTTCTACTCATAATCTCTTACCTTTTTGGATTCCTCTCATCGAGACGAACCAATAATACTCAAAAAATCGATGCAAAACTAACAAACGCAAAAAAAAAATCAAATAAAGACAAAAAAAAAAGAAGTTAAGCCAACTTAATTAAACATTATTGCCACAAATTTATAGTGACAAATATATTATGTAGTATCTCAATTTCAATCATAATTATTGTGACTAACTATCGGGTGATCGTGTCCAAATTAATGTCATCGTCGAAGCTCTCCCTTATAATCTTGTTGTCACACATGAGATTTTGTAACGATAAGTAATTATATTGTGACAAATAATTTTCTTGGAACTACCTATATCTATTAATTGCTAGGAAGTTTATTTCCGTCCCTATAAATAAAGTCCCAAATCTTTTGCAACAAACTAAATTGTAGTAATAATAATAAAGTTTGTTGTGACAAATCATTTCGTCACGATAGATCTAAAATGGACCTTTATTACAACAAACTTATCGTGAGAAATTATTATGTGACAATATTCAATTCCCGCCATACTTGTTGCGACAAAATATGGCAACAAAAACTATTTTGTCACAATAACTCCACCTTATTGTTTTACGCCACAAAATCAAATTTTGTCACGACAGTTGAAAAAATAGTGACAAAAAAAAATTGTGAGAGTTATTTTTGTATTAAGAAGGAAAATTTGTTGTAGTTCAAAGTTCATTCCCATTTCAATTTTGCCTCTCTTTGTGCATACTTGTCCATAAGCTAATTTTTTAGGTTCCTTTCAGCCTAAAAATTATTAGTAAGTTCATGATCAATATTTTATGAATTTTTTCCGTCACACGTGTTCACAATCACATTGTTGATTGTTGATTGCCGATTGCATTTTTGTGTGTTAAAATTACAGAAAGGAAAAGATGGGATTATATACAGCTGTTGGCTGTGGCTTGTTTGTCTCTTGCAACCAAAATGGAAGATTTTTTTTTGGGTGCAATGGAAATTCATGTAAGATTCCTTTATTTTTATTTTTTTTAGTACTTCGGAAATAAACTAAGATTCCTTTATGTGCAGGTACAAAAAGAACAGGAATCAAATTCCCGGAAATTCCCGGAATTTTGAGTAGGAATAAGAATATGATTACCGGGAATCAAATTCCCGGAAATTTTCTTGGGTAGGAATAGGAATATGATTACTAAGAATCGAATTCCTAGGAATTTGATACCTGGAGGAATGACATTTCGGTGTTTGGATTAATTTAGTAATCTTACGCAGGAAACAATTATTTTGGAAATTTATTAAAGTCAACATTTCATTTTCATAATGAATGAGCCAGGAATCTGAGACTCCCATGGGGTAAGGGGAGGGATCAGATTCTCACTCAGTCTAGGAATGTGATTCCTGGTGGAATATGTCATCAGGAATCACATTCCTATTCCTGTCTCTGCCAAACGTTGGAATCAGAAAAGTCTGATATCACATTTTTGTTCCTGTTTGTTCCAAACGTTGGAATCATAGGTAGAAGGCATCACATTCCCATTCCTCATTGAGATTACTGTGATCCAAACACAGCCTAGTATCTAAATATTAAAAAAAAAATTCTTACTTTTCCGCCCTTTTTTTATTTATTTTTATTATGACTATTGTCTATGATTAGGGCTAACAAAAGACGAATGACTGGTAGGGTGAGTCTAGATTTGTGTTTGAAGCAAGAACAGCACACAAAGGATGGAATTTCTGGTTTTCAGCACATTGACTACGCCAAATATGACTTTTACCAGTGCTTTTTTAACCGGCAGTAATAGAAAATACTGGTAAAGGGTACTATTACCTGTATTTATGAAAAATCATAGGCGAAAACACGATTACCGGCGGTAACAAAAACTACCGGCAAAAGTAACTATTACCGGCGGTAAATCCAAAAACTGCGGTAATAATAGTGATATATAATATACTAAAGTATTACTAATATCCATATAAAACAAAAAAAAATTGGTAGTTAGGTGGTTAAGTGTCGAACCCCGACCAAAAAACTTTTACCAGCATTAGTAAAACCACCAGTAATAGTTGCTTTTTATTCCCGACGCCGTGTAAACGACGGTCGTGAAGACTGCTGGTAAAAGTATTACCGGCAGTTTTCATGCCTTTAGCAACGGTTTTTTATCACCGGTAATGCCTTTTTTAGCGTAGAGTGGAGAATGAAAGCAGTGACTCCATTGTTTTTCATTAACTATTACCTTTGAAAGTGACGATCAAAATTCTTCAGAATGGTTAATATGTACATCAACACTAGTTATTGAGTATAATTAAAAGTATACTTAATCCATATTTGTTCAACATAACAGTGAATATGTGTTTTACCAATGATCTATATTAACGTGGTGTTTCGTTCCATTGGACTTCTAATCGGGCAAAAAAAAAAAAACCTTCGGACATGGAAATAGGTATTGGCGCGGACAAGGGACCAGTTGGTTTGATCGGCAATAAGGTTTTATTGGTGAAATCTTGATAAAGGGTACATCAAGTTGGGGGATAGAGAAGGGACTCCAACCGAAGCTGAAGAAATTACTAAAAAACACCTGATGTGTCGAAGCCCATAAAACATCTTGTCGGCAAAGCCCGAAACCCCAAATGGTCTAGCCCAGAAAAATGCAAACCGAATACAACATGCAAGCCCAAAACCAAAAGCCCATAAGAGGGCAACCCTAAAACCAACCAGCCGCCCCACAGAACCCAGGTCGCTGGCCGCACCAATTTTTAGTAGGGCCATTTACCGGCCGGTCAAGTTTTTATTGGCAAATTACCGCCAACTCCAGCCCCGACTTTGAAATGCACGAGCAACTCCACTACGGGCTACAGCCCACCAGCTTTCCAAAAAAAATCGCATGCCCATGATGCAACCTTGCGAACGAGCATTGTACTTGGCCCAACTATTTAGGGTGCCTAAACCACTAAACCTAAACTCTAGGGTACCCCTATGACTAGGGTACCTTACGACTAGGGTACCCTATGAAAGTGCCTAAAACCCTACGGTACCCTATAAAAGTGCCTAAACCACTAAAACCCTATAATAGGAAAGTGCACCCTAAACCTAAACTCTAGGGTACCCTACGACTAGGGTACCCTATGAAAGTGCCTAAAATCCTAGGGTACTCTATGAAAGTGCCTAAACCACTAAAACCCTATGATAAGAAAGTGCACCCTAAGCCTAAACTCTAGGGTATCCCTATGACTAGGGTACCCTATGAAAATGCCTAAATCCTAGGGCATCCTATGAAAGTGCCTAAACCACTAAACCCTATAATACGAAAGTGCACCTTAAACCTAAACTCCAAAAAAGAGTGACTTACCTTATTGGTAATTGAAAAAAATGACTTACCTTAGTAGTAATTAGACATCTCTTTTCTAGACCTAGAGGTAATAATCCCTTTTTGGTATTGTACCTGATTTTGGACAATTAGGTACCCGCTTTCGGACCATTCGACCTAATATAGTGTTTTTTTTTTTGTTTTTTTTTATAATGACCTACCATAGTCGAGCAAGATATATAATCATGGTGAACAATCTTCAAATAACACGTAGCTTTATTTTCAGTGATCTAAAGATAAAAATGTCCTTGCAGAGAAAGGAGATTTCCTCATATAATAAGAAGGGAGATTTCGGAGTTCCCCATAGACTAAAAAAGGTCCTTGCAGAGATCCTTCAAAGAGAAAGAAACATAGAAATTTCAGACCTCCATATGTCAAAAAAAATTAAGTAACAACCAAGATTGAGTAAAAGACAAATTGACTGCTCCCATCTTCCTTGTCTCTACCCTTCCTCCTCGGCAGGTCCCACAATCTTCTTGTCAATTGCCATTGTTTATACTAATGAAGAATCAATAAACGTAATTAATTGTGGGATTTGAAGGGTAATTACCAACACTGACCCACTCAGCAAAATCATGCACTATTCATAGTCTCACGTTTCATTGAAAAAAAAAAAGTGAATAACAGAAAACCAATCCCAGAATCTGAAGGCAGTTAAAATTGGAGAAAGTCATGCCACTCACCAAGAGAATATCTTATCTTAAATTGAAAGCATAGAAGAAATACACACAAAACACAAGAATTGATATGAAACATGAAAGAGAAAAGCAGTTCTTTAAAAGTCGACATAAACCATTGATTTGAAAAACCAACTCAACCAGATAAACAGAATATAGGACCTGTTTATCATCACATAAACAAAGGTTCATGACATAAATACTACTGCATGGTCCTTAACGAACCACTAGATATAGAGTAATAGCAAAAATTACGTACGTAGCAAAAGCATGACAAAATAAAGCGCATGGAGCTACATTCAGGTCACGATAGCATTGCAGTATTTGCATATTAGCTAGCACAAAAACTAGCCGCGATACCTGTTCTTGTCCTTTTTAGTAAACTGTCTAAAAAACTTCTCATCCAGTGTCCCGACTCGCACAAATCCTCTCATTGAAACTAGGCTCTCTGAATAGCTGCAAACTTGAAAAGATTGTTCCCGAGCTCCATTAATGCCAACATTTTTAACTTCTTCAGTACTAGAGTTGTACACAAGCAGCATTCCCTCACTGTTCTCCACCACAATATCCCCGTTTTTCGAACAGCCCACCAGCCTCTCAATCCCCAAAATAGGCCCAACAGCCAATTTCTTGCTCCAATAGCTTTCAACACCAGAGTCTTTTTGCTCCATCACCCACACATCAACGCAGTTCGTATTGCCCTCCAACGGGGTGTAATTAGTCCCTTGCAATCCATCAAGAGTAGACGGAACGTGACCACCAGAATACACCAGCACAGCCAAAGAATCCTTGTAGTTCACAGCACAGAAACGAGTACCATGGTAAGCAGCAATTCCAAGCGCTGGCAACTGCCTTAAAACCTCATTAACCGCATCAAACCAAAACAATAACTCACGACTATCCTTGGTAAAACCCATCCAATAGGGCACTCCTTTCACCACAGCAGCCCAGTTACAGTCAAACATATCATCCACATCCATCTTAATCTCTCTCCAAGCACCGGAATTGACGGAGAAAACCTCAGCCCTAGCTAGGATTTCCAGTTCTTTCTTAAAACAAAACATCCTAATGACCTTATAATCGTTCTTAACGGAATCAAAGGCAAAACCAGCGGAGATTGTATGGACAGTGTCAGAACGGATATTTCCAAAAGTGGGGCAAGGCCCGCAAGGGAGATGTAGTGCTTGGTTGCAGGGTTCCAGAGAGTCATGAACACCGACATGGGCGGGCTATCGAGACAGACAACGCCATTGATAGAACCCACAATCTGCATATTGTAAACGAGGAAATGAGGTGGGAATGGGTGGTCGAGATTTGGGGCGGAATCTGGATTTTCGGTGTGGAGCAGAGATACGGTTTGGTTAGAGGAGGCGTCGTGGCGGCTGTGGACGAGAAGGGTGCGGTCGTTTTTGGTGCGGTTGTAGTGGACGGCGATGAATTTGGGGTCAGCAACGAGGGTTTTCAGTGGCTTGCACACGCATCTGAATCGGACGAGGGTTTTGACGGGAAGGCGGGATAGGATGTCGGCGACGATGTTGGGCGGGAGATTGCAGCTGGACATGGCTCCTTCGGGCCTGTGACGGCGGTGGCTTCCTCCTCTACGCGGCATTTCGAATTAGAGAGAGACCCAAAGCTGGAGAGGATATAGGGGTTTTGTGTTGGGCATTTTGGCGTTTTTATAACGGGTACCATGTGGCCGGGCCTATTAGCCAAACCTTGCATCCGGATCATGCAATAGTGTATTAGACAGCCCAGATCGAAACCCTCCCTCTCCCCTTTCTCTCTCCATACTCCGGATCTTTCAAAACCAAAATGGACGGCCCAGATTGCGCGCCAATACCACGCGGTACCCTCTTGGCACTGAAAATTTGCTAGTGTGGGAACTTTTCCAATGGCATAATTAAAATTAGCCCAAATTTTTCATTTTTAGCATCAATTGTTAAAAGTCGATTTTTCATAAAAGTACTAGAAGTAAGTTGGTAAAAGCAAATGAGAGCTGAGGGTTTTTTTAGCAAATGGGAAATCCATCCTTAAAAATCTTCTTTAGTTAATTTGCTCCAAAAATGACTCACAATGGAATATCTAAAATTAGCAATCTCTTAACCAATAATCAAATTTTGGCCTTTGAATAATCAAAACTAGAAACATCTTTCAATGATTAACTTCTATGGGCTTCGTCCTACACAAGTTAATAATTCGCACCAACACATTCTCACTCCATATTTTAAATACTTACCTTCAAAATTTAAATATTTTTCATGTTCCCTCCAAAAAATTTGAATTACTAATTTCCAAACTTTTATATACTTATATATATTCAAGATTGATTGCATTTAGGTATTGTGAAAATCTTTTGGATGGTACTACTTTTATTTTTATTTTTTAAATGAAGTACAAATTTAAAGTTATGCTCCTTTTAGAAATAAATGGGATTACATTCGATTATGGACTAAAAATGACCATTGCATTTTATATTGTTAAGCTTAGCACTCTCTTAAATGGATAACAAAAGCTTATAATGTGACAAATTTTGGTTATTCAATTATAGTTATGCCATTAGAGATGCTTTAAGTATTTTTATTTTTGTTTTTTAAATGAATTTTTGTTTTTGAAATGACGAATACACAGTGACATACACGGGCATTTGTTTTAAGAATCATAAGAGCATCCCCAACAAGGAAAACATAAATCCTCCCTAAAAAGATTGGTGAATAGTGTTTTACCTACTCACATCTCTTTGAACACTCCAACAATCCTCTCTATTACTCTCTCTATACCAATTAAATAATATAAACTAATACATATAATATATATACACATACATAAGAGGAGAGAGAAAAATAAAAAAAGGCTTAAAAAAAGGGTTAGGGAGTGAATAGTGGCTCCCTAAAAAGGAGGTGATATAGGGAGGCACTATTCACCTATGTATTTTGTTAACCTATTTAGGGAGGCTCTTGGAGCTCAAATTTGATGTTTGGCTTGGTAAAATAGAGATAGGAGGAAATTTTGGGAGTCTATTGTACATGCTCTAAGCTACAAAATTCTCTATATTTCTTATCGAAATCCTTTTATTGACTTGGGAGTTGTTGATCATGCAGAAAGGCCTCCCTGGTTTCCTTAGGACATCCACAGTATGCTCTTAAAATGGCTCCTAAGTAAGGCTCCTAAAATTTAGCAAGCCATTTGATCAATAATGGACTTCAATGGGCTCCCAATACAAGCTCCCAATGATAGCTCCTAAGCATGGCTCCTAACTCATTAGCTAAATTTAAGTAGCCTTGTAGCTAGCTTTAAGTGGGACCCAACCACTTTTAATCATTTTAGACTTATCAATTTATGGGACCCACACTTTTTATTATTTTTTTCCCACAAAATAGAGAATGATTTTGCTAGCCCATTAAGTGCACGTATGCTCTCTAAATTTAGCAAGCTCTAAGAGTGAAAAATGAGTCCCAATTAGGCTTATGTGTACACCTTAGGAGTCAACTTAGGAGCTATTTTTAGGGAGCCCACTGTGGATGCCCTTACCCAGGTAACAAACAATACCACCAAAATTATCATGCAGAATGATTGATTTGAAATACTCCTCAAATAAACAACACCACCAAAATGCTGGGCACCGTGCGGTGCACCTCTCGGCTGTCCGATTGTGTTTTGGATGGTCCGGATGCGTTCGGCAATTTTGATTTAGTTTTACTGGTAAAAAATCAAAACACATCCGGGCCGTCCAAACACACGATCGGACGGCCGAGGGGTGCGCGGCACCGTGCACAGCACCCCCGGATTCCAAAATGCTGTCACTAGCCTTCAGTCTATTGATAATCTTTTATGATTCTCTATATATTGAAATGATCGAAATGGCCAGCTTCTGTGATTCACTTTTTACAATTTTTCACCACCAAGCGGTAATGTTAAAAGAGAGAACTCAGTATTATTTCTACCTAAAATGATGTGTTTGGTTCATTAATTAAGTTTTTATCATTTTGCTTAAGTTAGAAATCATTGAACTTTACCTCTATTGTGAAAAGTGTGGCATCAAGTTTAGAATAGAAGATTACACCACACAATGCCACCAGCTAACCCTATGAGATGGACTCTGAATTAGACAAGTTTTGTTAGTTTTTTGATTTTTTGTCTTTAAAATTGGTCATCGTTATATGATAAGATAACGTGAAATAGATAAAATCTGAATACATTAAATTTAGTAAAATAAAATATGCTTTCTTTCTCAGGATGCTATTTCTTTGCGAGCCGGTTCGCTCCATCAAGCAAGAAAGAACGAGGCATGTTCAGCCCCTTGTTATAGTAGAAATGAACTATAAAAAAGATAAGACTTTTCGATCCTTTTAACTTTGTAGAGAACATTTGCATTAACCAGCAACCAGTTTGCATTACAAGAGCTAGCAACCAGTTTGCATTTACAGGAAAATCAAATACAATACATAAAGCATTACATTTTGAAGGTTCAAGATGCAATACCAGTTTCAAGATCTTCATCTTCTCCTTTTGCACCATTTTTGGTTGTTCTTGTTTCACAATCACCGCATGAAGCCATTGAAGGACCTTCAACCCCTGAAACCTTTGTGTGTGAGCAATGGCCATTATTGGGAACATGCAGTATTTCCAACATCAATGGGCTTGTCTGTGTAAATGTGGTGAAAATGGAAGGCTGATGATGAGTCATGGCTTGGAGTTGGATCCCCACTTATGAACCCAAATTTTGACACTTCTGCCCCTGCTTTTTTCAACTTATTCCTCTCCCTTGCATTCTTTTTCCATCTCTTCAGAGCATTTGCTATCTGTTCTTCAAATATTGATCTCTTCATGTGGGATCCCATCTGAAAATGTTTTGCAACATTAGAGTGACTCTATGGAGAATGCTAATAATACACTAAACAATGTCCAATGATGTGCAATAACATTCTTGAGAGCACAGATTAATGTGTGAATGTCAATAAGTCATTTCGAGTGTTGTAAACCAGTTCAGAATATTGAGTCAGTAACTTATTGCAGCCTAACGAGGCTTTAAGCTAAACAAGGGGTGTTGCAATCTCCTCACCTTAATTCGCAACATCCTCGTTGCACCATGGCCTAGCAACAAGCCCTGGTGGCCATGGTGTTGCACACGCTTACGTACAACGTTATGTTTTGATATATGCAGTCCAAGAGATGGCTCGAACAAATTCTAGACGTGGCTCCAACGTAGTACACAGTGGTTGGCCACTGTGTGCTCTAATGCCATTTGTAACGGGCTCCTTTTCTGGCACAATAACATGTTGGAGCTTAACAAGCTGGCCAAAAATGCTTAAACCCAAGTTATCAGTAGTAGTCGACGTGATTTATTATGCACCCACGATCGCCCAGGTAAACTTTCGAGGTTCGACCTAAGATGGGGTGTCACAATTATGTTTTAAATCTGTTTGCATGAATTTGGTTTGATGGTTATAGCATTACCTTGGCAATGTTTGAATGGCACAAATGCAGAGAAAAATGAGAATCTCATTATTAGGAATCTAATACGCAGTATCTAATAATACGCGAGGCAAAATCTCATTCAAGTTTTAGGGGAAAAAATTATTAGGATCAGTACATATTTTCCTTCTTCCATATATTGACCTTGGTCTGGGATAACGGGGCACCATATCTGCATATTTAGGAAAATAGTTCCACCTTGAATGTCTACCAAGAATCACTTTTGTAATTCTCAAACGACGAACAAAACCCGAAATCACATTCTTACTCCGCTCAAGTTTTGTGCTATCCGAAGCTAAAGAATAATTGACATAGGTGTACATGATGTTGGATTTGTTAGAATTACTTACTTGGGTTACCAATGCATAGACTGGGAAGGTGATATAGCTACACAAAACTTGAAAACCCACACCAAGAAAGACCTTGGCCAAAATTGATGGCAAGTTTTCATGGAAGCATGAAGTTAGCCCAAACTCATACTGCATGAACAATCCATAGTCAGTGAAAAATTAATTTTGAATGAGAAAAAAAGAGAGTAGAAAATTAATCAGAACTATGAAGCAAATAGAGCTGGATGCAGGTTGTTTGATTACCCATGTCCACAGAAAGTAAGCCACCTGAAATGCATTCTGCAAAATTGAAAACAATAATCCTACCATCAGCTTATAAGACATTGCTCCAAAATTTAGTGCAAAACCTAAGGATGATACAGTTACCACGAAAATCAGTTTAGTATCACACACTGCCTTTAGCTTTTCTTCAAATACTATATGCAGATCCTGAATTTGTCCAGTTAAAAGGAAGGGATGAAATGGAAATGAATCTGGCACCTTAACTGAAAGAAAAGATACATATTTTCGATAAATGCATTTGTGACATCCCCTAAGTCCCACATCGTCTAATTAAGGAAGTGTGGGTCAGTACATAATGTTTGGCCCACCAGCTCTCGAGGTTAACCTTTTGAGCCACGTGGTTACGCTAAGGGTTAGCAGGTCAGCTGGGGCGCGTCGTTACATAAATGTTCATTCCTTCTCATTTTCCTCATCCAATAGAAAATTGATAATCTAAACTTTGAACAGTTCTGTGTGACCTTTCCTTTCCCTTCTGATAGTGTGAAATCCCGACTGGCTCAGACAGAGATTGAGCACCTGAAAGGCGCAAACAATCATTGAACATAGCTTTCCAATGGGGAATTCCACACTATCGTCTTTCTTTTCCTCTTGACACACAGACTCACAATCCTAAGATTGCACAGTGCATAAATGAGAGTTAAGGCATCGCTGTATGATAATGTATATACCTACATTTCTTGGACAGGAAAACAATTTCTATTCACATGAATTACCTGGAACAATGTAAAATGCATCAAGAAAAGGATCAAATCAGGCTGGTGGAGCCAGAAGTACTCGTTACTAGGCTCTACCACCGGAACTCCCTTCACAATGGTTGCTCGGTCTTGGATTTGCTGAGCCATTTCCATAATAATGATTTGGAGCTTTGCACCGATTAACAAGATCAACTGGTTGCATTATGGGCTTCAGTGAGTTATATGCTCACAACAAACATTTTCCCTTTTAACGTATTGATGCTTAGAAAGGAAGGCAAACAAATGATGAAAAAGTATTTCTTACAATGGGCGGCAGGAAGGATATGACGTAAAGCGTATACCATCCTGCAATAGGAAAGAATTGAACATGAGTTATAAATTTGAAATTCCAAGAGAACAAAAATGTCAAGGCCTTAAGACTATGTTTCATTGGTCAGACTAACAATGGGAGCATATGTTATTCCAATGCAGACGTACTTTTTTCAACAAAGTAAAAGCGCGGGGATTCCTAATACCATGTCTCAATGTCATGGAAATCCCATGTTTGAGGAATTTGTTATCCAATGCACACATCCCTCCACTAATTGTTAAATTCAAACACCGGAATCTGGTCCTGTACACTTATATTTCGATACCATATCAATGCAGCCAATCAAACGGGCCCCAAGGGTTCAGCCGAAGAAATATGTGAGAGAGAGAGAGAGAGAGAGAGAGAGAGGCCTTACTATAGACATTTAATAGTTGAAAGAGGATTGCAAACATCCATAGTGGTACACTGTCATAAGGACACCAGTTGTACTAATACATTGGCCCTCAACACCACTCCTCATCAACATAGCCATAGACAATTGCATGGAGAGAGAGAGAGAGAGAGAGAGAGAGAGACCTGATACCAACAACCAACTTGAAATCATCTTCCATAGATCTTTTGATGTATTGGTGGAAGTTGAATTTGCAATTTGGAGCTAAATGAGCCTGCAATTTGTTGGGAAATTTTCATATTACAAAGTAGAAGTAGGAAATTTGAGGGGGTTTTCAAATTGTGTTTGAGAAAGCTGACTTTCTATATAACTTGAGTCCCATATTGGAAAGAGAGAAGAAGATGGAAAGCTTTAAAATAGACAACCTACGAGCTTAGTTTGAATAACCGGTGCTGGTTGATTTTTATCATTCGCGATCCTTGACAATCAGATGGTTGATTGAAGGTAGGCAGTGGCGGAGCCAGGATTTAGGTTCTAGGGTGACGTTGTTTAACGAGAGTCTATTGTTACTGTTGTATGTATTTTTAGTAAAGTGCGAAAAGATAGTTTAAGTGCTAAGTCAGACCTTGTCTTGGGCTTGTTAAAACAAAAATTAAGGCTTGATTCAATTCTTTAAATGAAAGTCTTTGAAAGATATTTTTTTATGATCCAAACCATTCATCTTTATAAAACGGTATTTTTCAAGCCTTTGTGTGAAAAATCAAATTGTTTGAATGCCGATAAGTGTCTAATCCATTAATGCGAAATAAAACCTTTTTGGAGCTGGGGTTGGCACGTGCCACCCCGCCCCACCAACTAGCTCCATCCCTAACAGTGGGAATCATATGCATACATAGAGATGCGATGTATGACTTGATCAGATCATGTGCCCAATATCTAGGCTCTATGTAATGGAAATTTCGTAGCCATTTTAGATACACACAATTTCTTTGCAATCTTATCTCTTAAAGAAAGCATTATTCAAACAGAGACAGAGCCATTGTAACATAATCATGTGCCCAATATCTAGGCTCCAGTGAGAATTCATGGAAAAGGATGAGTGGTAATGGACAATGGGCTTGGGTAAGAAGAGACAGGTAGATGCAGTGGCCTAAGACAAACTTAACACTGTGCTAAGATTGGATAGATAGGGCCTCTGGCTTTAGTCTCATAAAACAGATTATTTTGATCCACCTAAAAGAGTTATGGTTTGCACCGTATCGTCTACAATGAAATTAACACACTCGTAATTTACTTACGTTGATGAATCCATGTCGCATTGTCAGGTAATCCACCTTTGTCACCGAGGCAAAGAACTGCCTGTAGAAAGCCACCTGCAAATATTTGATCTCTGGTAAGATCAAACTCGGAGAGAGAGAGAGAGAGAGAAAGAGATCCTATAGTAGATTTCAGGATCGAACACACTATGGTGAAAACACAAAATTACTTGGTTCATACGAACTCGCCTAGATTCAAGTTTGAAAGAGATGAATCCACCATATAAAGCATGGACTGCTCAAGAAACATGTAACCTATGAGCAAACCCGTTTCTCACGTGGTGCGATAAATATCATCCGACATTTACAGGCGAGAGAGATATAACAATTATGAGATGAAAACTATCCAGAAACCCAGTGTGCTTCCATGCACAAACCAGATGTCGCCGATATTTCTGTTTTAGATTAAATTTTTTGTTTTTAGCTAAACCCGAGAAATCCTAGTCCATGTGCCATTAGGAAAATATATCCTAGGCACAATTAAACCCAAAAACAAGTAAAGTAAACAAAATTGTATCAGTCCTACATAATACAGGACAGTGTACAAATTCGAGGGAGTAGTTTCAAAGAAGAACCAAAGAGGGAGATAATCTTACAATCCATCTGAGGCCAGGCAGTTTGGAGAAACCAGTATGCCGCCGAACGAAGGAGGTTTCATGAGTGAACCTAAATCTTGAAGGATCTGCGAAATCAAGATCATCTTACTTGGACACTTAATTCTTTGACCAAAAAAAACTAAGTACAATGAACGTTCATTGTTAATTACCATTAGCAAATTGGTATTCCAGTGAAGTAGTTTCTAGCTCCCATGCTTTCCACTTCTTCAGCTGTTAATATCCGGCAAAGCAAAAGTAAATAACACTAACTAGGCAGTAAAAATCTTGATATTTTTTCTTCACAGTTAGAAAAGTTTGCAATAATAACGTACTTTGGCCTGTGCTAGAGCCATTGCGATTACGCTGTAAAGGATGTGGGAAACTCCGAGCACAAAGATGAAAATGTGCAATTGGTGAACACCTGATTCAGACATCAATGGTAGTTTGCCCTGCACATTCACAAACAATTATCACATAACACAAGACATGCATGAGAAGCGAAGTACTTATTTTTCTATACTTTTTGAGTGCAAAATGTAGAAAGATATACATTCAAACTGGACAAATATAACTGAAAGCTTGGATTGCTGCAAAAACAAAAGTGAAGCTGCCCAGCTTAATCTTTGATGGAACTTGCAAGCTGAATCAGGTGGTAGGGTTCTTGACTAAGTTCATCTAGGTCAAGGGTTCAATTCTTGACAAAATTGCACATCATAGAGTATACGAAGTTCTCGCCTTTCCTAAAAGCAAAAAATTTCTTACAGTTTTGCTGCAGCACCAGAAAAGTGCGCATCATACTCACAATGGCAAAGCCCCATAGTTCTACAGGCCCCATCCGTTGTATGTTGTCTGTTTTCGTGCCCAGATTTTGCTGCAGCACTAGAACATTGCACATCATACTAACAATGGCGTAGGCGCCATAGTTCTGCAAGCCCCACTCCTAGTGAGTAGTTTGTTTTTTTTCTGCGTGCAGATTTGCACATGCAAGTTTTCCGATCTACTAGTGTCATATTTTCCATACAAAAAGGCTTCAGTTTTCAATTCTCAGCAGCCTCAATCTTTGTAAAAAAAATTCATTCTTTCGACATCTCGTTGCTTCATTTTTCAGTTCTGAAATTTTTACAGCAGATGCATCGTGCATGCAAAGCCTCTTGTCCACATAAAATTGCTCTTACTTACATATTTAGAGCAGTAGCCTTCACCACCAACTGGAGCTAGAACTCGACGCCAAACAGAATTTCCGGCATCCCAAAACAACTTTCTTCTGTCAAAGGCATCTTTGTTACATGGTAAGTTCTTGGACTCATGCTTACAAGGTAGCATGATCTCTCCAAATTTGACAGGGATACATATCTTAGAGATTGGATTTGTACCAGCAGTGATGAGGAGGGATATGAATCCGAGAAGCATCAACTCTGCAAATTTTTTAGTCGCTGAGTAAAATATTATCACTTTCTGCTAATTAACTCGTAAAGAATATGTACGGATGATTTCTTTTCACTTCTAGCCGGATCCTTTTCCCATGAAGGAAAAAATTAAAGAACACGAGATAGGGATTCAGGAGACGGAGGATTACCACCCTTTTTCCTATCAGGATGCTTTAGATGATATTATGATGATCAGTACTACGAACACACATGTTGGGACACAGATACAGATGCAATCCGATGTAAGTGAATCCTACTCGATGAACAAGAAACACAGAACGGACGACTCATGATACATCCATGTTCCAAGCATTTTCATATTGCGAATTGCGATATCATGTGTCATGTTCGTAAGCAGTAAAGATGTGTCAAATGGAAGCTCATGGTGGTTTGTAGTCATTGATCCTAATAATCTTCCAATTCACATGTACTTATCAAATGGACATGACCAGGAACTCAGAAGATTATGGATTATGGTAAAGGAGAGAAATAAAGAAACCAGCTTTAATCTTCTCCAAAGCCTCACTCATGGCCTTCTTCTGGTGCTTTTGAAACCACTGTATCATTATTAAGAAACAAAAGTCACAACTTGAGAATAATTTTTTTCCTAACATTTCTAATCATAGCTTAGAAAATACATTAAAATTTTCAAGAAACTGCAATTTGTTGGCCAAGAAAATGCCCTGCAGGTTTTACAAACTAATAAGACCAGAACTCTAAAGATAAATTATGTACCTTTCCAAGAGAATAAATCCCATGTTCAATAAGAATAGAGATGATCATGAAAACTGCAGACACTAGTGCAACAGCCCATGTTGGCGTCTCCTTCAGTGACCGATCTCCATAAGCCCCGTCCATTGCACTGCAATCCTTGACAGATTGAATCTCAAAAACTTGTTTCAATCACACAAACACCCACAAACACCCTCTATAACATCAAGCTAAGGCCATGCAGTATATATATAGGTAAATCTGCACGTATCGTTTAATACCAAAATTTGAACAAAAGACGGTGCCGCCTACTATAAAAGGCAAGAGGAAAATTTGGCCAAGAAAGAGCTATAAAGGTATGCAGAAATTGGAACAAGAACTAACTATCGCAATAGTAAAATTAAGAGTGAACAAAATTTCATGAATATACTCCTGTTGACACCAATTTTACACTGGAGCTTGCCACCCTTCAATCAATCTTTTCGATTCAGTCCTACAACTTTTTCTTACCAAGACTGTTTTGAGATGGTTCAAAGACTGTATATATATATCTACATGAAACTGGGTTAGTTACCTGTCAGAAAATTCTAACGATGACGGGTGTTGTTGTATACAGTATTCAGCATGCATTGCTCCCCATCACTTTTCTCTTCTTATTGCAAACATGGACACTTGAGAAAAACTGGTTGCTTGTTTTAGCAAAACGCGGAATTCACCCCTTTGGAACCACTTCTTGTGTAAATTATTAAAGGAGATATGTAAAAACATACCAGGCTACTTAAGTTTAACTAATGCCGATTCGCTATATCCTTAATCCAGGTGGGGTTATCAGATAAAAATGCCAAGCTTGGACTCGTTTGAAGCTCTATAATAATTTGAGCTTAGCCAATGAACTAAAATGCTCTAGGAGTGTATAATCTAAAGACAAAGTTGGTCGTGATCTGTGCGTTTAAAATCTTGTCACAGTTAAACAATTAAGTTTGGAACGCGTATTGAAACTGTTAAACATTCAAGCCAAATTTGAAGAATCCAGTACCCAACTGACCAGCCCCCCAAAAAAAAATAAAAAATGGCTTCTAGCCCTTGCCAAAATGAAGCTTGTGGTTCTTTTGTTGGGTTGAGAACCCAAGACTTGATCTTCAGTCCTAGGCTACTATAATGCAATTTGACTGTCTTGTGAACTCGCATTGTTACAGTGCAAATTTTCTTTGGAAATGTATATGCGGATGAGTACATATTGGACTTCATGCATTGCACATCTCCTAAAAGCTAGATTTGCTAGCTAGATAGACTTGACTTACACCTGACTTCAGTTTCAAGTCACACCATCTATTATCCCCAAGTTGGTGCAGTGGTAGACTGGTAGTCACTTGTTGCCTCAGCAAGCTTTGGTTTCAGGTTCGACTCTCATCTACGTGCTATTAGTTCGTATTTGGACTAGTCCATACAGGCCTTTGCCCGGCTTTAATTGAGTTCCCACGATGGGATTGGTCCCGGATTAGCCGGTTCATTGGACCGGAAACCAAGTTCTTAACAAAATCACAGCATATACAAGACTTTCCGACAAAGGGTCGGATCATTTTGAGTTATGAAACTTTCCACATCAAAAAAATTGTTCTCCTAAAGTTAAATTAACACTTAAATTCTGGTGAGTGATGTCCTAATGTGCACTGTTGACTCCACGCGGCGGCGGCCTATCAGATACCCACATTCGGTTCCCTGTTTAACTATTGACTCCACTGAATCAATGAGAGATCTGTAAGAAAAAATCAGCCACCTAAAAAGGCTCGAGCAGAACACTATACAAAGGCAGCATACGAGAGCCCTCTGATTTCAAATCTTATTGTTGTCCAAAATTAAGCAAAAAGGTAACAAATACTGCATCAAAATAGAAATTCAAACTTTAGCAGTGGTAACTCTCAATGTAATAGCTTAAGCTTTTGAGTTGAATATAAAGGTTCTACGCGGTACTTGGAACTCAATCCATCCCATATTTTAAAATTTTACAAACAGGAGCAGAGCCAGTTGGTGGGCCGGGGTGCCACGTGCCACCCCGGTTCCAAAAAAGTTCTATTTTACATTAATGGATTAGGCACTTACGTGTTCAAACAACTTATTTTCCACACAGAAGTCCAAAAATAGCATTTTAATACATAAATGGTTGGGATCATTAAAAAAAATCTCAAAACTTTCATTTAAAGACGAGAGGGGAATTGAATCAAGCCTTTATTTTTCTCTAACAAAAAACAAAAAAAAAAACAAAGCCCAGGTCCCCGGGACATATTTCTACCTAACCATTCTATTCATATTCCTACTATAAATATACAACAATATCAGTATACTCCCCCGTTAATCTCCAACCCTGAATCCTGGCACTGCCACGCTTTACAACTCACACCTGCATGACAGGCCCAAGAAAAACTGCACGATTGTGAACAAAAAGAAGCTACACGTGACAGAACAAACACGGTTGCATGTGAAGGATGTTAAACAAAATAATCACACATAAGTCATCATGTTGGGAACTCTTCGCTTATAGCATTTTTATTGATTGGATACAGAGTTTATATATTTGGGCTCTAATTTGTGAAGGGATACATGGAGGAAATGAAAATGGGAAGGAAAAGCTAGAATAATGGAATAAGAACACTTGGTTTCATTTTCATTTCCACTGCTAAAACTAAATCTTTTCACAGTGATCCAAACACAGCCCAAGGCATCGTTTGCTTGGCCGTGAAAAAATTGTCAAAAAAGGGGGGGGAAAAAAAGAAAGAAAGAAAAACTTACTTGTCCAACTTGTTTAAGTCATTTTCCCATTTTCTTCGCAGCGCCGGTGGCCGGTGAAAGAGGCCGCCGCCCGGCGTTGATGGGTCTAGTATAGAGCTATCAGAGCAAAAAAAATTAAGTTAATCCTAAAAGCGTGTTTGCAATTCTACAAACTCGTTTTGAAAACACGCTTTCACCCTTTGGAAAATTAAAAAAAACAAGTAAAACACGCTCCATCTAAGTTGTGTATACACAGATACCAGAGTCATACTTATAAAAGTTACGAATTTTTTTGTAAAACTTAGAATTTTTTTTAAAAAAGTTACGAGACACACCAAAATATTACTCCGTACGAATCATGAAAAATGTTACGAATCATATTGCTGAAAAGTTACAGAAAACTAAAAAATATTACGATTGTCGATGAGGTGACACAATCTGAGTCATATAAGTACACCAAAAAAAAAGGGTGTGTATTGTAGTCATTTCCCATACTTTAAAGCACTGTTGTAGCTATCTTTTTCCTTTTTTTACCAAAAGTACTCAAGACTTCTTCTTCTTCAACATCAATCCCATTTTTAATAACCTTGCCTCTCAAATCAAGCTCTCAATTTGACAAATCGGATCCAGTGGCCTTATTCGTTTCCTTGTTTAGTTTTAGTTTTAATTTTGATGACATCATCATTTTCCTCATTTCTCTCTCTATCTCTCTCCACTCATTACACCTGCTGACATCATCAAAATTAAACTAAACTATCTAACCAAACACAGTCAGTGTCATCTTCTCCAGCCCCTCATCGAACGCCTTCACCTCGGCGACCACAGTAACTATGTCAGTGGCATCGAATGGCGACAAACTCTGGCGAGCACTTACCTTTAATTGAATCAACCCAACTCATCCAATTTGAAGGACCATATTAATAGATCAAAACACTTCCAATTCGGGTTTGGACCGGAGAGAGAGAAGGGCGTACTGGGTTTTGGGATGGAGAGAACCAGAGGGAACAAAATCGGTACTGATTTTGTTGCAGAAATCCTAACTTTGAAAGTGCGTATTCCAATCACGTCTTTAGAAAAGCGTGTTTTGTCAACACGTTTTCAAGCCAGAATAGGATTAACTTAATTTTTTGGTTAATCGGTCTTAACCCACGAAGAAAGCGTGAAATGGAAACACGCTTTCACGTAATTTAGGAATAAAGTTCAAAAAGTTGCGTTTAATTTAATAAAAAATTTTAAAAAACGAAAATCGGTTAATCAGCTCCGCATTTGATGGGTCTAGTATAGAGCTATTAGAGCAAGTCTGTTTATGTGCATTGTTTCTGTATTAGTGTGAAAAAATCATTTACTAAAATTCAAAGATAAGTTATTTTGTCCTTTTTCGAATCGACTAAGGTCTGGTGTCTCATTTGCTACAATAAGAATTTCATAAGATCAAGTAGGTTGATTTTAGCAAATGAAAAAGCTATTTACCAAAATTCTCATTTGCTAAAATTAACTCATTTAATTTTATAAGAAGCAAGGCATATGAGTAAACGAGATAAAAACAAAAACAAAATTCTATGCACACATTTAAATTTACATCTATTCTTATATCCTCTCCTGTCACTAAAAAGTGATGGCGGAGCATTTTAAATAGTATTGTGTGTCCTAACATAACTCATGAGAGATCACTTCATGTCTTTTGTTGTTTATCACAATTAATCTCTCTCCATCATCGTATTACTATCCACTCACTCAACTATCCGCTCGCAATGTAAAAGCAAATTCGGACTTGAGATTGAGAAGAAGATTAGTCGAGATGTGCGTAAACTGAACTAAACACTCTGGGAAAAAGAAAACAAGTTATTATCCAATCTTATGTGGTTGGGGATCTGCCTAAATGAATGTCAGCTCCTAAATTAGTAAATGTCAGCTCTAATAGTAGGACCACTGATGAATGAATTTTAACCATCTGGAATAAGTTGTTTCGATATCGTCGAGAAAACTTCAATCTGTACTCTCTCTCTCTCTCTCTCTCTCTCTCTCTCTGGGCACGGCATGGCTGCGCTTTCGAGTTCGATTGTTTCAGTCAGAATATCCAAAACCGACTCATGTTCAGGTAATGTTCACCTAATTTTCTTAGTCAACCTTTTCATTTTTCATCATCCTTAACAATTCGCTATGATCGATTCCACTGTCTTTTGCTTCGCACTCCCTATTTTGTTAAAGTTCATTTGGATTCCCTGTGAGAAATTGACAGATCCGATTTCCAGTGTTCTGAAATTAGCATGAAATTCTAATCCATGTCATTTGTATTCGTTTACACTTCGTCTATTTGATTCCATGATTTGATAAATTGCGAATCAAAGCTGCGTTTTTTTTCTTTTCTTTTGGGTGTCCCCTATGGGTATCTGGAGGCCATTGATGGTGATTCCTACCGTATAGCTAGGAGTAGGTGATTGGTGGGGAGATAAGAAATGGAAAACTAGAATTAGGGAAGAAGAAGATGGTTTAACAGAAATGGAAAAAATCTTATTCAATTGATGAAACAATAGAAGGGGAGCTCTTGTCCCAGTTCTCTGCGACACAGTTCAATGAATGACTTTAATCTCTCTCTCTCTCTCTCTCTCTCTCTCTCTCTCCGAGGAACAACTGACTACTTTTCCCGCCTAAACCAACGAACTAACCACTTGAGCTCCCAACAAATCCTAACACCTCCCTTACATCCATAGCTGTCAATGTATCAATAGTGGTAATAAACGAACAGAACGAGCCAAACAATTGTTTTTTCAAGTTTGGTTTGAAAACATAACGAGCTTTGTTAATATGTTCGAGCTTGGCTTGGCTTGGCTTGGATATGAGACAAACCGATTTTAAACGAGCACTAACCGAGGCTGATCACAAACCGATCTCAACTAGCTTGAAACTTTTAAACATCATAAATTGAACGAGCGAGTATTACTTTGTTCGAGCTTGGATCAAAAGCTTAATGAGCTTTGGAAAGATGTTCAAGCTTGATTTGTTTATTTTTTAACAATTTGATCTCAAACGAGCTTTTAACGAGCAAACACGAGCGTTTTGGTTCGTTTATCAGTTCTAGCAGGAGTCACTGCCAGAATTTGTTGATAAAATGTCCAATTCTGGGTTATAGGTTCTCTTGCTTAACATAGCTTCCATATTCAGAAAGTGGTCTTGGTACTGGGTATAATTTTTCGCTGTGAAATTGCAATGTAAGTTTATGTACAAATGCAACTAATCAACCCCGTTTGACATCAGCATAAGCTTTTTTCGGAAGTTTCTTTGGTGTCCTATTTGGCAACAATCAACAATGATTCTATTTTTAGAAAGTGTTTGGATGATATGCGCAGATAGATATCCCAATATAATAGTTTTAGGGGTATACTTTAAAGAATAGATTATAATTGCCTAGGATTTGATAATAATTGCAAAGGGTACTACTCTAATATTTTGAAAATGCTCGGGGTAAAGTAGTGTTTTTAGTTGTATGTAAAAGGAGAATAAAAAATAAGAATGCTAAAGCTCCTCTACAGCTGATTCTTAGATTGTGCCTCCATCTCTCGATTTCAGGAATGTATTCTAGCATAATGTACTCTGCAATTTGTTCCCAAAGGACCCAAACACTTTGTTAGTGGATAGAGAATACTTGCACTTGAAATTAACTATAGGCCCCGGCATTGATTGGCTTATTGTTTGGTAGATTGAAGGTAAGGGATGTATTAGTAGGAGGGGAAGGGGAAGAATGAAATGGGAAGCGAAGGGTTGCTCTTCCACATGTTTGTATACTCAAGCGAGGGAAAAGAAATGAAATGGAGCTAAGTAATGTTTGGGATGGTAGCGGAAGAAAAGGGAATGTTGAACACATTTTGCTTATCAATGAAGTGGATAAACTAGGAATACACAATAGAGCAGATTCAGTATAATTAACTCCCCCATCGTTGTCATCCTATACCTCCCAATTCTGGAGGTGAACACAAAGGGGATGAGAAGGCTTTGAATTTCTCTTCCCCTGCTCGTAAATACCCAAACAAGAGGAATCCATGAACTTTCTTTCTTTTTCACTTTCCCCGATGCATACATAGTCAATTGAGGTCTGTCAAGTTTCATTGCATTATTCAAATGTCATATTGAAGTGGGTTGGTTCCTCAACCTCTTGCGCACCCAGTAGATCTTTTCCCAGCTGATCTCTCTCTCTCTCTCTCTCTCTCTCTCTCTCTCTCTCTCTCTCTCTCTGTGTGCTTGAGTAAGGCAAACAAAAAGCTTGACCAATATATCTATAATCTGAGAGAGAGAGAGAGAGAGAGAGAACAAGAGCTTTGTATCCAATATCATACCCTTTTCTTCTAAGAATCAATATACTAGACAGAATTTGTTGTTCCAGTTGTTTACATAAGAGAATAGGCAACAAAGATCCCCTTTCTTGCGATGGTGAAGCGAACCACATATTCCATAGTTTAAGATTCAGGCCTCTCTTTAAAGATGGTTGATTATCAAATTTCGATCATTTCGTCCAGCCTATTTCGTGCTTTCCCAGCTCATATCAAACAAATACCAAATTTAGTGGTCGGGTGAGTCGATTGCCGCTCGTTAACAAGCTGTTCAAGCCCTAGCAACCCCTTCCCCGTTAATTGGATCGAGATTCAGGAAAAAAAAGATAACAATGTTTTTGGAATCTGTTAACCTACGATAAATTGTTGGGTAGGTCGCTAGTATGGTTGCCTATCTACAATTCTACTATTTATGGGAATAATTTCACTGGAATAATTGACGATGAGTACTCGGAATGGGTAGAAGTAGAAATAGTAAGGACCATTTTGAATGCTTTGTTCATGTACAACTACAAAGTAGAGTACAATGATTTTAAGTGGATTATCGCCACATGTGAGTGCAACCCTACACTGGATGGCATGTCAGATATTTTTGAAGTTTAGAGTGGTGTATAGGTCCTTTTATAGTTTGTTTTTTTCTTTGTTATTCCTCGGTTTCTTTGTAACATGCTTTGTAACATGGGCCGTGATAAGACAAATCCCATGAAAAGCTGTCAAACTTGTTCAAGCCATCTGCCTCTTCCTTAATCTAGAAAACTGATTTCATTTCGCCACATCAAAACTAGCCCGTTCCATGTAGTCCTTTCCCCCAGGCCAGAGTGTGGAAGACCACATTTAATTGTTTGAATTAGTACTTCAATTTGTCATGAACAGATACTAGTACTATCGTTTGACCCTATGAGAGTCTTGTCCTGCCCTGCTTATACAAATTTTGTTTGAATGCCATCTGTTGTTTTGTGGATAGGTATTGGACGTAATGCTCCATAATGTGGTAGCCATATAGGACATGATTAAAACTTTCCCTGCAATTCTTTGGGACATCTTTTTGGGGGTGCATGATACTCTCTCATTCTAACCAAAATATTATGTTAGGTCCTTCATTAATGCGAGTGCACCAACCTCTCAGCAGCAGAAAATTGTTTGTCAGTGCAAATGACCTGGGAAAGGCAAAACCACTGAAGTACAGAAAGTCACTTACGGTGCAAGCAAGGTAAACTTCCGTTTTGACCATTGATGTCTTGGTTCTTGGTTTCGTCCGTATTGCATTGTGTTGTCTGCAGAAGCTATCAGGTTGTTTGGTTGCATTACATATTTTCTGTTTTCTAATCCAGAAAGGAGGGAACAATTATTTGGTTTTCCTGAAGAAAGTTTGAAGTGGGCATGGACTTCCATTTCCTGTTTATCTGAGGGTTTTAATGTAAGCAAAACATATTTTTTTGGTTTTCACTTTTCAGCCTTGTTCTTGAAACAGATCGTCGAAAATTAGAAAAGAGAAGCAATTTGCCAGACATGCCTTTGCTTCTGTTGTCAAACTTGTTGATAACAAAAACACGAGACACACACACAAAACAAAAAAAAAGAAGAAGCAAATTGTCACTAGGCTTATTAAGTCTGTAAACGTATGAATCATGCTTACGGCTGGGCAAAATTCTCGGTGATAGCTTTTGAATTGTGATGATAGCAAACAATTGCAGCAGTACCAGTTGGAATTCCTTTCCTAGATCAAAATGCATTCCATGTCCTCTCTTAATCTGAAAGAAATCACTTTCATTCACAGCAAGCAAGCTCTCTCTCTCTCTCTCTCTCTCTCTCTCTCTCTCTCTCTCTCTCTCTCTCATGCATGTACAGTTGTACACATATTCAATGATCATGGTTTCAGTTGCAACACTTTCTGTGCATGTGCAGTCGGGATGGTGGAGGACCAAGTAGTGCAAGTATCTTTGTTGGTGGCTTTGTATTGGGAGGAGTTCTCGTTGGAACACTGGGTTGTATATATGCACCTCAGGTAGTGTGTAACTCTTGAATCTTTTTACGCTAGAGGTGGATTAGTTTGAACCATACGAATAGGCGCTAGTAAAGACGCTCACGATCCCAGAGGAAGGCATTATGAGCCCATGTGGGAAAAAATGTGGACTACAATTTGACTGGACAATCTAGTTGTGATATTCATTTGCCTTAAAGATGCTGCTGTGATGCATATCATCTGCTTGTTTACTTTTTAGGCGTCGGAGGCTTAGAAGAAGCATGGAAACGGACACGGACACGATACCGTGCAGACACAGACATGTATTTCTTAAGAAATTAGGACACAGGCACGTCGAATAAAATATATTTTCCATTGTAGTGGTATCTTATAAATTTATATAAAAGTTCACAAAAACAATCTATCAAATGAAGAGAGAACATACAAATAATATTTACCACTATGAAGATAAAAATCAATGATCACTGTATAAGTGTTCATAAACACATCCATGGAAAATCTGACTCTTCTATGTTTTAACTTAACATCCTAATGTGCACCCAACGTGTCCTCAATATGTCCACAATGTGTCCGAGTAGTAAGTTAAAATATTGAAGTAGGGGACATGTCTTTAAGCGTGTCCGACACATCCGGAGAGTGACATGTCGTGTCAGTGTCCACACGTGCCGGACCCAGTTACGTGAGGCTGGTAGAGCCTTAGAGGCATCCTTGCCTTTTAGATTGAAGGGGAACTTGTTTCACTTATTAGCGTAGGTGAAGCTTATCTTTACCTGGTCAGGATATAGCTGTTATTGTGCATGCTCTAGTTTATGTTTGGTTTACACTTGTTTTGGTTTGATAATCTTCCTAAAAAAGAACACACTTTTGGATGGTCCTATTAAACTTGTTCCACCAGCTGGCAATGATGTGATTGAAAGAACATGCTTTACTTATATTAAATTTTGTTACAGCTCAGCAAGGTGCTAGTTGGAGAGCAAAGAAAACAGCTGATGAGAAAGCTGCCAAAATTCATCTACGATGAAGAGAAAGCCTTGGAGGTGAGATATTGGTATTGCATTTAGAAACCATTTCAAATGCGTATTTGCCGAAATTATGTGACCAAATTAATCTTTCGTTTTAGGGTTTCATAAAACAATCATGTTCTTTCTTCTTTTGTTCAATGCAAGAAACCTATTCTCCTCTGAGCTACGGGATTGAGGATGGGGTGGATGGGGTTTGAAACCACCACCAATTGCTTGGACACGGTGTCTACCATTGGGCTACCAATCCATTTGGAATCATCTCTTGTTTTATTCTTTTCTTTGGTTCGTATTTTTTAGTTATTAGCTATACTATGCGTTGCGTGTTCTTGCCATAGGTTCCAAAACTTCAAATTTAGAAATATTCACTCATTTTCTTGCTCTTAATGATTTGACGAGAACAGAGGACCCGCAAAATCCTGATTGCAAAGATTGAGCAGCTTAACTCTGCCATAGATGAAGTTGCTACACAGATCCATGGTGATAATGACCCAAAATCAACGAAACCACCGAGAGCCCCAGTAAGAGAAACAGATGAAGTTCAGGATACCACCGACTATTATATCGTTTGAAGTTTCCGTATAACCCAAAAGCTGTTTTATTTGTATTTATTGTGGATGGGATTGTTTGAAACCAATCTTCATTGTGAAGCCTTATGCAGATCAAGTTTCTGGGATGATGCCTCTTTTATTCAAATTTTCTATAGATTTGCCTGAACAATATTTCTACGCAAACTGTATATGCTTTGAAGCCTTGTACTTTTGTGGTTTTCGTCGATACGAGTGGTGTCTTTTCTTGCAAACTGTTACGAGTGTGCTCTCTGGATTATGCACAATTGAATGATGATGTAAATTTGAGGCTGTTGATTTTTGCGAATGAGAGATGGGAGCAGTTTTGGATTCGGTTATTTTTCACATTCCTCGACTGGATTGGAAGCCTTTATTGCTTGTATTAACGGCCCGGCTGTTGCAATTTGGATTTTGGATTTTGAATGTTTGAGAGATCATTATGCTACCAGATCCGTTGTCCTGAACTCCTGTCCCAACTCCCTGTCCTGTCCATCCGAGCACTAAACGGCTCCGATTCCATCTCACCCCAAACAAATCTGAGCCATCTATGTTCATCTGCGAGTTTGAGCCGCTGATTGCTTGGAAGGACGGCTTGGATGTAGGGGACAAGGAGTTGGGACTTGGGACAGGGTATTCGGGAGAGTGGAACAAGGTTTTCGGGGCAACAAATCCGCTTTCAATGATTTATGGAATGGATGGATTCCAAAGTGCATTATCAGTCAGAATAATTCAATTATGCTTTCATTCGCTAAATCCTAACTTTTGATAATGCTCATGTCAAATACTTTTATGGATTTCGTTATAATTTAAACTTTTAAATTTCACAATTCAGAAATCTGACAAATACTTGGCTTTGAAATACCCCAAATTGTGGTTTTGTTGGAGATTGTAATCTGACATTGTGCCTAAAACATTTATCTAGTAATAAGTTTTTTTCGTCTAAATTCAAGAGATTATGCTTTCGTCTCCACTTGAATATACGGCTATGGAGCGGTGCTGGTGCTGCAACACATATCAATCGACCGATAATGCATACATTAAAATCTGTCAATTTTGAAACACTAGATCAAAATCCCTCTCTCGTAACAAGCAGATTTTTTTATGTGGTGCAAGATCTCAATTAAGAAGTGGACGATTTTGTTTTCATCAATTAGCCACCGAAGGTGGTGGCCAAGGCTGAGCTTGAGTGCTCCCTTTCTCCCGTATAAGATCCGTTCAGGTTTTTTTTTGAAACATATCCGTTCAGGTTCGAATCCCATCAATTACAGGATTTGCAAGAAAGGCACTTTGTCCAACTAGTAACTAGATGGTGTTGTGGACTTGTGGTGACGGACTCTCCTTTTCGGACAGTAGTTATGACTCAAACTGGACATTTCACAGCGGATCAAGAACCCCTATAGACACGCCGGGACGGATCCAAAGGGGGGCACGAGGGGTCACGTGCCCCTGCTGACCCCGTTCAAAACTAAAAAAATAAATATATTATATTATATATATTTAGCATAATTATGTAATGTAATGCTGTATTTAGCATACACACTCATATATATCTCAAAAATAAAAATGTAGAGTTAATTTTGTACTTCAACTTTTGTTGGCGGGTTCATTTATAATGATTGGTTTATCGATTGTTTGTTTATTTGAAGTTTTATTTTTTTATTTTCTTTATTTTTAACCATCATGGGGAAATATTTTCAAAAAAGACATCAATAAAACCATCTCAATTATTCTAAAAACTTGTCAATGTCAAGGTTTACCATACTCTAAAAGTTGTCTAATATTGTTTGCTCATTTTTTGATTTTTTTTTAATAAAAAGTACTACATTATAAACTTTTAGTTCATAATGAATGTCTTAATTTAGTAAGATCATTGACTAAAAAAATTTTCACGATTATAATTAATAAGGTGTCCCCACTGGAGTGAATTCATGGATTCGTCCCTGCCCAAAGAGTTTTGCTATTTCAGTTGCCCCTGATTCCACCCTTTTATATGTTCGAAGGGGAAAAAAAGGGAAATGCTAACGGGTGTAATATTGCACCCGTTAAGGATACAAAAAAGTAAACTTGTGGGTTTCAAGTTTACTTTTTTGTACCCTTAACGGGTGCAATGGTGCACCAGTTAGCAAGACAAAACAAAAAAGGAAAATGTTAACGTGTGCCCATTGGACACACGTTAAAGCTGAAAAAGTGTATTGAAAAGTGTGAAAAGTGTATAAGAATATATAAAAGTGTATTGAGAAGTGTAAAAGATGTATTGGAGTGTGTGTTGTTTTTGTACTTGTGTGCCTATTGGCACATGTTAGCAAGACAAAAAAAAAAAACCTCATCAATTATTTACTACTACTACTACTTCGTATTAAAATGAACACGAAAAAGACCGGCAAACAGGTCGGACCGGTAAGTCGGCTCCCTTTGATATCATCGACAACAACAGTTTTGTCATTGTTATCATCGTAAACAGTTCTCTCTCTCTCTCTCTATCTCTCTCAATTCACAGGATGGCATCTCTTTCGAGTTCAATTGTAGCTGTCAGAATCCCACAAACCCACTCATTTTCTGGTAAATTTTTTCTATTTTTTTTTTTGGGTAACTAAATTTTGTTATCAAATTTCATCATTTATCATAATTGCTGCCAATTTGATATGATAAAATCAATCCCACTGTCTTTGCCTGTTGAAATTTATTGGGATTCTTGAGAGAGAGAGAGAGAGATCGCATCTCTAGTGTTCTACAATGCACGTGCAATTCCAATCTATATTATTTCTATTCGTATACATATATGTAACACATGTAGTTCTATCTGCGAGTCTATATTTTCATCTTGGCTATTTGATGCCATGATTTTTGCGAAATACTTCTATTTGATACCATGATTTTGCGAAGGTCATTGACACTGAACCCAATTGAATACCCGTGATTGACACTGAACCCAATTGAATACCCGTGAATATGGGTTGAGAAATCGGCCAAAACAAGCGCGAAGAACAATCATGCAAGAAACAAAGAAAGTAGGACGCAGAGAGATTTTTACTTGGTGCCCCAACTTTGTAGTTGAGTACTTCCACGGTTTACACCAGTTTTCACTATAAGATGATTAGATGATTAAAAGTTAGGTCGGCTGCTGCATATGGCAAGTGTTTATGACGTAGTGTTTAAATCACGAAGTACCGTAATACCTGTGTCTAGGTCGAATCCCGTATAGTCAACGAAAGCAAGCCAAACTGAAACAGGTTTCATAACCCCAACGATACGTAATTAGGAGCCACTGCCAAATTTTGTTGATGAGATTCGAATTTAGGGTTATGGGTTCTGTTTGTACAATCAGGTAGCTATTTAGATGTTTTTTGTTTATGTTTTTGTTGGCCTAGGGAGCCCGTGGCTGTGGCGAAATTTGAACGATTTGTAGGGGAGATGTGTATGGGTTCACCTAAACTGACACATTTTCGGTTTGACAAAGTTGATAAACTAGAAATTACCTTGAGAGCAGATTCGGTATAACTAACTTTCCCATCGTTATCCCTCCAAAACCTCTCAATTTGGAGGTGAACTCAAAGTGGTCTGAAGGTTTTTTATTATTGCTCCCCTCCCTCCGTTTCTTGCTTAAATACCCAAACAAAAGGAATTTATCTTCGTTCCTTTTCTTTCCATTTCCCCAATCGAAATTGCAAACACAGTCCAGTCGACGTGCTCAAGTTTCGTTGCATACTTTCATCATTCGATCGCCATAATGAAGTGGTTTGGTACTCTGTTTCATCAACTTCTTGCCCACCCAATCTCTCTCTACACATAACCAAGTAATATGTATGTGTATGTGATAATAGTACTTTGTTTCTATTGGCTGAAACATTCAATTTTCTTCCAAGACCCAATATAATACACGATTTATTGCTCCAACTCGTTTACATAAGAGAATGGGCTTCAGAGATCCCCTTGCTAGTGATGAAGAAGTGAACCACATATTCTATGCTTTAACATTTAGGCTCTCCTTAATGATGGTTGATCATCAATTTAGACTATTTCCCCTTTGCCTGTTTCACGTTTCACAGCTCATATCAAATAGCGTAGTGGTCAGACATATCAATTGTTGCTCATGAAATCAGTAGTTCAAGCCCTAGCAACCCCTCCCCCACTAATCGAGTGGAGAAGAACAAAAAGGGAAAGCAATTTTTCCAAATCAGTTGACCTTCGATGAAATTTTGGATTTTGACTAAGATAGATGGCGCTATCCCTGTTGTAGTACATAACATACCTCTCTTTGCAACATGGTCTGTGATGAGACAACTCCTATTAAAAAGCTGTCGAACTTCTTGTACATGCTTGTTCAAGCCATCTAATCTATTCCTCTGTGCTACATAGATCCTTCATTTTGGCTGAAGTACCCATGTTGATGTGTCCGACACCCGTATCCACTTGGATCCTCTTATTGCTATGATATTTAAAGAGAAAGAACATCAAATTAGCTAGAAAGGTGATATTTCTAGTTTCAATTGGAGAGGAAATAGCAAAAACATATTTTTCTTACCCATTTTTGTCTAAATACATTCAGAAATCTAATTTACGATACATAAACTGAAAAAATTGTGCAATTTATACTACAAACAAGTATTCAGGACGTGTCCCCGTATCCGTACCCAATTTGGGGACGCATATCCTAGTATCCTAAGATTTAAGTTTAGGAAGGTTTGACGCTTGGACTTGCACCCGCACCCGATATTCGCACCCGAGTCCATGTAACATAGGTATTCCTTAATCTAGGAAAAAGATTTCTTTTCTCCACATCAAAACTAGTTGTTCTGTAGTTTTGTCCCTCCAAGTTCTTGTGGAGAAAGGTACTCTGCAGAGATCTAGTTTGTTTGATCTCAATATTCATGCTAGCAAACACTTCAGCATCTTTTATTGCAGGACCCAAGTGGTAAAGGCTCTCCTATGGTGGTCTTAGTTTACTTCTAGGCTTCGGCCCACTCATACCACCCATACACACAAGGGGAGAAGTTGTCCCGTGGTCCACTATGCATGTAATTCGCACACGTCAAAACACGTCTAAAACCACGTTTTAATTGTTTGAACAATATTTGAATTTGTCATGAATGCATACTAATATCTATGAGAGCCTTTGATCTGTCCTGCACTCCTGCTTATACGAATGTTGTTTGACATTTTGAATGCATCTGGGTGTTTTATGAATAGGTATTGAACGAAATGGTCTATGCTGTGGCAGCCATATAAGACATGATTTTTTTTTTATTTTTAACAGCGCCATATAAGACATGATTAGATGAACTTTCCATGCAATTCTTTAGGACATCTATTTTTGGGGATGCTCTGCTTTATAGTTCTCATTCTAACCCAAATACTATGCTAGGTTCCTCATTAATGCAAGTGGATCAATCTCTTGGCAGCAGAAAATTGCTTGTCGGCACTACTTGCCAGAGAAAGGCAAAAGCACTGAAGTACAGAAAGCCATTGGTGGTGCAAGCTCGGTAAATTTCAGTTTTGAGCATCGGTAACTTGATTCTTTGTTTGGCCCCATTGCATTGTGTTGGCTGGAGAAGCTAGGGCCTAGGGGATTGTTTGCTTGCGTAACATGTTTTTGTTTTCTACTCCTAGGAAGGAGGAACAAAATTATTTTTTTCCGGTCTAAAGAGTGTTCAAAGTGGTTATGAAATTCCATTTCATGTTTATCTGGAAAAAAATCACTTCATTTACAGCAATCCTCTCTCTCTCTCTCTCTCTCTCTCTCTCTCTCTCTCTCTCTCTCTCTCTCTACACACACACACACGACTTGCCTTCTTTAATCGCTGCATGTTTCTGGTGCTTGATGATTACTTAGAAATCATGAGGCATGGCTTTTCTAAGTCAACACGTGAAGTATAGTTTTTAAATTTACTATTTGACAATGAGTTCAATGAATCATGTTTCAGTTCTTGAGCATTTTGTTGTCACTTGTCAGCATTTGCTGCTTCTCATGCAATGAAAATAGTCGTTTTTGATAACATAATTATCACTTTGTGCGCTTATGCAGTGGGGATGGACCAAGTAGTACAAGTGTCTTTGTTGGAGGCTTTGTATTGGGAGGAGTTGTCGTTGGAGCATTGGGTTGTATATATGCACCAGAGGTATGGGTTTGATTCGTGAACCATCTTCTGTCCACTAGAGTTGAATTTACTTGTTCAATGCGAATACGCACTAGAAAGAGGCCCATGATCCCTTGGAAAGACATTACAAGCCTTGGTGGGGTAAAACTTATTTCTTGGGATCAAAATAAAGATAAATTTATACCAAAGATAACTGGTAGCTCCAACCACTTAAGAGACACTCTAAGCATGGGAAATTGTATCAAATGGTCGTCCATTCATCTGTATGGAAATAAGTCTTATTTTTTGTATTTGGAAGAATATGGTCCACTGACATCAATTCTCTTAACAGATCAGTAAGGTGCTAGTAGGAGAGGAAAGGAAAGAGTTGATGAAAAAGCTGCCAAAGTACATCCATGATGTAGAGGAGAATGCCTTGGAGGTGAGATTTTGGTATTGCATGTAGCATCGATGTCAAATGCATATTTGTTCATGGAGCTGATGACTAAATCATCCGAGCTAAATTTCATCTTGAGTCTTAACCATGATTTATCTGTTGGCGTTTCCTATCACAATCATGTCTTGTTTTACTCATTCGTAGTTGTTATATGCGCTCATGTTCTTGCCGTTGGTTCAAATTTATGAAATTCAGTCATTTGACATACTTTAATGGTTTGACGACGACAGATGACCCGGGAAGTACTGACTGAGAAGATTGGGCAGCTTAACTCTGCCTTGGAAGATGTTTCTGCACTGATTCTTGGTGCTGAAGCCCCAAAACCAAGGAAACCGCGTGAAGCAATGTACAAGGCTTTGGAGGACAATTATGCTATTTAAAGTTTCAGTAACCCATAAGTTGTTATACGTTCACTGTATTTTGGATGGGAATTTTTGAAACCAAGCTTCATTTTGATGGCGTCCTTTTGTAGATCAAGTCTCTGGGATGATGAAAAGACGATGCCTTGTTATTAAAACTTTCTTGTTAATTTGCCTTCAAGATATACTACATGAACAATAAGCTTGAGCTGTTGTGATTTTTACTGAGTGGTTTATTTTCTAGCAAGCTAGTATTTAGAACCCATAATGCTCTAGTTTACTAAATGGTTTCCCTGCAGTGATTTTCGGAGATAACAGAAGAAGAATGATAAAAGATATACTCGTTCAAATTCTTTCTTATATTCTCATCTTCTTTTCCCTAGTCTTCAAGATAGGATTGGGTCGGTTCCCAAACCAATCCACTTCACGGATTGTCATATTCTCCATCCGCACCTATCAGTGAGTAAAGTGCGGTTGAGTCTGTTCAATTGCAGATTGGGTGGATGACAGGATGAGGCGCATTGAACCCGAACCAAATCCGCCAAAATTAGAATATTACGATCCACATCCATAACATACCTCAGGTGGGTTTACGAACGATTCGGTTTGGGCTGATTGGTTGACCCGTTGGGCACTAAGAGGCATATATGAGAGCTTGGGTATGTGGAAAAAGTGCTAGGGGATTTTGAGAAATCTACAAGTACATTTACAGGATCAATATTCATATGATCCACGTGTTTCCAACCCAAAAATGCTGTGTATTCTACGCGCATCATGTGAAATCCACGTGTATTAATCGGTTATGGACAGAGCATTACTCTTTGTAACCTATGTAAGATCGTAACCCAACATGGCCTTCACATAGGTTGATGTCTGTTTTCAAGATAACGTTGGATTATCAAATTCAAAGGAAAGCACTGATCTTGTATTTAATAACGTTCAATTTGGAAATAAAAAAAAATTTAATTATTTTCTCACAAAAAAAAATAAAGTATTCATGCCAACAATGATCTGCACAACCTGCTTAAGGTACTACTCTTCCACAAACAAGATAATACACAAGATAGTGCATGCTTTTACAGCTGTGTAAATCAATATGTATAGATAGAAAAGGTTACACATTGGATCCAGCTCCTCTCCAATCCCTCAAGTTCAAAGGAACTGGAGGGCAGTCTTGTTGGGCAATATTTGTGGCCTTTCCCGGACAATTTCATCTTTTAGAGCTCGCCAAGAACATCTACCATGTCAAACAAAGTAAGTGGGTCTAACCCATGTAGGAGTTTACTTCTTTTTTTTGTAGTAATAAATGTGTTCTGAAATCCTATTTGATCGAAATCCATCGACAAGATTTTTGATATGGTAGATATTTTCAAAAAGCTCTAAAAGACGCCCAACAGGATGGTCTAAGTCATTGAGAATTTTCTTCCTTTCAAACCTATCAGATGAGGGTAAGTTGGAGCTTCGGCCGGTTGGGTTGAGGCTCCACAACCTCCATGTGAATCCTCACCGTCTGTAGAACACCATATGAAACGCTACCGTCAGTCTTCTTAACCTTCTGCTGCTGCTCGTCTACCAACCATTCTCCACCCCCCTTGTCATTTCTTGGTGTCAAGTAGACAGGCCCTTCAATACCAAACCTGCTCAAACAATTTGGGGTGCAGAATTCATTACAAAGGATAAGATGACGAACATTGTGAGCATCTGAAAGAAAATGAACTGCTGCATCTTCCGCAAAAAGCATTTATGATAGGAAACGATTTTGGTATATGGGTCGACGTGCAATCAAAATCTAATCCATCATGCATCTTAGAAGTTATGTCTAATTTATATTACTTCCGTTTCTGGTTATGGTCATAGAAGCAAAGTATGGGAAGCAAAAGCGATCTGGTGTTGTAGCAGACAACTGGGAAAAGAGAATGGAACTATGGATAATGCCATAATTGGACTGGAAGGAGAAGATAAGACGTACTTGGGAACGAAAACAATAAAGCCATTCGATCTTATTTTCACAATTCTGGCCTCTGTGTCGGTCGGCCTGCAAGAGATAGAGAATTATGAGAGAGAGAGAGAGAGAGAGAGAGAGAGAGAGAGAGAGAGAGAGAGAGAGAGAGAGAGGTCTTTAAACCTACCTTTTCCGGAAATAGATGAGAGTATGAAGCTCTACTGAGGCCCGGCTCGCCATCTGAGCATTTCTATGCCGATAATTCAAATCTGAAAGACCACAATAAAATATTGCAGAACATAAGATATGGAAGCTAGCATGCTTTAGTAATGAAAAGTAAGACAAGCCCAGAGAATCAAAGTTTCTCATTGATTCCAATGGTGCAAGTTAATTCACAACACTGATTCCCCGTCCTATCATTTTGAACTTGAAAATATTTTGGCTTGTTTTAATACAGTTTAGGGGCACAGATATGATTACTGAAAGCAACAAGATACTTAAAATGCAAGGGGAAGAGCAACATGTAGTTAGAATATAGTTTCTTAATTTTAGAAGAGAGTTAAACGAGTATATGAAACCAGTGTCCATTGTTCACAAGGGAGAAATGCGATACCCAGAAGGCCACAACATATACTGTCATTGAAAATCATTTCCACGACAGAGCAGCCATATTTGGTTGGCAATGGATTATTAAATTCCTGTTCAATCATGGATTATTAAATTCCTGTTCAATCAGACAGTCATATTAACACGTAAATTAACATGAAAAGCACAAGTCATGTCCGAATTGAATCATCAGATTGGATTATAAACCCAAGGTGAACACAAAACCACCCATTCGGTATTAGAGGCTAGGATTAAATATCGGTCGACTTTAATATGCAGCAAAACACAGAATAATCAATACATTGGGGCATGTGGTATCATTTATCTCCTCACTATTAACCTAATAAGATAAACAAGTCCTTCAAGGTAGAAGAGAAGAAAGTAATCCGTACTGTCTGCAATACTGGTAAGTTGGGGTCTGTCTTGGAATACGCCTGGAAGCTTGTAGATGCCCAAAGCTGCTGCAAGCAACCTGTGTACAATGACGTCTGCCATCGAAAAATGTTTCATAGTCAAAATCTCTTTCCCTCCTCATTTTCTCTCTGTTTTATTTATCACAACCACCACCAAAAAAAAGGGACGCACTCACCTGCATATCTCCTAATAGGAGACGTAAAGTGTGTATAGAGTCGTGCTGAGAGACCATAATGATAGAATTCCGGGAGAGTAAGATCTCCACTACAGAAATAGATGGCCTGAATTCGTAAAGAGATGGTTAAAAATCAATGCGCAGATACAAGTACTATAATACTGTCTGCCGTACAAAAACAAAATCTAATCTATTAAAAGCACTGGGTATAATTAGTTAATTACCTGTGTCATGCATCTAGTTGCAAGGATGCGAATCAGTTTATTGAAGTATGGATCATCGCCCTGCATCACAATTTTTTGTACAGATCTACATTAGTGTGTGCGAGAGAGAGAGAGAGAGAGAGAGAGACTAGAAACTACCAAGTAAATGACAAGTCAAAAAATAACATACAACCTAGCAACAAGTTATGCTCCAACCAAAGGTTTTGGTATTGGATTAATACAACATGAAACACCAACGGAAATGCAGAAAGAGAGAATATAGAAAGAACCCAAAACCCCAAATAGGTGGCAGAAGCAGAGTAGGATGGTTCTTTTTGTTATGCCAGTACACATACCATGACATAATGAACTGAGGAACTCACCACAGCATGATCAAGTGAATCCGCTAATGCTTTGGATGTTGACACGTCCAAATTGAGACCAACTGCAGCGGCCATACGAAGCAAAGGTTCAAGCATCTCTTTGGTTGGACTAGGATGGCGTCTGAAAGCAAAATATCAATGAGACTACACAACTATAACTAAAATATACATCTACAGCCCATAAAATTTACACAAAACACATTATATAACTTTCTGGACAGAAGTGTAGAAACTTTATATCCAACTCAAAACCGATTGACAATGAGTAGAGAGGTCCGTCATGTTATGAAGTGATCCCCCATTCCATGCCCAAACAATGTAGGACTACTCTCTAACACCCCCTCTCACGAGCAACCGCATTTAGGACTGTCACGTGTAGCCAATTTTTTTGGCCTATCTTCGTGCGGCCTTTTTTAGGGTCTAAAACCATGGAGTGTGGACTTTCTCAATTTTTAATTTGGGGTGGAATGGGCCCGTTCTGATACCATGTGGAAACTTTATATCCAACTCAACACCGATTGGCAATGAGTAGAGAGGTCTCTCATGTTATTATGTGATCTCACATTCCATACCCAAGCAATGTGGGACTACTCTCTAACAAGAAGTACACCAAAACTTAAATATACTTCTAGAAAATTCTGTTTTGGCATTACGCCAAACTTTTTCAGATAATAAATTGCAGCGCTCCGCTTTAGAAGGCAGTTATTGGAGTGTGCATTTTAGAAATCTAGAATAGAACAAGCACTCTTTATACTCCTGTCTGTCAATATGATGTACTCTTAGATTCTCAAAATGTGTTATGGCACTTTCATCTGTAACACAATCTTAGGAGGGTGCAAATGAAAAGCTAACTCCACTTCAATACTCACCATCAAATCATTCCTACACCCTGATGGTAAAGAAAAAGTAAGCTAGGAAACTTCAATATATACAATTATACATCAAGAGACAGCTCGAGGGGGCCAATGAAAAGTGACTCATTTACCTAAGCAACGAACACAATGGAAAATGTGTCAGGATTTTTTCTGCAACTGAAATATTAGCAGCAAGCATAAACTCCTCCACCATCTGATTTGCTTCTCGAATTTGATACATTCCTGCAGTGGCAGCTCATGCATTATGCATATATTCTCATGGACAAGTAAAGCATGTAAATCCTTCAATCATCCACCGAAAAGCAAAGGAAAAACAAACCTTCAAATATGCATCACTACCCAAAATTTGAATCACATAAACAAGTCAGTCCAAAAGCACAAACCTTTCAGCTCGAAAGATGAAGTAAGGTGTATGCCTTTGGACCTTAACCCAGTTTAATACTGCTCTAAGTTTCTGACTTCCATTAGTGATAGTAGTGTACTTTGTGGCTTTGTCTATACCTTGAGTGAGTCCCCGACACTAAAAGCTCATAAATGGACATCATTAGGGCACTAGCAACAAGTTTTAAACAGCACGGTTTGGACTCATATCTTGAAGGAATTCCAAAGCATGCATGGCAAAATATAATGCACACCCCAAAATGTATGAAGGAAAATTTATTGTCAAGTCACATCTAACATGCATGCTGCTGAAACCTGAAAAACATAAAATTACGAATTACTCAGAAAGCTCACTGTGCGCCAAATGATTGAATATTTGGTGCCGAAGCTGTGCAAATAAATAGCTATATCACTTTATATTCATCCATGGATAAATTCTAGAAATGGTAAAGCCGACCCCCCCTTATTGACAACATATAATCAATTTTACTACATTCAGAACAGTCAAGCCAACGTACCAATATCAAGAGGGTCATGAGTTTCTGTATCAATTTGAAATTTGACCTCAGCAGAGGCAAGTGTCAAGGCTCCTCTATCAATACGCCTCTGCCTCATTACCTGCAAAAGCACCATTCATTCACATTAGCCAACAAGTAATTTCAAAGGGTTTTGAAAGTATCAACCTAAGCATACATACCTTTGCCAATGCATTCATGTTTCTCAAATCTGCAGTTACTGGGTCCATCAAGCGACTACAATAGACAAGTAGATAAGAGGCATCAATATGGAAATTGAAAGAGTGAAATCTTCATAGACAGGAAAAAATTAAAGTGCAGATAACCTAAAGTGAAATAACAGATATGAGCAGACTCAAATATCAACTTTCAACCAAACAAAAGTCCTCTTTGATCTTGGAGGCAGTATGGTTTCAGCGCGGACATGGTAGAAGAGGGTGACGGCATCATACTAATATTATCTTCGAATCGTGTCATTTCATGAGTGTTTCCACACAAACAATATGCGAGGTACTTTGCTCTCAATTCACATTATTCCTCTAGCATAAGATAGAGCATTGTGCCAAGAGTTCGTTATTTGCTGATGCAACATCTAGTGAGCCCTCACTAAAGTACATTTCGGATGGAGAGTTGACTCATGTCTAGCTTGAAAACCAACATTGAACATAATTAGGCAGAACCTTTCGAGCACTCTAAAATTCCAATTTCCGAATATCCTGGAATGTCTTTACTCATGTTACACTTCCACTGATTCTTGTGCGAAGAGAATGAGAATCATGTCTACTGTTCAACTCTTCGCCTTTGAATGAGAGAGTCGTGGTTTAATCAAAATATACAAACCCTGGCCTATTTTGACGTTAAGAAAAGGGGTATAGAACCGCAAGTAATAAAAGGTGGGATAATAGGTTTCATACTGTGACCTAGACTCCCAACCTCCTACCAAATCTTTTGATCGTAAGGGAAATTATTCCAATGGTTCATGGTACCATCTGTGAAAATCCTAGGGAGAACTTGTCACAATGTAGGTGTTTAAAAGCTAGTCGCATACTCAATTGCAAGCATGATTTGACAAGTGGTTTCCGTATTTGCATTCATTACACCTTTTTCACTTGAGCTGCTTTAAATGAAAGGACTAGCAATAAGCTGGTAGTCGAATGGTTTTAGGCGACTAGCAATAGCTGAAGAATTTACTGCAAATATGACCATCCGACCTAAATAATGCTGAATAATATTTTTTTGGGTAAATAATGCTGAATAATATCTTTAGCATAGCTCGCAAGTTTCTTTGCCAAGTACCAAAAAAGGGGGGAATAATATATAAAGATGTCAGATAGAGCACCTATCATCCATCCTCGCTTGAGCTTCGACATATGACAATGCTGCACATGACTTGATAACGCTTTTTGTGTAGCTAGAAGAGATAATCTCTGCCTCAGGTGTCATTTCCTGAAATTTACATAAGTAATGTAAAAACAGAAGGTCCAAACCTTGAGTGCACAAGCAAACACACAAAAGCACAACCCAATGTGAAAGGAAAAAACATATATAGAGCAATACCTATACTTAAGGGCTCAGATCTATGCCAACGCTATTTGGTGATACGATTAAATCAAGTGCAACATGTGAAAACAAGAATGGAAAAAGAGCAGCGTAAGCAGAAAGTAACCTTGGTGAAGGAGATTAATTAACAGGCAAACATGAGCAGTTCCTCACGTAAAGATCTGAAGACAAACTTTTCCTAAATGTGGATCGTTGCAGGTGATGTGGCCTAATATGTGCTTCTCCGAAGATGATAGGCACTTAGATAGTCAACTATCACCGGAGGTGAACAAGAAGAGAATTGAGGAGATCATAGAAGAGAGGGTGGCAATAGAGGTCTGTGGATGCCAAGGAAGGAGTGCCTTGCCTGAGTTAGTTAAGGTTTAGAGGTGGTCAAACCAAGGGATTGCTGGGAATGGCTCACCAGGGACAGGTGGCACCTTTGCCTTGGGGACTATCAACAACCATTCTATTTTAATCAATGTATTTTAACATTGATCGCAGATATACAACACTTCAGAATCACTAGCAAAAGGAAAACGAATGAGAAGAAAACTAAATCATGTAATTGAAAACAACGAATGAGTGAATAAAATTTACCCAGATGACAGAAAATGCTAGTCTCTCCACATCAGCTCGAAGGGAACAAATATCTGCAATATCCAAAAGCTTTTGTGATAATTAGAAACTTTGTACTAACGACCAGCCACAAAACAAATATAATTCTTCACGCGCATGATGTGCAACCAACAAAATCATAATTGAAAAGAAAAATATCACCTTCTGTTAGAGGTTTAGGAAGCATGTCTATTCGCCGCTCAACAAGGTAGACCGATGTGCCTCTTTGGGTAGCCTCGTCGTCAAGTGGACTTCCAGGGTGCACAAAATTTGTAACGTCAGCAATATCTGATTGAATGTTATTAAGGCTCCAATGCTTAACAGAAAAGCTCCACGTCTAACAGAAAAAAGCCACCCTACTGGAACCAATGCTCACACTTACAAGTAAGAGCTTAGACCATAGCACGGGAAAATCTCTCCCTTAATGAAAATCGTAAATAAGAAGAAACGAAGTACTCATCAGCAACAGGTGACAGTTTTGCCCTAATAGTAATCAGCAAGATAGGTAATGGTTTCACCTATAGGAAAATCTTCAAGATAAATAAACACTCAAAGCCAAATAAAAAGTTTCCAATGTAAACCACTCCTCCAAAGTCACTCTCCCAATGATGCCCGAGTTAACTCTTGTCATGTTTAATATTTGCAGTAATGGCATTAACACTTCTGTTAATACCCATACTAGTACTTTTGATTAATGAGCTACAATTATTTCCGACTTATAAACAACAAATGTAAGTGTATCAAAGATCAAAGGATACGAACTCCCACTTCAAAATTTCCATTTGGAAGAGCAGTACAGTGCAATGCATCATCAATGTCCTTGCATCCTACACAGACAGAAGAGTTATTATTGTAGAAAGATGGGCAACAGTCTAGGGTCCATTTGTTTCAACGTAAGACATTTTAAACTGTAAAGTATTCATGTAAAATAGTAGACTGTACTATAAATTTATGTTTTGTGGCCGTACAATCCTCAAATTACTTTCTTTCCGAGGTTTTGATAACAAAATATTACAATCTACTTTTGGGAAGAATGTTACAGGGTTTGGAAGAACATAATGTAAACATAGCAGAATTGGTCCCATCTAATTATCTGTCCCCAAATCTACTTTCAAGATAGATTCAAACATGTGTATTGTTTATATACGAATACGAGCGAGAGAGAGAGAGAGAGAGAGAGAGAGGAATTGAATTGGAGAACTACTCAGAGTACATGGAAATAATTCTCTGATTTAGAGAGGGGAAAGCTTCTTAACACAACACTTTGTACAACAATATACACAACATGTTTATGTGGGGCATTGTATCACTGGGCAATGTAAAATGGCATCTCATTCATTGCCCAATGATACTGTACCACCTAAGCATGTTGTGCATATTATTGTGCGAAGTGTTGTGTTAGCAGTGCACCTCGATGCAGAGATAGGGGGCGCATATCTTTATTGGAGAGAGACAGGTCATAGGTGCATCGACATATGGCGCAAAATATATCCAGCACGTCCTCTTGGAGCCATGGGAGGGAGAAAGTGTGGGAGAGATAGATCCCGCTCATAGTTGTTAACTGACCCACAAATAGACCAGTAAGTTGGTTTTTTCTAATTCCTTGAAAAATATTTTGAATGTGAAACATTTTACCTCACTGTGCTCAACCAAACACAAGAAAACTAGGAAAATATTCACAGAAAAATGTTGTGGTCCAAACAAATGAAGCCTAAACTAAAAGGTCGGTTAAAATAAGTAGAGAATAATATAAAGGAAGAATGAAGGGAAGAGGACTGAATACATCCATAGGTCACATACCTGGAGGGTCAACACTAAAGACACGTAAATGACGCAAATCTTGCCTAATTGGATTTTCCAGATCTTCAGAAGACACGGACCATGGTAATGGAGGCAAGCATGCCAAAACTTGGGAAGAAAATGGTCTGGCGTCAATATCATTCTCTATCAATACAACCTGCAGAAACCAGTTACAATATCACTGAATAAACCGATTCATCAATAATCACCTAGATTTCCTAAAAGCCAGACATTCTAAAACAGTGTCACAGTCAAATGTGAACTGGAACAAGAGACAGTTACATCCCCTACAGGAACGCAAATGATTTGGCCTTCAATATAGTCACCTTAAAAAAAATAACAAGTAATAATAAACGGATGAAAAATCATAATGCGCACCTCACTTTCAGTGTCTCTATCGCCTATTTCTCCTACTGTTCGTACATAATGGCCGGAAGGATATCGGGATAAACAATCCCAAGAATCAACAGCAACAATAATCCTCTTGTCCAGAAGATTTCCAAGTTGTCGAGTTTGAATCCGAATCTTTGGAATCCTGCGATCTTTGGAGACAAATAAAGCATGGGCAACACCACCAGTGCCTGCAGGCATGGGCATTGGCTCCAACGATCCACAATATCTGCAGCATATATAATAAAGTTAAACAACTAGATAAATAACCCAAAAAATTAAAGAAACACGCAACAGATAATGAAGGATATTCTAGCAAAAACAAAACATTTTTTTTAAGATTTAAAAAATAAAAACTGATTCGAGTAACAAAAACTACAAGATAGTTGCTTTCACCATGAAGATGAAAACAAAGGTAAGAAATAATATACCCAAGTACCGAGTAAAGCCCCATTAAACTTACGAGTGCCAGTTCCGTTTTATGACACCAACTACACGACCAGATGGACGAGAAGATTCAGAATTTGCATTTCCCAAAGAACCTTGGATTTGATTAGTAACTCTAGGAGCATCGTCAGCACTGCTTGGAACTAGATGAATACCATCTTCTTCCTCATCCTCTACAAGATAGTTGAAAGTTAATAGAAAGAATTTAGTGTTTGCAAAGCATAGATAGCACACACGTATCTCACACTAACACATGGGATAGGTTAAGACGCAAGCATTAAAACACTGGCTAACACAAATTACATCGAGCATACATCACAGTTCTTGAAAATTAACCAATTTTTTGTCGAAAGAAGAAAGATGACCTTGTTATCCCCAATCGATGGGGGTATGGTATGAGCAGTAATAAAGAACTTTTCAGTAAAGAAATAAGCTTGCACATACAATAATAAATAAGGGCAGTAATATCACGGGTTCATGTCTACAATGCAATATGCGGAATAAGCCAAGAACAAAATGGGTCGCGCTACCAGACCTTCATCAACTATGGACAGAGACTTCTCTTCATGCCATTGTTCTTGAGGCAAAAGTTCCACTGCCACTACATCACCATCAAAAGCCCTATTCATGTTTGCACGCCCATATATAATTATCTCATCTCCAATGCTCTCACTTCCAACATAGGCTTCAAATGGATTGTAACGATTGACACGAAGTTTCCCTTGATGAAAAATCCCACGATGCAAGCCAGCAGTAATCTCTGACATAGGTTTATGCTGAGGCAAAAACAACGGAAAGTAGGAATTTTGTAACTATAGAGCATAACTATTGACAGTAATATAAACACCACCACATATTATAGGGGAAACAATCATCGGTTCAAAATATGCACTTGCGGACAAGAATACCTCACTATAAATGATTTTCTTCTTTGAAGGTCTCATATCTTCAACACCCTCCATGGCTACATCTTCTGAAGGGGCTTGAGCAAGCAGGTCAAGCAATCCAGGTTGACCAAGTGATTTTACATAGGATTCAACTGAAATAAATAAGGATATCAACTGGTCATCCTTTTCCCATACAAGATATACACAGAGTTCATGTAACTCAGCAGGTTAACAATAAGCCAATAGCAGCTACAAGAGACACAAACAATTGTAAATAACCATTAAAGTTGAATGTACTGGTAGACATTGGTTGGAAAAATGAATTATGTGCTGTGATACCTGTCTCAGCAGAAATTCCCTCTTCAGTGGCCTTCCTCTTATTATCCCTATCATTTGTGATTAGTACGATCTTAGTTGCATCACCAAGATGAGTCTGATACCACTGAGCTGCCACACGAATAGCTGAACCACAATTTCTTCCATGTCAGAACTCAAAATCTACAGACATATCAATGCACAAAGAACAAGATTAAAGACCTCAATTTCATTTTATACAGATGCCATCTTACACATATCCCCCTAAAGTACAATCACAAAGAATTTCTACGCCAGAGTGAGTGTACATGTCAGAGATCACACCTACCTTTTTTTCCCATATAACCATGTCTTTCAGCCTTACCGTTCGAATTGAGGTGTTACGATGGAGCAAAGGACATGAAATCTTTACCGAGACTATTCTATGTGCATCATGTCACACAGAGAAACCATCACTGATAAAAAGATGCACGTGTAAGCACTTAATTTATATGGATTTATACTCTTTATACAGCCATATGCCTCTTCATCACAACTATTTATCCATTAAAAGCATTGAAAGGCCTGCAGAGAGTATACATTGGGAACCATTCTAGAGAACTCCTAAATTAGCATTACCCACTTTCACCCACTTGTGTTCCTGTAACAACCATTGCAAAACAACTTCATGCCTTACAACTACTGATTATTAGATGACAAGTGCCCCAAGCTGATGGTGCTACATGAATAGGAGACCTTATAGTGTATACGAGAGACTAGACACCATACAATCTCTTCAATCGCAATAGGACTTTGTCGTCAAAACAATCTAGCCACAAAATAAATTGAGAAAGCAAAGAAATAACCTCTATCATTCCTGTCATTCGGACTTTCGCCAACCATAGCCTTCACATAGGTATCCCTTCAAGGAAAAATAGGTAATCCATCAAGTATTAGGAGCTGTTTTGTTGACTCATACTGTTAAGTTTCAACTACTGCTAATGAAACTCCATAAAAGTCAATAAGACAATGCCAGCACTAGAGCAACATCCACTTTCACATACCAGCATAAACACACTGATTTAGTGAAGGGAAAAAATCCCTAACAGTTCAAAATTCAAATGACGAATGGCCTAGTCTCCAAAATGAGGTCATAAAATAAGTGCAATGACTCGGGCATGAAGAAAACTGAGAGATACCTACTTGTGGTATTCATTAGAGAAAACGAAGAACTTCCTCACAGAGTTGCTGCAGAGAGCTCTAAGTCTATTATAAACTCCAAGATTCTTGTTCTTGACCTCATCAAGAACAACCGATAATATGACAACATCGTCTATTGCTTCATTCTCCAACAAGTCAATCTGAAAAACACGCATTCAAAACCAAACTCAACCTTCAGCCACCTCAAAATACATGAATGACTTTCACAGAATATCTTACACAATCAAAGGAGACTCTTCAACTCTTTTCTTCACTCAAATTTTTTTGCAAGACTACTTGGTTGCTTTTGAATTTACCATTCTATCATGCCATTAATAAAGCTTTCACTCAAACTATACGGCTAAATCTGGGTTTGCCCATTGGAGTATTTGGTATACACTAAATGAAGTTTTAACTCAAACTTCTACTGAAATAAAGTAAAATCACAATGCATACTCCCTCCGTCCAAAAGAATTGTCCAGTCCACAAAACTATAAGTCTATAACTAAAAAAGATGCATTTTAATCAAGAAAAATTCAAACTTTTTTAATGTCACCAAAATAACTCGTTAATAGTTCATATTTAGTAACTAATTATTTTCCTACAAAAAAGTGCATCATGTTCTCGTTTCGCAGACAATCTTTCTTTCCATTCGAAAATTAAGACTTGAAAAGTAGGTGACCTGATTAAGAACGACGTTGGTGTCAACAATTAGAATAGTGGAGGCAGTGGAGCTCAATCGAGCAGCAGAAGAATCACAGACTTTGCAAAACGGAGCTCCACAGTATATATCATCTCTCAAGTAGTGTTCTCTTACTACCTGCATATAATCCAAACGTCATCTTTCAAAACCCTAATTAAACTGAACTGGGTATCAACTGTAACATGAGGAGAAGATGGTGTGATTAGGGTTTAGGGAGAGTGGAAACGTACCTTAACTACTTTCCCCTGCCTCGTTTTTCGGACGAACGATTTGTTCTGCAACATCTTTATCGGATGCTGATTCGCCTCTTTCGCCGGCGATTTTCCGTTCGAGTTCTTCCTCTTCGACGGCGGCGGGTTTTTTTGTGTTCGTTCGAGTTTTATACGATTGAGATATTGGGGCTCTGAGTTTGATTTTGATGGAACGGGTCGGGTACGGGCGGGTAATGACCGTAACCAAAATGTGGAAATTACTCCATGCCCCTTGTTATTTTGAGTAAATACTAAATGGGATCTAACTTTCACAATATTCCACTCGAGTTCCAACACATTTCATCCTCTCTCTTTAAGGAGTGACATTGTTGTTACTTCAAATACTACTGTTGTGTTATTAAGTAGTTTCTTTGATTGGTGATCCAAGGTGTTTGGGCCAATTGCGAACGTTTATACTTTATAATGGAAACAATCTCATCGTCTATTGATGTTTTCTGTGACCTTTGTTTGAATATTGATTTTTTTTTTTTTTTTTGAGCATTGCAATTGTATTTGAGATTGAAAAGCTTTTACCGAATTTACCACCTTGTCACGTGGAATAAATTACAAACTCAACCACATTTTTTTTTTTTTTTTATAAAAAAAACGAACGGTCATTTACATGTCGCGGCACCATCAACCCTTTTATCATTTTCTATGTAAATTTTGTTTAATTGTGTGGTGCCTCGTCTAAAGAGTTATCGTTCTCTCTAAACTTTTTTTTGTTTAGGGCTTTGATCTCCACCTACCGCGGCCTCCATCCACCGTCTCTCGCCTCACTTCCTATCCACATATCCAAAATCAAACTCTCCCAAACGGATGGTTTTCTTCTTTTTTTAGTTTTATTTTCGTTGTTGATGTTTTTTATTTTTCCCTTTATGGGTTCACCTTACCCCCTGTATGGGTGTTTTTTTTTTATTGATTTCATCTATGCTTTTGTGTTTAGGGTCTGAGCTGAGTATCTTTAGGATTCTCTATTGCTAAATAGATGATGGACTCTATGCTAGCACATAGTGTTGGTCTGCTCTGGCAGTACGTGTATGTGAGCCAGTATGCTCTTTGCAGTTACTTGTGTCTTAGATGTTGATAGTTTTGGTTCTTTCAAATATTTGTGATGAAATCTTTGTCTTTATGGCGTTGGTGAAATACATCGCATGTTATAAAAAAAATATGTATGTAAAATTTGTTTTATTTTTTTGCATTTTGCAACACACTAATAAAAGTATACGAATGAATAATTGTGAATAAAAAGATATAAATGTCAAATCATCATTTGTGAGAGGCATTGAAGACTCAGGCCATCTCTAGTGGTGGAGTTAAAAATGTGTTGTTATATGACACAAAAATGTAAAAAGTGGGTCTCATTTATGTGTTGTTATGACAAAATATGTTGTTAAGTTAATGAGTATTGTAGTGGTGTTGTTAAAGTTTTGTTAAAATGTAAAAAATACACAAATATATCTATGTATACACATGTGGCATCTTTCTCTCTCTTACTTTTTTCCTTTTGATCCATTCTCTCTCCTGGTTTTTTCTTCAATGACCAGATATCATGAAGTTCCAACGGCTGGGAGACTTTTGCAAAGGCTACTTCTCCTTTTCCGAAAACTTTTTCCTACTCCTGCTGGAGTGGCAGTTCACACATGCTGTAACATTTTTTGATCTTTGACCCAAACTAACTACACCATTATGGGTCAAAAAAAAGAAAGTGTTAGTTAACTGTGGTAATTATTGACTAATTCTTCCATTTAGCTCCACCACTAGAGATAGCCTGATAATTTAAAATGAACCAATCCATTCAAACTCGGATTGGATTCAATTTAGCAAAGTTACTCGGGATTAGACGTTGACACAAAACAAATAAATTATAATTTATTTTTGAACTCATATACTTGTCTTGATAAGCTTATATAACATGCATATGCCAAGCAATTGAGCTCCACACATTGAAAGCTCTATTGCTCAAATGATATAAAATATAATAGAGATACATCTAATTTCTTTTTTGTTTATCACATTATTCCTTCCTCGATTAAATCCGAACGCATTTGACAAGCCCCATTTTACAAATCCCTTGATCTAAAGCAAGAACATTCTTCTTTTTCGACAACTATATTTATTGATAAAAATATAAATAAAAATGTTTTTTTGGATAATATGACCACAATTTTGTATAAATATTTGAGTACTCTGAAAAACACCAATATCCGAGAGTATAGAACCTCGAGGTAGCTCAACGGGTAACATGGATGGGCATTGCAGTAAATTCAAACATTGACAAAACTTTTGGAAATCCAAACATTTGAGTTCGAAATATGGTAAAACTTTTGGAATCAAGCATGAGAGAGAAATTACTTCTGAAAATCATAGTTATCGCATGAATGACCTGCATTTGATCGGACCCAAAAAAAAATAATAAATGTATACGTAAACTAGGTCGAACACAACTGTCAAAAAAAAAAAGAAGATGAGAATGGTGCAAGAGAATAGTAAATCACTTCTGAAAATCATAGTTATCGCATGAATGACCTGCATTTGATCGGATTGAAAATAATAATAATAAACGTATTCATAAGCTAGGCCGAACACAACTGTCAAACAAGAAAAAAAATAGAGATGATAATGGTGCAAGAGAATAGTAAATCATCAACCAATCAATACCCTATAGAATTTTGGTTTGCATGAGAAAGCCTTCAAACCTTTGATCTTAATTTACAAGAAAAAAGATAGAGATGATAATGGTGCAAGAGAATAGTAAATCATCAACCAATCAATACCCTATAGAATTTTGGTTTGCATGAGAAAGCCTTCAAACCTTTGATCTTAATTTCATAGATTTTACCTTTTCTTTTAATTTTCTGAAATTGGAAGAGAAAAAAGGGAGAGAGAGGGAGAAGGTGGGGAAGGGATGGGAGAGAGAGAGGTTATCGGGGAGGCTGGGCAGTAGGGATGACAACGGGTAGGGTATGGATCGGGGGACCCTATTCTATCTCCCATTCCCAATTGGGGAGTCTTTTACCATCCCCGCTCCAATCCCCACTGGGGATATTAGATAAAACACCAAACCCACATCCCGTTGGATATCGGGGTTTTCCCAAATATATTCATATCCAAACCAAAATATATAAGAAGTCAATAATGAAACCAAAGTGCAAGCCAAATAATTCAGACCAACAAAATATAAAGTAAAAAACTACAAATTATCTTATTTTAACCACTAATGTAGCAAAAATAACAACAATACAATAAAAAACCAATCCAAGCAAACATCAATTTCTAAATTTCATAAAGCAACAAACCAATAAATTATAAAAAATAAAATGAAAGAGCAAAATATAGCAAGAACATCATTTTAGGAACTAGAATTTTTAATGATATTCTTAATATATTATGTAGTTTATAATAGGTATTAATTGACATGATTTGCTCTACAAGTAATTACTTCTATAAGTAAATAATACAGTACTAAAGATTCTTTTCTACCTATATACATATGTATAATTTATGTAGTATATATAATCGGGTACGGGGATTTGGGGGTGGGGGTAACAAAACCATACCCGCTCCATATCCGAGCGGGTATTTTTTAAATCCAACCATACCCACGACTATTGGGGAATTTTTTGAATAAACCCCGCCTCCATATGGGCGGGGTGGGACGGGTATCCATTGGATATGGGGAAATTGTCATCCCTTCTGGACAGTTTTTTTCCAATAAAAAAAAAATGTAGTACGTGGAGAAAGAAAGGAGGCTCCTTATTCATCCTTCTTTTACTCCCAACTCACCCTAATTTTTATCGCAAGCGGGGTGTCTGCTGCGCACCTAGTGTGTTGCACTGTGTAGCACACATCACGGTCGTCCATCTAAAAAATCAATGGTCCGGATTCACTTAAACTTTCTTATCGGTAATAGTATACTTTGACCGGTAAGAAAACATCTGTGAATCTGGACTATTAAAAACACTTTGGACGATTGTGATACTGTGCTGCATGTTGCAGCGCATTAGATGTGCACCAGGCCCCCTTTCAAATTTTATCATCCACTCCTAACCTCAGTTTTTGATACATGGAAGGATGTCGTTCCTCCCCATCTGTTTTCCATATGGCAACCACAGGCAACTCTCACTTTCCATTTGAATTGACGCTGTCACGGAGGGACTTGAAGACAAATCCCAATCCCAACTCTCCCTTTCGATTTTTCTTTGTCTTACCTCTTATTTCTTTCTTTTTTTTCATGAATCCAATATTCTCAGTTAAGGTTTGTTCTAACATGTAGAATTTTTTTTCCTAACTATTTTTCCATAAAAAATTTCAACACATCTTTTTAACTTACAAAGAGTCAGGAAAGAGTTCATATAGAATTTACACACTCTTTCTCATGAGAACATTGAGTTTATTTGTTGTAATGAAATAAAAGTTGTTGGTTGATTATTTTCTTTTATGCTTCTTTTCCATTTTTCACTTTTGGCAAATTGGGTTCATGTGGTTTTCTGTGTTATTATGGGGTTTTCCACTTGTTTATAGTATATTTTTAGTCGATATTTTTTTTCCCTCAGTGCCACCATTTTAGGAGTTCTTGCTACTAATTTCTCCTATTATTTATGCCTCGATTTAATTTTATCTTTTTATGATACAAGCGTTGTGTCTATCGAAGTATAACCAAACCAAGCCTTATGTCTCAATCAATTGGGGTCGGCTACATGAATCCTTTTTCTCCATTGAGCTCTGTCAAGTGCTGTTTCATCGCTTAAACCTAGTATACTCAAATCTTTACATACTACCGCATCTAATGTCAATTTGGGTCTTCCCCTCCCTTGTGCGTTTCTACCCAAAGCTATCATATTCACTCTCTTAACTACTGCATCTGCTGGTCTACGATAGACATGGCCAAACCACCTTAGCCTATTTTCCCTTAACTTCCCCTCTATAGGTGTTACACCTACCATCTCGCGAACTGTTTCATTTCTAATCCAATCTCGTCTAGTCTTACCACACATCCACCTCAACATTTTCATTTCCACTACACTTATCTTGTTCACCTGCTGCTTCTTAATAGGCCAGCATTCTGTCCCGTAAAGCATCGCTGGTCTTAAGGCAGTTCTATAAAAAATTTCCTTTCAATTTTGTGGGTACCCTCTTGTCACACAGTACACTAGTAGCGCTTCTCCACTTAAGCCACCCCACTTGGATCCTATGAGTCACATCATCTGCAATCTCTCCATCTTGACTAATAATAGAGCCTAAATACTTAAAATGGTCCCTCTTTGGTATCTCCGGATCTTGGATCATCACTCTTTCCTCATACGCACTTCTGGTATCACTAAACTTGCAAACCATATACTCACCCTTGTGAACCATTGTTTTTGTTGTACGAGCACAACGCTAGTGTACCTGTACGAGAATGTTAACCCACAGTCCGGATCTATTGTCCGAGAGTTACAGTCCAACATTGGTGTCCAACCCCCAAGAAGCTCACACGTTGCACTCACCCTCTCCCAATTCCACTCTCACAGGCTAAGTTTCTTGTTTGATTTATCTCAAGATTTGATGAAATCACGTTTTGATTTTATCAAATGAGGAGGAGGCAAAAAGCTGAGATTTCATCAACCCTCCTCCTCATTTGATAAAATAAAAAATCAAAGGATGATTTTATCAAATTTTGATAAAATCTTTTGAGAAACTAGGCTTAACAACGTTGGGGCATCCATTCTGATTAATTCCACACCCCAAAACTATTCATTTGTGCTTGCTTGGGCAGTTAAAAAACACACCTACTGAGATTGATTGAGCTGATTTTTCACATGTACATTCAAAATATTTATAAAAGAGACTCGAATAAAATCAGCTCAATCAAATATCAAAATCCGGTACGAGTGTTTCTAAGTTTGGTAGCATGTAGTTTTCAAAACATAAGTTTTTTTTTGGTTCAAAGCTTCATTTGATATGACTCACTCCAGCCCTAGACTCAGATTTTGAACCACTTCCACCACCTACCGCCCGCGCGCCGCAACTCTCTTGAAAAATCAGATCAAGATCTGAAAAAATCAAGCCGCCGCCGTCCTTCCTTCAGGCACCGACAACAGCGAAGTAAACGACGACGGTGACGGTGGTGGATCGACTGTTTTTTGCTACAATGGCGACAACGATGACCGTAGTGACGACGACGACCACCACCTCTCCTCTAGATCGATCTACGTTCTTCTTACCTTCGCCGGTGACGACGACGACGACGGTGGTGGAAGGTGGTCTGACGATTGTCGCCGCCGCAAAGTTACCGTTAGAAATTTGGTTCAAGAGCTTTGTTCTCCCCAAATTTGGAAATTTTTTGAGTAAAGTTTGATTTGGTATAGGTTTGGTTCAAGGACTTGAGGTTGAATTTGAGGATTTTTTTACTCAAATTTGAATTTGGTTCAGGGTTTGATGTAGGGTTGGAAGTACTCTAAGTTCACATTATAAGTTCCCACCCACCCACCCACCCACCCCCCCAAAAAAAATAAAAATAAAATATAGTAAGTTCTTTTTGTTTATCACATTATTCCTTCCTCGATTAAACCCGAATGCATTTGGCAAGTCCGATTTTACAAATCACTTGATCAAAAGCAAGAACATTCTTCTTTTTCGACGACTATATTTATTGATACAAAAATGCATAAAAATCAAATGTTTCTTGGATAACTAATTCCTCTCCTTTTCCCCCATTTTCCCTTTGGGACATTGTTGTTAATTAACACAGCACTAAAAAAATGGGCCTATCCTCATTTGCCACCTCAGGGTGGTGTTCATTTGGGGTGCATATGTGGTGTACCCATATCATTTTTGTAATTAGCATGACCATAGGGGAGCCCTCAAATATATTCGAGCACTCCAAAAAACACCAATCCCCGAAAGTGTAGGACATTAGGCCCCGATTGGCTGGGGGTTAAGGAGGGGGTATAAGTTATACCCCCTATTTTTATCCCGGTCCCACGTCCTTAACCATGGTTTGGGAACCAAAAGAGAACCCGGATAAAATTATACCCCTACCCAAATAATACCCCTTCCCCTCACTAAATAATAACACCCCCCCCCCCGTTATTAATTTATCCCCCCTTATACTCCTGCCAATTTACCAATATAACCCCCGTTATACCCCTGCCTTACCCCTCCCTCCCTCTCATTACTGTATGGCAAACCGAATTGCACCGTAAAATATTTTATGAACTCTTGCTATTTCCTTCGGATAAAAAAATGAAGTACTTTTGCGCATGATTTTTTCATTTTTTTTACACCACATTAAACTACAAATTGAGATCTTTAATTTGATACAAAAAAATTTAAATTTTTTTATACTTGAGAATTTGACATTGTTGGCTTGCTTTGCAATATCCTTTGGATAAAAAAATAAAGTATTTTCACATTAAATTTTTTACTTTTTTTTTTCACCAAATTAAACTACAAATTGAGATCTTTAATTTGATACAAAAAAAAATTAAAATTTTTTATACTTTAGAATTTGACATTGTGGGGAATAACATAAAAATTACTAATTAGTTATTATTAAAAACGTATAATTAGAAAGGAAAAAAAAAGCAAAAAATTAAACATTGAAATATTATTAAAATGAATAATAAAAAATAAAAACTAAATATTTTAATTTTAGATATAACTAATAAAATGAATTATTTATTGAAAAGTATAATTAATTTAATTAGTATTGTGTTTATGTATTTATTTTATCATAAAATCTAATATGACTGTACAAGGGCAAATAAGTCATTTATCAAGTTTTACATCATCCACCCAACTTTATCCCCCCTTTATCACAAATTCATCCAAACCATATACTATTTAATCCCCTTCATAAATGTCATATCACTGTGGGTCCACCCTTACTAAATAATACTCCTTACTATCTTATCTCCCCTTACTATTTAATCCCACCAAAACCTATCCCGCATTCAATCGGGGCCTTAAGGTAGCTTAACGTTTGGATGAGCGAGTTGTAAGACATTTTGAATTTAAAATTTGGCAGGAACCAGGTTTGAGAAAGAAAATCACTTGAGAAAGTCATAGTTATTGCCTTTGATTGAACCGAAAAAAGAATAATAAATGTATGCGTAAGTTGGACCGAACACGACTGTCAAAAAAAAAAAAGTGATAAGAATGGTAACCCAAAATTCCCCAACGAAATCGATTATGTTGACCGCAAGAGAGTAGTAAATCGGTAATTGAAGGGGCACCGACGCCCATGCACAGATAGTGTACAGACCGCATTCGAGGACCCACTTAAATCATTTTTCCGAATGGACCCTAAAAAATCAGCTCAATTTAATATGCGTAAGTGGTTGTTCTAAAATTTTCCTGCATTCTCCCGTTTCATTGCTTCATACAACTCGTATCGGATAAATTTATGCATAAATTTGGCCCGAACACAGCTGGGAAAAAGAAAAAGAAAAGAAAGGATGAGAATGGTAATCCAAACGCCCACCCGCCACAAAATCAACGCCGTTGGTCGCACGACAAATCTCCACATACGCGACCGATTGCAGTAATCTGGCAACCTCGGAGATCCCAAATCCCAAATTCCCAACGAAGCTTCGAATGTTCTTCGTTCCAAAAACCCTCCACTTATCTTATCCTCCATACGGCATCAACTAAAACCCAAATCAAGGATTGGATCAAAGTTCAACCACCGTTTTCGATCTCAAATTTGAATCCCACAAAACCCTTCCACGACAACCCATTCTGGTCTTCCATTTGCCGATGAATCGGAAATTGATCGGCCTCTTATGCATTTTATTACTTATTGTATCTGGGTCTTTGGGTTCGAGTCTGATTGGGAACGATCTCGATGGAATCTCTACTCAGCCGGCCAAGAGGTCTCTGTTATCGGTCTCTAAGTGAGTGCCTCCATTACCTTTTCAAAGCTTTGTTTATCGGGTCTTTCTAACCATCTCCTAGTGTCAATATGATACACATAAGTTAGGATTTCAGTACACATTTCACGGATATCATCGTACCTTGGTTTTAGATAGGGATACACTTTTTCACGCATTATTCACCTCCTTTTGAGCTGTGTTTAGCATTTTCGTTTCTGTTTATTGGGTTATTCCTCGTTGGTTTCTAGTAATAGATAAGTAGAATAGAGGGTTAAGGGTTTATGGGATTGTGGTAGAATAGGTAGAGTATATGGTGTTCTTTAAGATCATGGCATGCTTCGGATGTTATGAGTACTTCTGTATTGCAATTTGCACATAGGCCATGTTTTCGTATGTTTCTATTGTGGACTCTGAAGCTTAACATATTTCCTCCAACCATGATGTGATTAGGTTGTTATTATAAATTTATAACTTATAAGGGCTTCCTGCTGGCATTGGCGGATTCAGGAACTCAACATAGTTGGGCACTTTTTTTTTTTTTGATCAGCATGACAGCATGTTGGGGCACTGATTCATTATAATTTCAGACATAATTTTCAAGCACAATATGATAATGCTACACTAAGATCCGTCACAAAATACAAAAGTTTTGCATCAATTATAATGGACCATTTTGATTACTACCAATCTATGCTCATCAAATGCCTATAGTCAAAATGCCATCTAGCAAAACCTTATCACAGTATGTCCATTATATGTTACTATTCTAAAGGGAACACCCGTTTTGGTTTAGACAAATTTTGAAGCTAGCTCACTTGTTGAATTCTAAAGATAGCCGCTGCTAACATGTTAGAACTGCTGTAAATTAATGCAATTTTTGAGGACACAGCCCTAAATTGAATATGCCATTTGTCTTAATCCCACCCTCACGTTATGGAGTAGAATTTACATGAAGGTTCCCTTTTTCATTATATCCGTATATAGTATATATATTTCTTCTCACACTTGGAACCAATGGAGGGTGGGTTTCCCGTTTCCATTGCTATTGCTCTCCTCCTCATAATGATTTCATCACCATTTATGATTGCTCACTTTCTCCAATAATTTTTTTTTGTTGTGATTTTTGAAATAGATGGATTCACTTACAATTTGGTTTTGTGAAGAAATTGGATTTATATGCTTAAAATTGGGTTTTCATTTGTTTTGTTTGCTTTATTGTTCTCCTGTTGCCTTTGTTTTAAGCCTGAGGGAGTTTAAAAAATTCATGCCTTTATTTGAATCTGGGGAATTTTTTTTGGAGCTGTTTGAACAATTTAGAATATTAGGTAGTCTTAAGGAATTCATGGTTGAAACTTAGTACATTGTTCTATGGGGGGTTAAATGAAAGATACATATACCATAGGGGCGCAAGTGTAGGCACAGGAAATTCCAGGATTGTGAGAATCCAATTTGAGTCCCACATCTGTGGCTTAAGTTGAGGTAAAGTAGTATATATAATGAATCGAGCATTATAACTTGAGGTTAATCTTTTGAGCCACGTGGTTAGGCTAAGAGTTAGTTGGTCAGTTGTGACGGGTCATTATAGGTGGTATCAGAGCTTGCACCAACCGGAAGCGTGAGGCGGGTCCTGCAAGGAGATGTGCTTGGGTGGGCCTGACAAGGCAGGAGGTGATGTGCTTGTAGTGCTTGGACGGGTCCCACATGAGATGAGCTTTAGGAGTTTGATGTGCTTAAGCGGGTACTTGTCTCACATCGCTTGGTGGGTGGAAGTTGTTGGACCTTGGGATGCAATGGGGACGTTGCGATCTAAAGTGGGGGTGATTGTGAGAACCCAATTTGAGAGCCACATCGGTGGCTTAAGTTGAGGTAGAGTATTCTATATAATGAATCAAGCAGCTATATAACTTGAGGTTTACTTTTTAAGCCACCTAGTTAGGCTAAGAATTAACAGGTTAGCTGTGGCGGGTCGTTACACGGGGTGTTCACGTGCGCCCTGGTCCTTGACTAGATCCGCTGGTGTAATATACAATATTACAATCTGTATGCAGTTTTGTGAAAAAAAAAAAAATTCAAAGCATTGATTGATCAATAGAAAGCGCAGTGGTGCAAGCTGAGCACTGAACTGTTATCGGTATTGAAGCTATCCCTCCATGTACCCAGGTTAAAGCCGGGGGATTCACTCCCCCTTGCTAATCTCAGAAAACAAAATGAAATTCAAGCATTGGTCTTCTGCCATAAATAAGTGTACGGCATGTGCGGATGTGTGGTCTTTTTTTACTTGTAATTAGGATTGCTAGGAAAGGGAATTGGGGAAGGACAGGATGGAGCTTGACACAGTGAGACTTGAATGAAGCTATGCTCCTATACAAAGGAACAACAGGCTATGCTCAAATGAAGAACCTTTTATTTATGGGACTATGATAGCCTAATACCTTGATGATTTATGTTTCAGAATGCATGTCCCAAACCATTACACAATTTGTTCTAAATTTGACAATCCAAAGCGACCCCCAATTGTCGTCATGGGTATTTTGTTGAAAGTTATCTTGAGAATTTAAAGTTCGAGTGTTGTAGATTAAACTTTGGATCATGGTATTTTGCAGAACAAGAGATGAAATAAGGGGGTCATAATGCTCACAAAATTATGTTCGTTCATGTTGCCTGAAGGAATAATAAGCATACTTTTGGTGGTTTTGCAGAACAAGAGATGAAATAAGGGGGTCATAATGCTCTCAAAATTATGTTTCGTACATGATTGCCTGGAGGAATAATAAGCATACTTTCTTGGCTCCAATTATTAACAGAAAATCGATCTCAAATTATGATAAACATTAATTGTTTAGAATGAGCCTCTACAAACCTAGTTCTATTGTAGTGTACTTTAGAGATGGTGGCATACCACGTTCCTACACCCATCTGGAACATGATTTCGTAAAAGACTAACACATTTTTTCCCATTGATATGCCAACATCTCAAATGGCTTTATTCTTTATCCTTTTCCCTGCCATTACTGTACTATCTTTGCTCTCTGTTTTATTTTCTTCTTATTATTTTTTGTTGAAACAGAGAGCATGATACTGCACTGGTTGCTGCCTTGGATGGAACAATCCATTTAGTTGAGCCTAAATCTGGGAAAGATTTATGGTCATTTACATCAGGACCATTAATTTACTCTTCGTATCAGGCTTCTGTTGAGCATGATGATGATAAGGAGAACATTTCCCGACTTGGCAGTTTCTTCATAGATTGCGGGGATGACTGGGCATTGTATATGAATGATGCCTTTGGTAAAAGGGTATGTCAGCAAATGTCTCTATATTTCACGTTGATGCTTTCCTGAAGTTATGTAGTCCTTAGATTCAAGATTGGTAGACAGACTCCGTCTGCCAGGTTATGCTAAGAGGTAGTTGCCTGTTGCCCTATATAGCCTGATTCACCCTAGCCCATTACTCATCTATTTTTGTCTGACATCAATGGAGATGGTTAACTTTTATCTTGATTGGGAAAGGTTCATTGTTTGGTGGCTTATGTTATATATCTGCTCATAATTGGAGTACTAATTACACTGTCAATGCCTATTTACTTGGACTCGAGTACGGGCGTCAGGTGCGGGTATGTATCTAGGTGTCGGATTCAACTATTTCTCATTTCAAGGACACGGGGACACGGCAAAATAATCAATTTTTTATCTATTTTTCGTGTATTTTCTTACGTAAAATGGTGCTTTAAGGTTGTGTAGGGCATTTCATGGATATTAAGAGAGGTTTATGCATACTTCCATGATAAACTCGAATTACAATTAGGTTTTCTATAGAAGTGTCTTACTAAACTTATCAGACGCATATCCCACACCCTTATCCGAGTGTTGAGTGTCCGACACGGGTACTTTATAACATTACAAGAGTCCGCATAACATAGGACTCAATGCATATTGCACAAATCAGAGGCGAGGCCCTGTTCAGATTGTATACTCAAATTCTCGACTCTCGAGTGATTATAGACTATCATTCTGTCTTTTTTTCCCCTTCATGGGGTTGTGAATTACTTTCGTCATAATCACTTAAATGGGTGAATTCTCGTTTCCTTCCTTATGTCTCAGAAACTCAAAGAAACTGTTGAAGAGTTTATCAGCAATACTCCACTCATAGCAGAAGATGGAGGAGTTGTACTTGGGTCAAAGAAGACTACTGTGTTTCTGGTTGATGCTAAGACTGGAAGGCTAATTTACACTTACAAGATGTCTGATGTTCCATCCACATCACAGAGCAATGGTGAAAACAGTGTATTAAACAGTACTACCTTTGATGAACTGAGACAGTCAGGTTCTTTGAATCTTAAGCCTGATGAGCTTCCTCTTTACATCACAAGAACTGATTACTCACTGAAGTCTTTCGCTCTAAATACGGACAAAGTTCTTTGGAACATGACAGTAGCTGAAATTGGGGCTGCTTTCCTTTGTCAAGACACTGAGAATTCATTTAATGGGGCTCTCTCCGATTCTGAATCTGAATTTCCTTCTGAACCTGGGGTTAACTTCAGTATGCCATTGCCATGTCAATCAAAGGCTGTTGTATACCGCTTTCGCCGTCATAATATGCTAGGACCATCTTATAAACCTAACATGCTGCCTGAGGCTCACGATGAAGATATGATGCTTCCAGAGTCCAATTCAGACCGTGTGCTTCATTGGCAGCCTCCCAAGGTTGATAAATTAACAGGACCGCATCATAATGACGAGATACTTTCACTGCCTGCTCCAAATCTTTTAATTCCTTCACAACATGATGTCAATTCATTTATGGTATCTCATAACAACGACATTGATCTAGGGTCATCAGTGGCTCAAATGACTGAGAGCTCGGGGATCTCTGGTACGCAAGATGTGAAAATGAGAGGCAGTGGTGGACTAAATATGGTTTCTAAAGGTTCTAGTGGATATTCTCTTATTTCTTTCGTAATCACTACTGCATGCCTTGTCCCCTGCCTTTATTTTTTAATGGCTAGGAAAGACAGTGAGGGGAATAAGCAGCCCAATGACTTAAATGCAAGGACCGTGACTTCAAAAAGAAAGAAAATTCGGAAGTCAGGAAAAAATAATGGCCGCACCTCATCTGGTGATGGATCTGATGAGAGATCATGGTTCCAACTCAATCAAGGAATGGATGAAAGTGTAGATGGACGCACGATTGGTAAACTTTTTGTCTTCAATAAAGAGATTGCTAAGGGAAGCAATGGTACCATTGTACTTGAGGGAATTTATGAAGGTCGTCCAGTTGCTGTGAAACGTCTTGTCAAGGCCCATCACGATGTTGCTTTCAAAGAAATCCAGAATCTTATTGCATCGGATAGACATCCAAATATTGTTCGATGGTATGGAGTTGAATCAGACCAAGATTTCGTGTATCTATCACTGGAGCGTTGCAATTGCAGCTTAAGTGATTTAATTCAGACGCATTTGGATGATTCTGAAAAGCCAACTGTTGGTGAAGACCAAGCTACGGAAGTTAAGATAGAGTATAAAATCCGTTTGGAATCAATGGAGGGCACTGTGCCGGAAGTTCAATTGTGGAAAGACAATGGCTATCCTTCACCTATATTGTTGAAATTGATGAGGTTAGTCTAAATTTTTTGTGATGCCGTTAGATTATGCACTAGATCTGTCACCATCTCATGCTGAGTATGCCTCTTTTATTTTTTTATTAGGTTGTCATTATTCCTTTTGTTTTTTCATCCACAAGAATAGTGCCGCCGAATCCTTGAAGCTTGTTGTTCCTGGGTAGAATTCCATTTGATGCTCATTTTGAATAAAGATTGTGTTACTTATAAGAGTGGAGGTATCTGATCCTTAAAGGCCATGACGCTTTGTCATCATCCATGTGCGGGAATCTTTTTGATATTTTTTCATTTTTCTAGTAGTGGATAACCTTTAATCCCTTGCATAATACTACAATATTTCCGGTCCATTTCCAGAAAGGGGAACATTTGCACTAACGGGCCCAAGCCCTTCTGATACTGGAATTCGATTTGACTGAGTCGATCTACTTTTATTAGACTGGAACTATTTCATTGTTTTCTGCATTGAATATGGAACGGAATCATATTTCCATGGGTACATGTGATGAGAATAATATATTGCTAGTGCAGATAGAGTAGGATTTCGTGAGCTGATTATATTTTAAGATTTAAGACTTGTTGACTTAAAATACAATTCGTAAAAGGAGGCATTGTGCAATGTCCCATGCATTTTTTAAGTCAATCTTAATTCCCACATAAGGTCAGCAGCCAGAACTATTTGCAATTCTTAAAAAACCATGAGAATTAATGACTGGATATGTGGGCTACATCAAGAATGCCAAAGCCAGCACTATAATCATACGTTCCTATGGCAAGTTTAATAATGCAGTTATAAGTTTGTGCTAGACTAATTACCCAAAAAAAAAAAAAAAATTTATGCTAGACTCCCTTGTTGATCTTTTCAATCACGTAGATACTATTAAATTTGTCCTTATTTAATCAGGCATCTCATTATTTGCTTGATATAATTGTATTTCCTTTTGTAAAATAGGGATGTGGTTTCTGGGCTTGTGCATTTGCATGAATTGGGGATAATTCATCGAGACTTAAAGCCTCAAAATGTGCTGATCATTAAAGGAAGATCTTTATGTGCAAAGCTTTCTGATATGGGCATCAGCAAACGTCTTGTTGGGGATATGTCTTCCTTAGGCCACCATGCTACTGGCAAGTATTCTTGAATCTTGACTAGTTATTATGGCAGCAACTGCATATATCCTCCATTTAGTGTGCATTTGAAGATTTTTGGTCGGATGGAATCTGCCACTTGATTTGCTTCGCGCGTTTTAAACCTTTATGTAGCCAACTGTTTTGATTTCTGGCTTGTGTACATCAACTTCTGATAAAAAAATTTCCAGTACCCCTAATATTGTGGTAATTTACGACTTATAAAGGATGGCCTCTTGGCTTCTAGAATTTTTTTTAGTTGCCAGTATTCTCTAGATTGCATGATCCTGCTTGTTTCCCATAAACTATTGGTAGCCTCACTTCAAGTTATCAGATATGCAAATGGTGGTTACTACAGTTCAACTCTAAAATCATCGTGTTTGATTTTTATTCATATATATTGTCTAGGAAATGTTGACCACCACCCCATGGTATACATTTAAGTTCTATGCGGTATATTGTTTCTTCATATAAATGACCTAGCTTCACTATTTTTCAGTATTTAATTTCATTAGGCGTTACAGGTTATGGAAGTTCGGGTTGGCAAGCTCCCGAACAGCTTCTTCATGGGCGCCAAACGCGTGCTGTTGATATGTTCAGCTTAGGTTGCGTCCTCTTTTACTGTATTACCGGTGGTAGACATCCGTTTGGTGACCGTCTTGAGCGTGACATCAATATTGTGAAGAACAAAGCTGATCTCTTCTTAGTGGAGTATAATCCTGAAGCTGTGGATTTGTTATCCAGTTTATTGGATCCTGATGCTGAATTAAGGTAAGAAATAAGGAGTTTGTTACCTTGATGACTACAGGGCAATACTTACGACTTGTTGCCTCGTTGATATATTATCCTCTGTGCCATTTGGAGGTGCTAAGCTTTTTCCTGTTTTTTCTTTGAAGACTGACCACTAAGGCTATGTTGAGATGTCTAAAAAGTTGGGTTTTTTACTTTCGGAGGGAAAAAGAAACAGCTAAAAAGGAAAAAAGATAAAGTTGTCTGGGCTAAAATGTCTAGCGTTTTTCTGAATTTTTGCTAGAGTGACTAAACCAAGCTAATCTATCTGGGCTGAAAAGTTGAGTTTTTTTGCCAAGATAGAATGATAAATAGACAGGCGTTTTGTGTTGTTTAGAATAAAACAGACTAAAATAGACAACCAAAACAAGGTCTAATCTGTTTCATGGAGTTTACAAGCTTAAAAGACCATTATACTCCCATTTTAGAATTCCTAAAAGTTTCTTTGTCCAATGAAAAGAGTGTAACAAAATTCTTTGTAAAAATCTCAAAATAAGCAATAGAAAGGACTATGAAAAAGATTATGAAAGCCATTCCAGTTTGAAAAAAGGGAGGAAAAAAAAAACTCTTATTATTTAGAGAGAGATTGATAGATTTATTATTTAGAGATAGAGATAGATCAACAGATCTATTATTTAGAGATAAATTCCTTAAGTGATGCAAGGCACATTCCAACTGTGTAGTTGAGTATAGTTACGACAGCTTTTACTATTAGTACTCGGATTTTATTGGCTTTTGCAGGTTTCTTGGTTCTTTTTCCTTGAGTTCATTTTTCCAAAACACATTTTGTCAGATCTAGTTAATTCTTGCAGGCCCAAGGCTTCAGAGGTGTTTAATCATCCCTTCTTTTGGGATTCTGAGATGAGATTATCATTTTTCCGTGACGCGAGCGACAGGGTAGAGCTGGAAGACAGGGAAGCCAACTCTGATCTTTTAAAAGCATTAGAAAGCACCGCTCCCCTGGCCTTAGGCACAAAATGGGATGAAAAGATGGAACCTCCATTCCTTAAGAACATTGGAAAATACAGGCGGTACAAGTTTGACAGTGTTCGTGACTTACTACGAGTCATGCGGAACAAACTGAATCATTATAGAGAACTTCCTGTTGAAATTCAGGTTCATTTCTCACACCAACACTTCTGAAAGCTATCTAAATTCGTAAATATGTCCGGATATTTGACAATTGAGTTCCCTTTAAAACTGTGACTACGGCAAGCATCGTATTTGTCATGCTTTTACACTTTCTTTATCATATGGGTATTGGTGCCCCTACCAATCTCTTAAGATTTCGAGGATCAGTCTTGTCATTCCATTGTAGGCGATATGAGTTTGATTAGTGGTATTCGTTTCAGGAAATTCTAGGACCGGTACCTGAAGGATTTGATGGCTATTTTGGAAGCCGGTTTCCGAAATTATTGATGGAAGTATACAGAGTCATGCACAAGTACTGTAGGGAGGAAGAAGGGTTTAACAAGTACTTCAAAAGCAGTTGAGATTGAGTTTGTGCTTCAATAGAGTACTTGCAATTGTGGAATGCACAGTAGTGTGTCCGACTGATTAATGTATGCGTGATCGTAATCGATCATCACTTCTAACTCGTGTAGAAATGTAAATATGGCCGTACACGGATTATGATTGAAGTTGATAATTAATCTTACTTACATTTATAGACCCGAGTTCGCTCAAAGTGCACTCTGATTTCTGTTTTTAGCCGTTCATCTGGTGTTTTTGGTTACTAAAAATTTCACCATGCTGCACTCTGGGGTTTGATTGACTAATTATTTCTGTGTTGGTTTCCCTCTCTGCTAGAATCCAGTCCGTTTGGCACGCTAGGAGAAAAAAGAAGAAAAGATTAGGAGGAGAAAAAGATATAGGATAGTGGTATCTTTCGATCTGGTGAGATGAAATCTGGGCCATCCATCGGGCAACGGACGGCCCAGATATGCATAGCACGGTGCCTTGTGGTGGCTGCACAACGGCGACCCCCCTACCCTTGTCTGGCTACTAATTTAGAAGAAAAATGAAGGGAAAGGATTGTGTTATTCTCTTTTGCTTGGGTGTTTGGTAGCTCTATTTTTGGCTTTTCGCATTTTTTACTTTTTGGCAAAAAGATAAACTAAAGAATTGGTGTGACCGTGTAAGGTCCATTATAACTGCTACTCAATCGGCCAAAAAAAACAAAGGGAGTGTCATTTCACAAGCCGCTACATGATCGCTTAAAAAAAGAAGTTGCATAAAAAAAAAGAAAGATTGCATCATTAGACAACACGCCCTAATTGTTCTGAATTAAATATTCGTCAGACATATAATCGATGTGGTATCTTTAATGTCATTACTGTTGTCCGATAAGATCATTTATTTGCGAGATTATATTGGCTGTGTTCGTTTCACAGTTTTGGCCCAGTTTTGTGTCATTTCTGTTTTGCTTACATCATCACTTTTCTCCCTTTTCTCTCTATCTCTCTCCACTTATTACACCTGCTTACATCATCAAAACTAAACAGTACAAAACAAAACTTGCTAACCGAACAAGGCCATTATATTTCTTTCTTATAGGTAGCCCATTAAAGTGCATTTTTTCTTAGCTAGCTAACTAAATTCTTAACACATAAAATAGAGCTCCACATGTGCTTAGGTATACACTTTAGCAAACATTTTTCAGATTCTTTGGCAGCTAGAGAGATCATTACCTAAACATTACGGTGTGTCGCTCGACTAAATGGAGAGATTCAGAAAGTGGGTTTTACCTTTTCTCCTCCTCTCTCTCCACTATCCAGAAAGTGTTTTGGGAGGGAAGCGGGAATGGTGCAATGCACTTAAAGCCTTGCACCGTGCATCATGTATCTAAACCATTCAACAGTGTTTTCAACGGTAGGGATTTAAATAAACTCTTCCATGGAAGAGTTTATTGAAAGAGTTTTTTTAAATCCCTACCATTGAAAACACTTTTGGACGACTGAAATGCTGCACTGCATGGTCCCAGTCCTGTTTTGGGAGGGTTTAGTTGTTTTTCTTTCTGTTGTTCTCTCTCCATTGAAAACACTTTTGCATGCTGCACTATTCTTCCACTACTAATTCAACACAGATCAACACGAAATGTCTAGTTACCAAAAGCCCTTCCAGAGGACAGCTTTGATTTCAGTTGAAGTGCAAATTCAGAAGGTCACCCAACATCCATATGCATGACATGCCCAGTTCACTTAGGTCCCTTTTTTTTTTTTTTTTTCCTAACTCAGGTGTCCGGTCAACTGACGACCATCTCGATTTATTCATTTGGGACCAATGCAACCGTCCACTAGCGGAGGGCCCAATTAAAGCTAGTGCAGAGTTCACCTAGGCCCTTCAGGCAACCATCATACACATAGATAAATACATTTCATTTGCCACACTTGAATATGTACCCTATAGGCGGATTCCCCGGTTACAAATGACAGATCCAGAGGATCAATATGGTTTACACTTATGGTATAACTAAAATCCACTTCTTGATTTGTGACATGCGAAAAGTAACACGAAAAATGGTTCATGGAAGTATTAAACTTAGACACCAGAACCGAAACTAACACTTCTGTTTGAAGCCATTTCTATATTTCTCTTAGAAGAAGCAATTTCTGAATTAGTACTTCCGTCATTGCCCCTATTCGAACCCCTCTCCAACTGTCTTCTCTTGGACCGGTTTTGCACTGATTCTTCTTTCTCATCAACAAACATAAGAAACGTCTGAAAATGTGATGACCGTGAGCTTCCCAAAGATTCTGACACCTCTGCAGAATAATGGCGGATGTACTGTCGTACTATCAGTGCAAAGTACACGAAAAGAGCAAGTAAACAAGCCACTCCACAGATAAGGAAGAGTCCTGAAAAGCTCTTGAGTTGGAGGTAGTCCACTTCTAGCTTTGCGCCTTGGGAACTGCACGCGCTACTCATAAGCCACTTGTCATGTATTCGTTGGAGTTCCCCATTTTCTGACAGTTTTAGAATGGCAGTTGACATGTCAACTGCCAAAGGCGAGTCCCTTGGAAAGGCCTGATAAGAAGCAAATAGCAAAATCAAAATAAGTTGATATCTGTCAGCAAGAAGTTTCCTTTCCCTGCTCATTCAATGAAGTTGTGATGACTTGCGGACACTACAGAAAATACACCGGGACTTATTCGAAGAGATACAAAGAAACTTCATGTTTAAAGCTTATCTTTTTTTTAGTGAAGCTTAATATCCTTTAAAAAAAAAAAAAAAAAAACTTAATAAAGGAAATCTTAAACTCAATGTTGAAATCCATAAGTATCAAAACTAAGTTAAAAGGTGTACTTAATGAATTATTAATGTCAAATCACTTCATTTGGAAGCCATATTTACTGAAACGGAGCGGATGGTTACTAAAGAATAACTTACAAATCCCCATCCATTTTTGGTGAACTCTTGACCTACTATACTGAATTCGCAACGGGAAGAGAGGAAGAGTTCTATATATGCCCTCTCATCAACCAATGCAGCGACACCACCGTTCTTAGGGCCCTTTTTCAAGGCTTCAGCATAGTCTTCTGGGGAGTTGAGAGCAATGAGTCTGGACTCTTGAATGCCAAGTTCACTGATTAGATAGTTGCGAGCAAATGAACCCTGTTGGTAGCCGATGGGGTCTTTTGTTTTTCGTAAAGTTTCAATCCCTTTAATGGGTGAAGAAAGCTGTTCTACTGTGAGGATTGAGGTTAGACTTGCAGTGTAGCTGGAAGTTATTATTAGAACCACAAATAGCCATATGAGAAGCACTAGACGACCGAGAGTACTTATCGTGTTTTCTCCTGCATTAAAAAGAAAATACGGGAATCAATGTAACTGAAGTTTCTTGAAGCAAGTGAAACTAAAGGCCGCCATTGGATCATGGATTTGTGGAGGGATTTATGGAGTAAAGGAAAAGATTAGCAGATAGTGTAGCGAAGAAGCTAAATTTATACATGTAGTTCCTTGGTTTTGCCCTTTCACTAGTTGGTATCTGCTGATTAGCTTGATATATATTCTTGGTCCCATTTCCTAAAAACTTAAGCTTTTGGGACAGTTGGTAACTCAACACGGTATCAGAGCTCAAGTTGGGAGAGGTCTTGGGTTCAAGTCTCTCCATTTGCATTCTGCTTCTCCCATTGGCATTCCTAACAGCTAAAGCTTTTGGGACAGTTGGTAACTTAACAATGTCCCTCCACAACTCTATGATCCATAGATAGCCTTATAAAACTAGTGACATAGTACTTACTGTGGGAACCAAACAAAGTTGAAAAGCTAAACCTGCAAAGTGGAAGCAAAAAGTAATCAATGGACTAGGATAATATGATTAACTTGGACAAATGCAGATCATCGAAGAAGAAGAAAGAAAAGTAGAGACTGCTACCATAAACAAAATTTTCAGTACTCGTGAAAATGTTTGTTGCTCTGAACGTGGGTTAACAATAATATATCAATCTGTTTGAAACAGATTACTCTCAACAACATTTACTAGCAAAAAACTAATTAACTCTCGGAATCTCCTAATGTAATTGAGCAATATTTGTTTAGGAATTTATGTTGCGTACCATATAATAGTCAAGATTTGCTTCTTAGGAGGGCCACGAAAGTCATCGTTCAACCTATGCTCCAAAATCCAAACAATTGCGCCCACAAGTAGGAGAAAAGCACCTGTGACGATCCACATGTTTCTAGAAAACGGCCTCAAGAAAGCCCAAGTACTAGAGTTCAACTTCTTAACCGGTGCAACCACAACTAGCCCAGACTCAATATATGGCTGCGTAAAATCCACCATTCTTGTTCTATTAGTGATGATCGCAATGTCACCTATTGCTGCATCATATACCTACAAGAGAGCAAAAAACAGGGAATTAAGAATAAACTGGACGTGTAGGCTGTGTTTTGATCATGAAATTTTGGAGGTACTTATGGCGGGAAAAGAAAAGGTAAAAAAAGAAATAAGAAAAAATTCAAATATGTAGGTAAATTCATCACTGGTGAACTCAACCAATCTATGATCAAAACGCAGTTTAGGTAAAATAATGAGAATATTATAACTCATACTCACACCGGCTGTGATCAAGCGCACAAGGTCTGTGCAGCTAGGGTTCTTAATACCATCTCCAAAGGGTATCAACTTATATGGGAGAGCATAAGGCAACAAGTTCACTGCAGCAGTGAAAACATCAATGCAGTACCCTTTGAACATATCAGTCCCTGGAACTTTGTCTATAAATTCGAGAAAGCTAACTCGTTTTGGGACTCCAATTCTCAACACCCTTCCATTGTTTGGAAAAACCCATCCGCGGGGTATCTCTGTAGTTTGTCCAGGCCATATCACAGGGTATAGATTTTGATTTGAACTGGAACGATTAGGTGGTTTTGAATAGAGTTTGTCCGGAGACAAAACTGATAAGCCAGAATAATTAGACCAATAACCGATGGTCCTAACTCCCGTGCCAATCACATTGACCACTTCATACGCAGGGCGAAAGAGAGACCTGTCGGCAGAAAACCTTATATTCCCTGTTAAACCAGTCAAATTTACATTTAAAATATTGTCAAGTAATAACTTTCCTCCATCAAAGATATGCATAGCATCTAGATGCAGAATCCCTCCATTTAGCTCACTTAACCTTGAATCATTCGAAAAGGAGATACTTCCACCTTGACTAAAAAAAGCATCAATAGCATGTGCAAGTAGCCAAACAGTGTCATAGGCATATAAACCATAGGTATTCAACCCAAAAGGGCCGTTTTCCATTTGGTCACCTGTCAAGTTTTTCCAACGAGAGACGAAGTTTCTTTTTTGTTCCGAATCTGGCGTGTACATACGCAATGTAATAACTCCTTGGATATTTTCCATTGATTCTGAAGAAAGGGGAGAATTAGTGTCCAAAACAGTAGTGAGCCAATTTGTGGCTATCCAAACATACCCATTATCCATCATCCCCAGATATTTTGCCACAGAAAGAACATCTAGACCCCAAGTTGGATAAGTGTGAAGAACAAGAATACGGGACTCAGTCAAAGCCACCTTAACCAAAACATCCATGATCTCAGTTCGTGTAGCTTCAGGGTCCAAAGGCGCCTTGTAAGAGATCTGACATCGTTTTGTTGCAAGTTCATCTGATAATGCAGCTATTCCGTTCCTCCCAAAATCATCATCAGCATAAATTGCAATTACTTGTCTCCATTCATAGTGCTCAACTATATCTGCTATTGCAGCCATCTGAAACAGATCATTCTGTGTAGTTCTCACGAAGAATGGATACTGCAGTGAAGACAAGGTGGGGTCTGTAGCTGCGAAGGATAAAAGGGGGACTTGGAGCTCGTTTGTCATAGGGGAAATCATATGAGCTGTAACAGCAGATTGGGGGCCAATGATGGCCACGGTATCGCTCTCCATGAACTGCAATGCTGTTATCAGTGACAAAGATGAAATATTAAAACTTAGTTTCGATGAGTGCTTTTGGAATGAAGAGATTTGAGGTTGAACTCCATATTGCATAGGGTTTAACTACCAGAGCTGGACTGGTACTTCTACTGGGGAGGATTGAATGGAGATACTAAATAGTATATATTTTCCGATGCATGCACGAGGAGGATCATCTAAGAAAGGATTACAAATAACTATAATCACAAGCTTGGTTCAATCCATCAATGTAAAGTTCTTACATTCATTATTGATACGCAAACCTAAAATACGAAATTGGATTGAAGGATAAATTGAGGGTTCATCGACTAAATTCTTTCTTACATCTAAAGATCCACTCATTTCAAATCCGTAAATCTGAGCACACTTAACAATTATGGGGGAAAACTGAGATTCCGAGTCACTTGCCAAGAATCTACATTACAACGACTTAGATAAGGGTGTTGTTTTGATAACCGGATGTCTGGGCCCAAGACTAATTCCGGGGCCCCTGGAGGTAACGACCAGGCATAACCCCCAATGGCTCCAAGAGTTTGCTAGCAAGGAGAATCGAACCTGAGACCTTAGGTGGGAGCAAACCCCTAAGTCCCAAGACTTAGATAAGGGTGTTGAGTAAGGGTATGTGTTCTCGTATCCGACACACATAGTTCTTTTCTCAATTACACTGGACATGCACAATATCTGCATTTCTTAGTATATATCTTTCATTTTCTTAAGGTAAATTGTGTTTACTTAGTGCCATAGACCATTTCATGCAAAACATTAGAGTTTTATACATGGGTAAACCATAAGATTAAATACCAAATGTGTTTTTTAGGTTAGAACCCAACTAAAACCCATTGGACACAATGTCCCATGCCCTAAATCAAGTGTCCCAAGTGGCCAACATTAATACAACAATAACAGTACACATGTAGTCCCCAATTAATGGGTGGGTGGGTGGGTGGGGTGGGGGGGATTGGAAACAGACCTAACGTTTGGCAGATGTACATAGTAGCTGCTCTAAAAAAATTCTACCACTGAAATAGTGGCTTATACGTAATGTCCGACATCGACACTTTAATCATTTCAAAGAGTCCATGTAACATAGTACTCCACATGAGGAAAGTGCTTACCCTCGGCAAAGGCCAGAAATCCACTGAAATTCGCATCGTGTGTAAGTAATTTCAACTTAGTTCCTCCAAGAATTGCTGGATTGGAATTCACATCTTCAATAGCAGCATCTATAGCAACTTTCGCAACCTTTCCTATTGCAGTATTGACAGTCAATATACACCCAATGTTCACTTCTTCAGGTCTATTAGAAGAACTTGTACTATCCCCATTTGAGAATTTGCCATTGTTGAAAACCAATAATACAAATACCAATATTATCTTCATTGTGAACGGTTTAATTATCAAACCCCCAAAATCTCAACCTGTAAAATAAATAAAACAGAATCAGAGTCTTGGTTGGAATTTCCAAATCCCAGAATGAAAAATGCTAAAAGACTTGTCAAATTGATATAATTTCTGAAATTTCCAAACCAAACAATTTTGTAAGAAAATTCCGAGACTAGTAAACAAAGATTGTTGGGATATGTACGTACACTATTGCATGGACAGTATCAAAATGAAGACTTCAAGCTCTAAAATTGCTTTCACAGAAACAAGAAATGGCAAGAAAACCAGAACTATGCATAACTTAACAGTAAAACATACCCATCAGAATCCTAGCAAACAGGAACTCAAAGCTTTCAGCTCAATCAAATATTCAAGAAAATACAAACAATGCTTGGTTAAATTTGCAAAACAAGAAAAACCCACCATTTTGATTGAAAATAATGAACTTGTGTGAAAGGAGGTCCAGCTTCTGTGAAAGGAATGAAGTAAACAGCAAAGCCAATAAAGAATTATAAATGGTAAAGTAGAAGAAAAAGGCATGTCCGTTGGAGAAGGAAAAGGTGGTGCAGAAATTGTAAGTATGAGAATAGATATGTGTTATGTGGTGTAGGAGCGAGAAAAGCACTTACAGAGAGGCGTTGGAAGAAAGCAGGCCCAGCCATTCAGAAGATAAAGAGCCACTGAGCCACTGAAAAAAAGAAAGCACTTGCGTGCCTTTAAAAATCCCAAACAAAAAGCAAGGAAATTGTTGATAACAAAAAGCAAGGAAATTAGGAAAAAAATGTACTCATAAAAGACAAAAAGCAATTCAATGCAGGTAAAATGTGCGAATTGAACCAAGGTACATAGGCAGGATTTGAGGGTGGGCTGGTCGAACATTACAATCATTGAGTTTGGTTTTGAAATATATTTTTGAAATAGTGTTTGATTTGATTTTTTTAAATGGTTGTTGGGGTAATGATTAGATAGAGAAATAAGAGTAACAATTAGAGAGAATGATAAACGGAGAGAAATGAGAGTAATGATAAACGACAAGGATAATGGATGAGAGATGAATACAAGTAATGAGTGGAGAGAGAAGAAAAGTAGGGGGGGGAATTTTTTGGATTTTTTTTTTAAGAAATAGAAACCAAACTAAAATTTTGAACACACAAAAGTCATTAGTCTCGACAAGATCAGTGTAAAAATGAAAAATTGAAATAGTTATCTTTATTTCCCGATTTCTTTTCTAAAAGTGTTAGAAGTAATTGATGTATTCTGAAGAGATGACTTGTCTGAAAATTGGTGTTTAGCTCTTTAAGGAGTATGACGAAAAACTAAATAAAAGACAATAAAAATCAAATAATACCGACTATTATTAAAACAAATAAATTTTAGGCCAAACACTTAAGTTAAGCCAAACTGACAACCAATTTAAACTCATGCGAGAGTTCCAAATGAATTCTTCCATTCAGAACTCTTGCACACAAAAAAACCAGCGAACAAAGTGCAAACGCATTTTATTCATGTATATATATTCTGTTTAGTGTTGTTTTCATGGACCCACCCACCAGAAGCATACATGATACATGTGCCTAACTGCCTATACGATGAATTTAATTCTGATTCTCTATGTCAGGGGGCGGCTGAATTATTATGCATTATTAAAGACTCGCTTTCGGTACGGTTCCGATGAGTTGTTCTTAACTAAGCCACTGTCTATGAGTCGCTGGCATGGGACTCTGCCTAAGGGTGGTTGTGCCCTCAAAATCGGCATCATCTCGAGTTAAAAAAAAAATTGATTCGTACTGTTTACTGTATAGAGCTTGACGAGTAAAATAAAATTAATAAAAAAAATAACTCGATCGAATATTAGTAACTTAGTAGACAAACTACGTTTGTCGATGATATAATTTTTCTAACATTTATAGTTGTCAAAAAATGTGGTTCGAATATTGATATTCGGTCAACTTGTTTTTTTGCAAGTTTGTTCTACGCGTCAAGCTCTACAAAAATGAACGGTTCAAATCACATTTTTTTGAATCGGAACAAGCACGTTAGACTTTTCTTTACATGTACAATAATTTTATTTTATCAAAACCCTTAATTGCCGAATGAACGACTGTAATTGCTTATTACAAGGGTGCCGTCCCCGGTTCCTAGCAGCCCCACCCCACCTTCCTGCATTAATGGGGCAGCTGAATACACCAGTGCAATACTCTTTGAAAAAGACCCCCTTTCCTCTTAGTGGAACCCAAGTCAGCCCCCAAGTAAATCCCCGGCTAAGGCCGGCTTTGAGATTTATGGGGCCTGAAGCGAATTTTTTCAAATCGGGCCTTCAACTCTCAATATAGCATAGTTAAAAATACTAAAGAAAATGAAAAAAAAAAAAAATTTCATAAATAAGTCATTACAGTCTTTTGAGAGCATAAAAAACTTTCATAAATGTCATTACAATCATTTGAAAGCATAACTACTACTCCATATAAACCTATAAAATTGGAGGCCCCCAAAATTAATCACAATTTGGGGGCCTAAAGCGGTGGCTTTACGGGCTTTAGTCCAAAGCCGGCTCTGTCCCCGGCTTATCAACCACCTTGACCGGTAAAATCTCAGAAAGCAAATTCCTCATTTCTGGCTTTGCATTAGGAGTTAGAAAAATTTCAGATTTATTAAAATTCACCTTATGTTTTTCCTGTGTTTAAACCTTATGCCTGGTGGGACAGAGGGCGCAAGCTGGAAAGTGATTTTTTATTCATTTCCATTCGCATATAGAAGCACAAATTTAGGGCCACATGCCCAGGATTATCGGAACATTTGGAATTTTTTTTTTTCATTTTTCTTTTTTGATGCAGCTTTTCCATTGTCCCACTTGGACCGTACGGGATAGAAGATCCGAGAAAAACTTGGCTGCGTGTAGGGTATGGTCACATGGTGTCCAACCACGTATCTTGATCGACGGTTTAGATTTATTCCCCCTCTCTAAATTTAAGTGCGTGTAGTGTACGACCACGTGGTGTCCGACCACGCATTCCAGCCTATGGCCCAAATTTATTCCCCCCACTTTATCCTCTTTCTCTTTCATCACTCTCTCTTTCCAATATGACTGAGATGCGTAGTCGGGCATCGTGTAACCATACCCTACACGCATCCAAGTTTTTCTCGAAGATCCCTCCTTGATCATCCGAGCCGTAATTGATTGTACGTAGGTGCCCATAGACTCCAAGTAGGAAGTATATTTGTTTGGACGTCATTTTTATTTTTTTGGGAAAACAAACAGAATTGAACCACATGTTTAAATGGCTAAAAAAACTAAATGGTTTTTTGTTTTGTCGTTATTCAATTTTTTTTTTTTTGCATTTGTTAGTTTTCGGTCGATTTTTTTTGTGGTTTCTTAGTTCGTTTCGACGAGAGGAATCTAAAAAGTATAAAATTATTAGCCAAACTTAAAGTTTTGTGAATAAAGACGAAAAATAAACCAAAAAACCGGTTTTTTGACTTTGATGGTTTGACAGAATTTTTTTGCACACCTCTACCTAAAACCCACTTTATTTCGGATTCCTCACGAGAAACTCCATGCCCAAAATCTCCAAGTCTAATCCTTTCAAACTCGCAACGACGTACCATGGGTACTTATTCTCATTTATCAATCAAAACCCATTTCAACCACACCAGTTCCTTGAACATAATCTGTTGGAATGAATTATACGGACCTGAATTTTATTAGTGGTTTTTTTGAATTTATGTCGGTCACGGAAAATGTCTTTACGCTTATGTTTTTTTGAGATAAAAATGCTGCTTTTCATTTCATTTTCCTTGTGTTTGCTGGAAGCTAAAGGTTTTAACGGTGAATACTTCCCGTGTGTTTTCCTTTCTTCATCTTGATGCCTCGTTGCTTGGATCATTTTAATACTTGTAATTCGTTTTCAAAGGTTAATAATTTTTTTTGATGTAAAAAAAATAAAAAAAGAATACTTCCCTTGTGTAATGGAAAGCAAGATTTTTTTTTTGGTAGGTAGTGTTTTCTAATATTTTCTAAATGTGGACATAATGAGACTTCAGTAGAAGTCCCGCCAAGGTTTGTGTTAATGAAACAAAATAATTTTGGTCTCTTTTTGTCACCGGAGAATATTCATTCATCTCTGCAGATCACCATCTAAAGGGAGGATTCGAGGGGCGTGTAATGAGTTTGCTTACCGTTTAAAAGTATTTTGGACTACTGTGATTATTATAGGCCTCCGGTCCCTCAAAGCAGAGAAGAGTACTGCAGTGATGATTTGTTTAACCAATTAGGTCTTGTCTAATTAGCCACTCTTTTATATTTTAAATTAATATTGAACAGTCAACAAGTAAAATCTAAAGACAATAATTGATGGGAATTGATATTGACACTCACCATTTTGATATTAGCACTCCCATTTTTGTTTCTATTTGATAAAGTTACTAAACCACTCTTGCATTTTGAAAGCTAGAGAAAAAATTTAATGATAAAATACAAGCGTGATTTAATAATTTCACCTGATAGTGATAAAAAGAGAAGTCTCAATATTGTTGGGATCAATGCGGAAGCACCCAAGAACCGAGATTCAAACACAACCACAATGCAACCAAGGGAAACACGATGAAAAATAAAATAGAGAGAGACACACAAAATTTACGTGGTTCGGGAATAACCTACCTACTCCATGGAGAGGATCTCGTTCTTTCACTATGAGTAAAATTGTACAAGTACACTTGAGTATGAATATCACACACCCAACCCCTTGTACCCCACTCATACAAGAACTCACTGTCACCTAAGCCAAAGTTTGACACTTGCACACAACTTAAGTAACACCCAGTTGCACTCACTGCTCACACATACCCCTTGTGCTGTACCAAAAAACATGAACATATAGAAAAACATGAACATATAGCCATCCAATGCAAAGGAAAGTTATCAGCCACAATTATGAGTGGTAGTACCAATGGAGCAATTCAAAAGTCACCAACTCATCTGCCTTCGACATGCATTCACTTGGTCAAAGAGAATATGGAACAACACATGAGCAAAAAATTCAACTCATTGGAATTAGAACCAATCCTAACAAATATTAAAATGGGAAGTGCCAATGTCAATTCCCTAATTGGTTATTTACTTCTTCTATATAAGAGTCTTTTGTTGTTACTAATTTATTTCTACTTTGTATAAAAATGTTTCTTGGATTATTCTGCGCAAAAATGATAAAGGTTCAACAATTGTCTCCAATATGACACACAACCTTGTGAGTGTGTTGGAGAAGGAAGGGCGGTGCTATGCACCCCTTGGCCGTTCGATCGTGTTTTGGATGAAACGAATACTATGCACAGTGCTAGAGCCCACACACAACCATAAAATTGCCGAACACATCCGGACCGTCCTAAATACAATCGGACGGCCAAGGGTTGCACATGACCCCTAGATCCGTTGGTCAGAATTGCTGGAAAATATTTTCCGGAAAATATTTTCTATTGTTTGGTTGACACTGGAAATCATAGCAAATACAAAACCCATTTTTATATAAAAAAATCACATCCTACGCAAACCACATACCATTACTTCTGAAAATGATCAAAATACCCTTTTAATTGAGTTCAATTTGCAAAATCAAACAAAAAATTACATATTGCAAAAGTTCGCACGGCCTCGATCGTCAAAGGCCCGAAGCGGCTGATCATGTTCTTGAATTCAATCGACAAGCACGGCCTTGATCGCCGAAAGCCCGAAGCAGTTGATCGTGTTCTTGAATTCAATCGACAACCATCTCTTCCGCCACCCACTGAGGGTGCTGCAATTGGAGTCCACTCCACAAACGCTGGTTCTGACCCACTGAGGGTGCTGCAATTGGAGTCCACTCCACAAACGCTGGTTCTGACCCACTGAGGGTGCTGCAAATTTGACAGAGTACATAATCCCAACTGAATGCAAAGGGTACGAAAACAAAATGAGGAAAACTCTCTGATTCCAATGGAACAATCAAGCACATATGATCCCACATACATAGAGAAAGGGAGCGAAAATTACCTTTGCTTGGGGGGAAGAATCCATCTCCACCGTTTCGATCCCTCAGCGAAAATTACCTTTAGCTTTTGTGGACTCCAATTAGGCCCGAAGCGGTTGATCGTGTTCTTGAATTCAAGAGTAGCAGCCACATCAAATCTTTCAAAGAATTCATCTCCACCGTTTCGATCCTTCTTCCGGAGCGGGAAATCCTTCTCACAAACGCTTGAATTTTGTGGTATTCGAACGAATTGAATAGGATTTGACTGAATGATTTGGGAGTGTATAGGTATGTAGAGAGAGAGAGAGAGAGAGAGAGAGAGTTCGTGGGCTCAGGTTTTGAAAGAGAAAAGCTGAGTATTAAGAAAAGCTAAGTATCGGGATTCAGGAGGGATCGTGAGTCCGGAAATTGTTTTCCGGCTTTCAAAAGGGGAAATTGTTTTCCGCCTCAAGTGCTTGAGTTTTCCCTCATTTTAGGTTGAGCAAGGAAACTGTTTTCTGTTGACTTTTATTTTCTTTTGTTCCAAACGCCGGAAATTGTTTTCCATGGAAAATGTTTCCTAGAAAATGTTTTCCGCCCGAAACAAACGGAGCCTTATTAATGGCTGTGAAATTCAGTGTTGTGCATTTCAGCTCCAAAACCTCATAGGACAACAGTTCAAAGGGTGTGAAATGGAATGTTTTTCCATGGAGGTCGGTCCCCTTATAATGAAAAGAGGTACCCCATGATCCAGCTTGTATCCACCCATCTGTTCGCATTTTCTGCATTAAGCTCTCTAACCTCGTCACTCTGGTCATCTTGGACTCTTCATGTTATGTTTTACAACTAAGTGAACCAACATCATTGGAAAGTTTAAGCTCGCAGTTTTCAATCCCAATCACCAGAAACTCCATGCCCAAAATCTCCAATCCTTTCAAACTCGCAACAATGTACCATAGACTTATTCTCACTTTCCAAGCAAAACCCATTTCAACCACACCAGTCCCAACCCATGATCACATTACCCATCTCATATTAGAACAAAAAACAGACACCCAAGCCCTCCAAACCTTCAGATGGGCCTCAAATCTCCCTAACTTCACCCACTCCCAATCGACATATAGAGCTTTGATCCACAAGCTCTGTTCTTTTCGCCGGTTCGACACTGTCCACCAAGTGCTCGACGAAATGCCCAGCTCAATTGGATCACCCCCAGATGAGGACATTTATGTCACACTTGTTCGTGGTCTTGGACGGGCCAAAATGATCCGTAATGTCATTAAAGTGCTTGATTTAGTCTCTAAATTTGATGAAACCCCATCGTTGAAGATTTACAATTCGATTCTTGATGTTTTAGTTAAGGAAGATATTGATTTAGCTAGGAAGTTTTATAGGGAGAAGATGATGGAGAGTGGGGTTGAAGGTGATGATTACACATTTGGGATTTTGATGAAGGGACTTTGTTTGACTAATAGAATTGATGAGGGGTTTAAGCATTTGGCTGCAATGAAGTTACGCGGTTTAACCCCGAATACTGTTATTTACAACACATTGCTTCATGGTATTTGCAAGAATGGGAAGGTTGGAAGAACCAGGAGCTTGATGAATGAAATGCTGAAACCCAATGAAGTGAATTTTAATATATTGATATCGGCATATTGTCGCGAAGGGAATGTAGTGCAAGCTCTTGTGATGTTGGAGAAGAGCTTCAGTAATGAGTGCGTGCCTGATGTGATCACCGTCACCAAGGTTATTGATATTTTGTGTAACGAAGGCCGTGTTACTGAGGCGGTTGAGGTTTTAGAAAGAGTAAAGAGCAATGGAGGTAGTGTTGATGTTGTGGCTTACAACACCCTAATCAAGGGCTTTTGTACGAAAGGAAAAGCAAAAATTGCAGTTCGTTATTTGAAGGAGATGGAGATAAAGAGATCTTTGCCGAATGTAGACACATACAATGTATTGATTTCTGGCTTTTGTGAATCTGGGATGTTGGATTCTGCTATGGACATGTTTCAAGAAATGAAAAGGGCTGGAATCAGCTGGAATTTTGTCACGTTCGATACTTTGATCTATGGTTTGTGTTCCGGAGGAAAAACAAATGACGGGTTCAAGATTTTGGAGTTGATGGAAGAGAGTAAACGGGGATCGGGGGGTCGTATTAGTCCTTACAACAATATCATATACGGCTTATACAAGGAAAATCGCTTAAACGAGGCCTTTGAATCTTTTACTAAAATGGGGAAGCTTTTTCCCCGAGCTATCGAAAGGAGCTTTGGAATATTAGGGCTATGTAAAGAAGGTAGCATGGAGGACGCGAAGAGGATTTACAATCAAATGACCGAAGAAGGGGGAATTCCAAGTGCTCTTGTGTACTCGAGCTTAATCCATGGATTTTGCCAGAAGGGGTTTATCAAAGAAGCATTTGAGCTTATGAATACGATGATTAGTTGCGGTTATTTTCCTGTTGCAACAACGTTTAATTCAGTAATTATTGGGCTGTGTATGGAGGGAAAAGTTGGCAGTGCAATGAAACTGCTGGAGGATTTGGTTAGGAGAGGTTGCTTGCCTAATATTGAGAGTTACAATCCTCTGGTTGAAGCTCTTTGTAGAAATGGGGAGTTCCAAGAGGCTTTGTTGCTGTTTCTGCAAATGGTGGATAAAGGTATTGTTCCTGATTTTTGCACATGGAATTCATTAGTTCTGTGTCTTTTTCAAGAAAAAATGTGGATTGAAGGGAAGAGTATGTTCCTTGAACGTAATTTGTTGGAATGAATTATTGGGACCTGAATTTTGTTAGTGGTGCATGGAATTTATGTTGGTCACAGAAAATATCTTTACGCTTATGTTTTTTAGAGATAAAAATGCTGTTGCCTTTTTTCATTTCATTTTCCTGGTGTTTGGTACGTAGGAAGGTAAAGTTTTTAACAGTGAAAACAGAATGAACGAAAAAAACATAATGAATAGTTTTGATTGCTCACAACAGGCCTCCCAGGTCCCTAGAAGCAGAGGAGAATATTACTAATGATTTGTTTAACCAATTTAGGACTTGTTTAATTCGCCACACTTTTGTATTGGTTCTTCCAGTTTTAACTGTATGTTAGCAATAGATAAGAGCGAGCATTAAAAAGTGGAAAGCCAAACAAGAGTTGAAACCCGCTTCGAAAAGAATTTTGAATGTAATCCTTCTACTCGATGCACAAAACAAAACACAAAAATTAAGGAAGAAGTTGGTCTATTAAGATGATTTATTTAGCAAACCATAGTACAACAGGTAAACTGTGGCACCCCCATTGAACATGGTTATATAAATCGTTATTGCCACAAATCCCCTTGTCCACAATTGCTCTTAAATAAAAGCAATTACACACAATTCATCCAATGCGGCCCGAACTACCGCTAAACCAAAAAACAAGAAGAAGATTTCAATTTGGAACAGTAATTTCAGTCTTGATCAAGCCGTGGCAGCAAATATCTCCAAGAGGGAAGACCAAGTTCCAGACACAGCTAAAAACAACCCTAAAACCACAATTGCGACATCCAAAGCCATCCCACTCCAACCCAACTCTTCCTTGTGTACCATCAAGTGAAAAAGAGCTGGCAAAACAAACCCCAACACAATGCAAACACTGCTCCCAACCAGAGACAAGAAATCAGCAAAATTAGGCACCAAAAGTGCCACCAAACTCACACCCAAAACCACAACCCATCTCACCCAAATGCAGTATCTTGATCCACAAAACCTCCTCTCCACCACCTCATAAACTGGGTTCATCATCAATGGGAAGGTGAAGAAGAGATTCACACACAAACCCAACTGCACCAGATTGCTCAACCACCCCTGCCCTAAATTTGTAGTGATGATGTCCTTCGTTTCTTCCCCAAAAGCAAAGTAACCCAGAGCTCCAAACCCTCCATACATCAATGAAATGAAACCCATGGACAAACCCAGAATTTTCCTGAAATCTTGCTTGTCTTTCGTCTCCGATTCCAATGGCAAAACCATTCCAATCCCTTCAAACGCATACACAGCCACCCCTAAACCATACAAAAACATTGGAAACCCACCAAATGCCTGCAAAACAGGCCTTTCTCGTTGCAAGAAAATCATAACATCCTCCACCATCACCACCCCCATAGCTCCCAAATCAACAACATCAGCAAAAATACTTAAAGGAGCCAAATGGGTCAAAGTGGGTATCGAATTCAAACCCAATTGAAAGGGAAAACACCCCCAAATATATATAGCTTTCGACGAAAGCCCTAAAAAAGTTTCACTGGGGCATTTCGTCGAACAGTTGAAGACATAAGATAAGGTGTTAGCTATAAATATAAGATAGCTAACACAGAACCCAGCTTGGGAGAGTATAATCATCACATCCACGCTAAATCGGCCGACGGGCCCACAGACGATGAAACCCAGGTCGCCGAAGGAGGCTATTTTGGCCAATCCGAGGTGGTCTTCGAGTTTCTTTCGGGTGTGGACGAGGAGCATCATACAGTGGTAGGTGAGGAAAGCGACGGCGAAGAGGGTGAGGAGGCCGAGGATCCATCCGGTGCGCTTGAAGGTGTAGGGGAGGCCGAGGACACCGGCGCCGACTATGGCGATGAATACGTTGGCGAAGGTTTTGGGTTTTGAAGAGAGAGGGGGTTTGTTGTTGTTTTTGAGTAAAGGGGTGTCTTCTCGAGGTAGAGTTGGAACGTTGATTTGGTGGGAGGATGAGCTCGCTTCTTTCGAGAACGTCATCTTCTGTGTAGCATATGTATGTAGGGATATAATCCAGAGCGAGAGAGAGGAGATGGCTTTTCGTTGGGCTCAATTCTCTGCGTTGAATCGAGGGTTTCAATTGACGAAGATCGGATCAAAGGGATAGAGATAGATGAGGAATTCTGTGATGAGATGGGTTTTGATTGGTTTTTTCCTGGTTTAAAATTCGGGTTTGAGGAGGATGGAGGAGTTCAATTCTCGAGGATCGGATGAGAGAGAGAGAGAGAGAGAGAGGGCCGAGGATTTATCTATTGAAATTGAGATTGGAAGATACTCTTGCTTGCAAAAGGAGACGGAGAAGTACAGTAGATGACAGGAATTGAGATGGGTTTCTCTCTCCTATTTAGGTAGGTTTGAGGAGAAATGGAAGATGACATATCAATGTTGTTTACTTCTTCCGTCCCAAATTATTAGTCTCGTGACTGTTTCAAATATTTAAGTTAAATATTTGCACATGACCAATAATTTGGGACAGAAAGAATACTCTTTCTGTCTCTTTTTAAGTGATACATTTGAAAATTTTATATTTTGTAAACGTTAAAAAATGTAATTTCGTAAAACGTTTTTATTTTTTGCACCAAATTAAAGTACTCAATGAAGACTTTAATTTGGTTAAAAATTAAAGAATTATATAAAGAAATAAATATATTTTTTAGGAGTTTGAAATTGCATGTATTCTGATAGAAATCACTTAAAAAGAGAATGAGGAAGTACTATTATTTTAGCAGTTTCGTAAACACAAATGTAACCCGAATCGTTAAATTTATTTAAATTTATATAAATCATCTCATGAGAACTCTGAGATATCAAACGACCCCGCACTCGTTTACACCTTAATATGGGTCCAACAATCTTAGTTTGGGCTGTTTTTCATTTTTTATTATTCCCTTTGGCCCAAAAAAGATGTCCAAAAATATTATTCACACTTCTCATAAATTATATTAAAAAAAAAACATTTTTGTTTGTTTTTGTGGCTGCCGGACTCGGATAGAGTATTTAGCTCACGGCTTGACCGACACTCGGGGTTTATTCATTTATTAATAGCTGTATTAGGTTTTGTCCCCATGTTAGTAATCTGATTTTTGGGCTGATTTTTTGTCAATATTAATTGGGGTTTTCATTTGTCAGCCCAGTATAAGACAAGAACGAAAAAAAAAGAGAAAACAAACTTCACAGTGTATTTTTTTCACATTCCTATATATTTTTTACACATTTCAATACACTTTTTAGAATTTTCGATATTAATTTGATATTGGAAATGATGTTGTTACATTGCACCCGTTAGACGTATAAAAAGAGAAATGCTATGGGTACGTCACTCATGCACACCAAATACACACTAAGTTTTTTTTTTTGATCGGCTACAAATACACACTAAGTTAATGTAGCGGATAACGAAAAATTCACTGTGGGACCTGTAGAAGATCGAACAAACTAACATACTCATGCACACAACTACTTGTAAACGAGAACACAAACACACAAGCAATTTTACGTGGTTCGGCCCCAATGGCTATTCCACGGGAGAGAGAAAAAATTTCACTATATTGAATGAGTTACAATGAGATAAAAAGATACCCATCCCATACCCATGCTCACTTGTATTTTTATCTCACACACTCACCAATATTCTCACATAATTTCTCTCAATACACACTGCCGTATCTCTCTCTTTCTCTTCTGTACACACACAACACTAGCACAAATGCACACC